>CM050167.1:386314989-386907489 GCA_027410445.1 Discoglossus pictus | reverse complement strand
AGACTGCTTTTATTAATACATAATTTAAAGCAAAATCTTGTCTTTTCAATTTAAAAAACATTTCTAAAATACGTCACTACCTTACACAAGACACAACTAAGAGTCCCTCATGATATCTCGTATTGACTACTGCAACTCACTTCTGGCTGGCCTACCCACCACCTTTCTAAGCGCAAAGACTGGGCCCTCCATCTTTGTAATGTGTTAATATTGTTTTGCCTTGATCACAATGTATGTATAGCGCTACAGAATATGTTGGCGCTTTATAAATAAACCATAATAATAATAATAATAATAATAACTAGCTCCTTTTAATTGAGTTATTCTTAAAGGGTCAGACAAATTGTCTGATGTTCCTAACTTTAATGTAATAAATACAATTGAAACAACAATTCAGCTTATCATGATTTAAAAATGTGTCCTGTTTGGGGTATTGTTTATTTTTATTATACACTATAAACTATTGACACTATCTTTGTGAGACAAGTTACCAGTCTCCTCCTCTCCAAGTTGTACTATAATTTTAGCCAGAAATACATAAATAATAAACTAAAACAAATCAATGAAAATAATAGGTCTAGGTTCCACTGAAGCACGACTTTAACTGATAGACAGTCTCCTAGCTATGCAGCTCTCATCCAGCTAAACAAACAGCCTAATAGTTTTTTAATCACTGGCGGTCTCTTTTATTTTTAGATTTCCAGGTCTCCACTCTGTTACAAACAACCATCAGTTGCAGGCTGCTGTCTCACTGTGTGTGTCTTCCTCCAGCTTATTATTATTATAATTTTTTTTTTGTAATGCGCTAATGTATTCTGTAGCGCTATACAGGGGTTAAGTACAAGGCAAAAACACATTGCGAAGAGTGGATGATTCTGTTTTTGAGCTGAAAATCAAACGTACATGGAGATTGTTTCCAAAGCTGGGCTTATTGGGGAACTGTTCACCCCTCATATAAAGCACAAAGGATTTTTTGAATTTACTCACTTTTGTGCCTCCCAGTCAGGATGGGCTTATGCCAGAATTATGCTCCTATTTTCCCCTTTTGATAAATATATCTCTTTACCTCTTGATATGTCAACTAGGGGGCAAAAACTATAAAAAATATTCAAAGCAGTAAAATAATATTTCTCTCTCTATATATATACTGTATATAAATACAATATGTACATATTTACATAGATCTAACATTATATATATATATATATATAGTGGTACAACTTTTGGCAGCCGTCATCTGTGCGCCATCAAATGCTCACACCAACAACAGCACGCCTGACAAATGATAGCAGCGACACCAGCGCGTCCCACGTCAACATCTGCGCGGGTCACAGACCTCTACATTCACTGACTGGTAAAGAACTTGTGTGGGGATGTAGATGGGGTTGTGGATGGGCAGGGGATAGAAGTGTGGATGGGCAGGGGGATGGATGTGGGGATGGGCAGGGGATAGAAGTGTGGATGGGCAGGGGATAGAAGTGTGGATGGGCAGGGGGATGGATGTGGGGATGGGCAGGGGATAGAAGTGTGGATGGGCAGGGGATAGAAGTGTGGATGGGCAGGGGATAGAAGTGTGGATGGGTAGGGGATAGAAGTGTGGATGGGCAGGGGATAGAAGTGTGGATGGGCAGGGGATAGAAGTGTGGATGGGCAGGGGATAGAAGTGTGGATGGGTAGGGGATAGAAGTGTGGATGGGCAGGGGATAGAAGTGTGGATGGGCAGGGGATAGAAGTGTGGATGGGCAGGGGATAGAAGTGTGGATGGGTAGGGGATAGAAGTGTGGATGGGCAGGGGATAGAAGTGTGGATGGGCAGGGGATAGAAGTGTGGATGGGCAGGGGGATGGATGTGGGGATGGGCAGGGGATAGAAGTGTGGATGGGCAGGGGATAGAAGTGTGGATGGGCAAGGGATAGAAGTGTGGATGGGCAGGGGGATGGATGTGGGGATAGTTATGGGATGGATGTGTATGTTCTTTCAATATGAAAAGCTTTATGTGTTAAACCTACCTTCGCAGCCGCTCATGGCTTGCAGATATACTTGGTTTGTCATACACATCCATCCCCTAACTATCCGCACATCTATCCCCTGCCCATCCACAAACCCAGCTACTTACAGCGTCTGGGCCCCTCTCTGAGAGCGATTTCCCTCGTTATCACGGGCGCCCTGTATTTGGGCTCGATGGTGTCGCTGCTTCCATTTCTCCGGCGCGCTGTTGTTGGTGTGCTCTTTTGACAGCGTGCAGATGACGACGCGCACATCTGGAGCGCCCAAAGGTCGGTGTGCCATATATATATATATATATATATATGCATAAATATATATATTATGTTATATTTCATTACATTTTATGCCCCAGTTTTTCTGCCAGTTGAGTGTCTCTAATCTCAAAGGCCTCATCTTTGGAAAATATGTAATGTATATCTATGTTTACCTATTTCTATTTTTAACGTTTCCTTTTGCTATTTTTACCCTAAAACAAGTAGATAGAAGCACCGAGCTGCGTGACCTCATTTATACCTATGTTTATTGTGCAGTTCATCTTCAGCGATAACATACAATAAATATACACTGGAGCAGCAGTTCCCGGTTTTTACAATGACAACAAAAATGTAATTTCTATTAAATCGAAAAATTGTGTTTGTTATTATGATCAGTGCCTAAAATACTATTATTGTACAAATATATGGACAGCATCCTAAGACGGAAATGTGATACAAGTTATGTTCCCTCTCTAGATTTATCAGACTTTTTTGTTTTTATGAATCATTATAGTTTATTTAGTGGCAACGTCCTACTCTACATACACGTTGTTGTTTCAGAAAATTACAGGGAGGGAGACAGAGATCGAAGGGAGAGAGAGGGGAGAGTGAAGGAGAGGGGAGAAAGAGGCAGTGGGAGACAGAGGGGAGGGAGCATGGTCCCCTCCCTTCGGAGACTGGTCCGCAGGGTATTATTCCAACATGATAACGACCCAAACACACATCCAAGACGACCACTGCCTTGCTAAAGAACCTGAAGGTAAAGGTGATGGACTGGCCAAGCATGTCTCCAGACCTAAACCCTATTGAGCATGTGTGGGGCATCCTCAAACAGAAGATGGGGAAGTGCAAGGTCTCTAACATCCACCAGCTCCGTGATGTCCTCATGGAGGAGTGGAAGAGGACTCCAGTGGCAACCTGTGAAGCTCTGGTGAACTCCATGCCCATGAGGGTTAAGGCAGTGCTGGGAAATAATGGTGGCCACACAAAATATTGACACTTTGGGCCCAATTTGGACATTTTCACTTGGGGTGTACTTACTTTTGTTGCCAACGGTTTAGACATTATTGTGTTGAGTCATTTTGAGGGGACAGCAAATTTACACTGTTATACAGGCTGTACACTTACTACTTTACATTGTAGCAGAGGGGCATGTCTTCAGTGTTGTCACATGAAAACATATAATAAAATATTTACAAAAATGTGAGGGGTGTACTCTATTTATCTATCTATCTATCTATCGATCTATCTATCTATCTATCTATCTATCTATCTATCTATCTATCTATCTATCTATCTATCTATCCCTCTCTCTATCTATCTTTCTATCTATCTATCTATCTATCTATCTATCTATCTATCTATCCCTCTCTATCTATCTTTCTATCTATCTATCTATCTATCTATCTATCTATCTATCTATCTATCTATCTATCTCTCTATCTATCCCTCTATCTATCCCTTTATCTATCTATCTATCTATCTATCTATCTATCTATCTATCTATCTATCTATCTATCTATCTATCTATCTATCTATCTATCTAACTATCTATCTATCTATCTATCTATCTATCTATCTATCTATCTATCTATCTATCTATCTCTCTCCATCTATCTATCTATCTATCTATCTATTATTATTATCATCATCTAGTGAATCTGCCCCATAAAGACAGATTTTTATTATTGTCTCTTTTGTGTTCAACTTAAGAACAAACCAACCCACTATAACCCGACCACAGCGCCTGACAGCAGGTGCACTAACAGCCGCCTCGGTGATGGGCTAAAGTGGTCACACAGCCCTGCCAGAGCCCCGGCCTCCACTGAGCCTCTGTAGGGCTGTGGTCAGAGCGACTGGAGGCTGGGAATACATGGCTTCTGTTGGTGGTCTAACCAGTGACATGTTACTGCTGATCTGACACAGAACTTCTTGGTTTAATTGTGTGTGATACAAAGTGTTTGATCATTATTCACGTCTAGTAGATCAATACACAGACATAAAATTCATCTACGCTCCTCTACTTCATCAAACATAACATTGAAGTGTAAGTAAAAAAACAAACAACTTTTTGGGTTCTTTCAACATTGTAGGTAAAAATGTGGAATTTATTATCGCAATAAATTATTATTATAGTTCATTTATAACGTGCCGACATATTCCGTAGCACTGATACAAATATGGGCATTTAGAGGACGCTTGTAATTTTTGGTCCATTCAGCATTTGATTGAAGTTGCCTGTAAGCATAAGGAGTTTTGAGAATCCTGCTCAGCATCAGGTTAAATAGCCAGCTGAATACCATAAAAGCTATCAGGATTTTTAATCATTATAAAACAGTGAAAAGAGCTTCATATCGACCATTGTAGTGTTCTTATATTTTGTTTTAATTACTGTTTAAAAAAATAAAAGAGCTTTAAATGAATATTTATTTATATAAGGGTTCCCTGGTGGTCCAGTGGTTTGGTGCTTTCACTGCTGCAACCTAGATTCGATTCCTAGAGGTCACACCACCCTGAATCATGCAGGTTTGGGCCTGGTCAGTACTTGGATGGGAGACCACCTAGGAATACCAGAAGCTGTATGCTGTGGCTCACTAGAGAAGGAACTGGCAACCCACTCCAGTATCTTTGTCATGAACACAAAGTGGATCAGCATGCTGTGTTACGGTCCATAAGGTCAAGGAGAGTTGGACATGACTGAACAATGCAATATATATATATATATATATATATATATATATATATTTATTTAATATATTGATCAAATATGCATGATGATCATAATTGCTAAGTGAAAGGGTATGTTTTATCCTTGTTTTGAACGTTAATGAGAACAAAATAAAAAATAAGATTCCAGATAAAATTAACTGTAACACAATTATAATGGCAAACGAGTCTTATCTGCAAGTAAAATAGATTACGGAAGTATTGATACTTAATGAAACTATATATCCATGTAGTTATCTCTGGAAAACCTCTCTAGAATATTTCCTGAGTTAAAAAAAATAAAAATAACCCAATAAGATAAGTTGCGCAAATTGTCTAAGAAATGTAACAAATAATTTCCTTTAGAAGAAGAGGAAATAGAAAATGCAGTATTTGCAAAAGAATTTTAATTAGGTAGATCACTTATCTCTGACCATTATATATTCTTTTTCTGTGAAATGAGGTGGTAGTTTGCGATATTCAGCAGAATATAATTAGGCACGAGCATGCAATAAATCTGGAGATAATCACTAAGAAGTAGGACAGCGGTTAAAAGACTGGACATAAATAACTAAATAAGAAAAATAAGCTTTATTTGAGTTATGTTTCTTGGATACAATATGGGTCATTAGGATGTTTGCAAATCTGGATAAATAATAAAAAAATATTTTATGCAAGAACATTAAAATATATAGGGACAGATATACTAAATGCTGTAATAGAGGTTCTATTTGGAGAAAACCACTGTGGACCTCTCCCTTTAGGCACCTATGAAGTTCTTCTCCAACTTCAGTGGCCCTCTCCCTATAACCAACTATGATTTTTTTTACCAAATCACAGAGGTCCTCTCACTTTGAAGTCTTTTCCTAAATTACAGTGGTCCTCTCCCTATAGGCAGCTGTGATGTTTTTCCCAAACTACAGTCGTCCTCTCCCTATAGGCATCTATAAAGTGTTTCCAAAACTAAAGTGGTCCTCTCCCTATAGACAGCTATGTGAGCTAGGAGCATTAAAACATTTTTTTTAGAGAAAAGCTTATATTTAGATGACCATTCAATCTTAAACTAGTCTGCCTATAGCTTGAAGGGGTTGGTTATCCAATTGGAGCTTACTGTGCTATTGAGTTATGCTGTCAATTGGCTATTCAACATGGTAGTTTTTCAACAGAACTAAACAGAACTGTTAATTGAATCCAAGGTTCCTTCTAGATTTCTAATCCTTTGGGAAATTGATTAAGCATCTTAAGTGGCTGAGATGTGCTCCACTGTATTTACTATAGCGAAAAATTCTCATCACAGCCCTGCTAATCATATTTAAGCCAAATACCCCTTGTGTGCTCTGCACTATTACATAGAGGGTGAAAAAGCATGTGGAAAAGGTGTTTTAATTTTTAAAATTGATGCTATTTAATTGTTTTGCCGGACAGAGTAATGAGATATGTACCGCATGGTACACAATGAATATTAATTAGAATCAGGTGTAGAAGCTTTGAATCAGGCAGTGTTAAGTGATTTGTAACTACTTGTACCAGCTCTAGCCCTTTCACTTCTCTTACCTTCCATCAGCTGCTCCTCCGTGCGTCTTCCCGCTGTGTCGGGACCCGGCATATGCTAATGACGTGCCATGCGTGTCACGCGTTGAAGAGCAGTTGATGGAAGGTAAGAGAGGGGAAACGGAGAGGGGGAGGTAATTAGAGAGGGGTAAAGTGATGAGGAGGGAGGATGAGGAGGGGGGTTTAGGAGGGAGGATGAGGAGGGGGAATGAGGAAGGGGGTTGAGGAGAGAGGATGAGGAGGTGGGTTGAGGAGAGAGGATGAGGAGGGGGGTTGAGGAGGGAGGATGAGGAGGGAGGATGAGGTGGATGATAAGGGAGGTGGAGGGAAAGAGACATGAGGGAGAGGGGGGAAAGAGACACAGGGGAGGGAGAGGGTGGAAGAGACATGGGGGGGGGAGACACAGGGGTGACTTGAGTATAAGCCGAGGGGGGCTTTTTCAGCATTAAAAAAAGGGCTGAAAAACTCGGCTTATACTCAAGTATATACGGTATATATAAATTTAAAGACCTACTTCATATAATTATTAAATATACATATACAGTTCAAATAATAAAATCAGTTTAACTTTTAGTCTTTTTAGAAAATGTTTTCATTAGTAAGTCATTGTCCTAAATCAATGGCTTCCACTTGTTTTTTTTTAAATTTACTAATATATTTTAACACACATTTGATTGATAGATATATATAAATAAGTAAGCAAACCAAAAAAACAAAACAAATGGAAGGCATGGGAATCGAACCCATGACTTACCAATGGAAAAAAATATCTCTAAAGCAAAAGGCTTACCGCTACACCACCACACCCTACTCCTAAATATAGAGTAAATCCATACAATGTGTTACACTCCGGCCTTATTATTTATACGGATTCTTGTGGGAGGGGCTTTCCGGGCTAAACTAAAATGACAATATCAAAGTCAATTCTTGCTCAATTTTAAAAATGTAAAAAAATTATCTATATGATTTTCCACGCTCTAACTTTTTACAAACATTTTGCCCAATAACAAGTCTGGTTCTTCATAGGATCACACTTGCATGGAATCTTTAGTCTCAAGGGCTGCCCACTTTCTGTTATGGTAATTTATCATTTGCCCCTGCACCTTTCCTGTGGTACTAGGCATTGTCAGAGTTACTGCTGGTGCAGCAGGTGCAAAGCACTCGGCCCACAACAGTATAGGGGCCCTCTGCTCCTGGGAGTAAATGAGGAATCTTAATTTATTAAATGAGTATTGTAGATAATTACTTTATTTTTGGCTTTTTATCGACCCCAATGGGTGGATAGAAGTTGCAAGGGGGGGGGGGGGGATTATTTTGCACTGGGGCCCTCCACTCACTAGATCCACCACTGCTATTAGGAATCTCTTATAGACTGTGCTCTTTGTGGGGGGTTATCTGTATTTAACATATAAGTTGTGTAAAGTATCCTGCAGTTATTGCTTAGAGCTAGAATATAAAAATAATTTACATAATAATTAACATAAAATAATCTTTTTTCCTATGTGGTCCTACAAGAATTGGACGTTCTGGTTTCTCAATGATGGATAATTTTTTTCCACTTTGTTTAACTGTAAAAACTAAATTTCTTGCATCTCCCACCACACGCAAAGCACCTGCATGAGATATAAATACACCCACCTTCATGTACTTCCTACAGGCAATTTCTTATTTTCTCTGTATATTTTCCATAGCCTTTGCTGCTGTATACAATATATATATTTTTTTATTACTTGTCATTAACATTGTAAACTGAACAATGTGAATAAAGTCTATAGGAACTATAGGGAATAACATTTGGCACTATATTTCTATTATAATAGAAGCCATTTAATGAATCGACACTAGTGTATCCATTAATTTAACACTATAAGTACTTACAGTGCCTTGAAAAAGTATTCACCCCCTTGGCATTTTTTGTGTTTTGTTGTCTCACAACCTGGAATTAACATGGATTGTTTGAGGATTTGCATCATTTAATTTACAGAACATGCCCACAACTTTAAAGATGTTTTTATTTTATTTATTTTGAAGTAAACAACAAATAGAACAAAATAACAGAAAAAGTCAATGTGCATAACTATTCACCCCCTAAAGACAATAATTTGTAGAGCCACCTTTTGCGGCAATCACAGCTCCAAGTCGCTTTGGATAAGTCTCTATGAGCTTGTCACATCTTACCACTGGGATTTTTGCCCATTCCTCCTTGCAAAACTGCTCCAGCTCCTTCAAGTTGGATGGTTTGCGCTTGTGAACAGCAATCTTTAAGTCAGA
The DNA here is from genome assembly GCA_027410445.1 of Discoglossus pictus. Taxonomy (NCBI): domain Eukaryota; kingdom Metazoa; phylum Chordata; class Amphibia; order Anura; family Alytidae; genus Discoglossus; species Discoglossus pictus. The sequence continues at coordinate 386,898,701 of CM050167.1, read as the reverse complement.
CCACAGATTTTCTATTGGATTGAGGTCTGGGCTGTGACTCGGCCATTCCAACACATTTACATGTTTCCCCTTAAACCCCCCAAGTGTTGCTTTAGCAGTGTGTTTGGGGTCATTGTCCTGCTGGAAGCTGAACCTCCGCCCTAGCCTCAAATGAAGCACAGAGAGGTACAGGTTTTGCTCAAGAATATCCCTGTATTTGGCACCATCCATCTTTCCCTCAACTCTGACCAGTTTCCAGTCCCGGCTGCTGAAAAACATCCCCACAACATGATGCTGCCACCACCATGTTTCACTGTGGGGATGGTGTTCTTTGGGTGATGTGATGTGTTGGGTTTGCTGAAAAGTTACATTGTAGTCTCATCAGACCAGAGCACCTTCCTCCATACATTTTGGAGTCTCCCACATGCCTTTTCGCAAACTCAAAAATGTGCCATTTTGTTTTTTGCTGAAAGTAATGGCTTTCTTCTGGCCACTCTGCAATAAAGCCCAACTCTATGGAGCGTACGGCTTATTGTCGTCCTATGTACAGATACTCCAGTCTCGGCTGTGGAATTCTGCAGCTCCTCCAGGGTTACCTTAGGTCTCTGTGCTGCCTCTCTGATTAATGCCCTCCTTGCCCGGTCCGTGAGTTTTGGTGGGCGGCCGTCTCTTGGCAGGTTTGCTGTTGTGCCATGTTCTTTCCATTTGGTTATGATAGATTTGATGGAGCTTCTGGGGATCATCAAAGATTCGGATATTTTTTTATAACCTAACCCTGACTTGTACTTCTCAACAACATTGTCTCTTACTTGTTTGGAGAGTCCCTTGGTCTTCATGGCAGTGTTTGGTTATCTGTGCCTCTTGCTTATGTGTTGCAGCCCCTGGGGCCTTTCAAAAAAGGTGTGTATATGTAATGACAGATCATGTGACACTTAGATTGCACACAGGTGGACATCATTTCACTAATTATGTGATTTCTGAAGGTAATTGGTTGCACCAGAGCTTTTTATGGGCTTCATAACAAAGGGGGTGAATACATACGCACATGCCAATGTTCTGTTTCGTATTTCAAAAAAATAGTTTTATGTATATATTTTTCTCATTTCCCTTCACCAACTTAGACTATTGTGTTCTGATCCATCACATAAAATTCAGATTAACAAAACATTGAACTTAAGGCTGTAATGTAACACAATAGGTAAAACGTCACAGGGGGTGAATACTTTTGCAAGGCACTGTATACACAACATTTTTATTACTATTTATTATTACTATTTTCTTTGTATTATTTATTATTTTAATATTATTTATTATATTATTATTGTTATTATTATTATTATTATTATTATGATCATTATCCTTTAATGATTTCAAGAATTATATACAGAGGATATGTGACAAGTAACAGTACAATAAAACATATTGATACAAAAGAAGAAATGTTATATAGGCAGTATGTCTGCAGGCTTGAGCTTTGCTACAATTACAGAGCGATTCAATTGAACAAGCCCACAAATTAAGGGCCCGAAAGCCAAAACCGTTAACCATGCACTTGTATGTAGCATTTCAGGGCGTGAACATGATCAATTAAGCAAGGCCGTAACTACCCATTTAGAAACAGCCAATAAAAAATTAGACTGTCATCATTACGTCAGTAAAACATGGAGGTTACATGTCAATCAATTAGTGTTTAGCGATCCGATATACGGTCAGACTCGCAATTCAGCAATGTACAAAATTATAAAAATTAATGAAGTATTTATTTGCATTTACAGTGCTACGGACAGGTGTTTAACCCCCCTTGCGAGTCCGATCTGGTACCAGTAGGATTTTCTTCTTAACTTGACATTTACGGGTGTGAAAACATTTGCGGGCTTGAGGAATTGTAGCAATTGAATAGTGATTTGGGATGTTAGCCATCATAACTCTGCGGTCATGAAAGATCAAAGGCTTAGATGGGCTGTAAATTACAATTTTGACAACCGCAGGGATTTTCACCCCATTATCACGTAGATCGTTAGCGGGTCACAGGGTCTCTACCAGATGACTGGATAAAAGCAGATGTGATACCTATATTTAAAAAGGGAGCAAGAGCAAATCCGGGGAATTATAGACCAGTGAGCCTCACTTCTGTAGTGGGGAAGCTTTTAGAAGGGTTAATAAGGGATAATATACAAGAATATGTCTATTTGAACAAGATTATACGAAGAGGTATCAGATATTAAAGGGATTTGGGAGTACTTGTGGACAACCGCCTAGGTAAAAGTGCTCAAAGCCAAGCAGCAGCTGCAAAGGCAAGTAAAATATTAGCATGTATTAAGACGGGAATAGAAGCAAGGGAAGCAAATATAATTCTGCCACTATACAAATCTCTAGTACGCCCTCATTTGTGGATAAAGGGAATGGAGGGGCTAAGTTATGAAGAAAGACTAGAGAAGTAGTATTGATCCAGGGAGGAATCCGGTCACCAGTATCTGGGGTCAGGAAGGAATCTTTCCCCCTCTTTTGAGATAATTTGCAATGTTTCAGTGGGGGAGGGTTTCTATTTGCCTTCCTCTCGATCAATTAACAATAAATCTGCATATTACAGGGATCAGAGGAGATCTAAAAAGTTTGAACTTGATGGACTAAATTTTCTCAACCTCAATTACTATGTAACTTTGTATCTATGTCGCCATAGCTCTACAGAAATGTAAATGCTTCCACCAATGTATCACGTAGCCCTCCATGGTCTTGCAGAGTCATCAACATTTTCCTGATTATATTCTTCACCAGACTTTACGTTTTTACTAATATTTTTTCATTGTACTGTGGCCCTTGAATGAACGTTACGGGAGAGTCTGACAGAGCGAGGTAGGGAGTTCCAAAGAATGGGAGCAGCACAGAAGTCTTGTACTCGAGAGCTGGTATTCAAGACCAGGTTCCGGGCAGAAAGAAGGGAATGGTTTGGTGTGCACTTAACAATCGGAGCAGAGACTTTGAGAACTTTATCTGTAAGGTCAGGATTTTGCATCTGTCAGTGGAGGAGGAATGGTAACTAGCTATCTCTAATTATAGGTAACCTGCATCATTTTGCTATACAGATCATTGGGATAATACCCAATGGCTGACAGCATGAGGATTCTGCCTAGGGGTGGGATAGTAGAACATTGAGTCATGTACCCAACCTGGTAATAGGATGCCAGACACCAATAGGGGGTAGTGAAGGCATTGTACTCATGGGGACAATCTCCCTGGTGGTTTCACGTTCAACTAATGCCTCATTCAACCTATGTTATTCACACTAGCCCTGGTGGCATGAGGGTAGATCAAGCCATTGTACATGTTGTTCAGTAATGTCTGACACTCTGTGACCTTATGGACCACAGTACACTAGGAACATCTCCCTCCCTCAAGCTCATGTTTGTTGCTTCAATGACTTCCTTTATCCATCGCCACCTTTACCATCCCCTTTTTCGTGAGCCTTCAATCTTTTGCAGCATCAGAGCCTTCTCTAGGGAACTAAACTTGTAGATAGAGGAAAAAGTAACAGTCCCACTGGAGTCATAACAAGTATAGATATAGAAGGAGTTGATGGCCAAGTACCTGGATGTACATTTAGCCACAGAATGGAACTATGGATGGGAAGTATTCCAATAGTATGCCAACCTTATTAAAAAATACACAGAAAAAAATATTTACAAAATAGTTTATATATATATATATATATATATATATATATATATATTTATAGTACACAAAAAATAATTCAACTCTGATTCAATGGAAGGAGAATATTTTTTTATATACTGACCCCCATAATAATCTGAAGAAAGCATTTTCTATGACTTGCTCCATTCTTAAAATGGGATCTTATAATTTGAGATTGCACCCCACTACTAGTGTATTGCTGCTAGTAGCAAGCAGACAGTGACATGCTGTGTGCCTGTTGACAGCATTATTAGACCAGTAGTATGAAGCCCCCCCCCCCCCCTTTGGGTATGATCTTGGCAGCCTGAATTAAGAAAGAACAGTGTGAAAGGGGCAGGTTCAAGATGAAAATCTGTTATTCTGGGGACTTCTTAAAAGTAAGTGAAGTGTAAAAGTTAAATCACAAATACAGTGACGAGGATAAAATTAATTAAATTACCTAAGTCAAACATTTATACATAACAAGAACATTGCCTAAAGAGCCCCTTTAATTTGAATTGTATGATTGAATTCTGGTGATAAAACTTAAAGGAACTTCGTATCTCTAAAATCACATTGCATAAAATACTGACTATATGTTGTGTTATATGCAAATGTGTGTCTCATGCATATTAATTAGCGACTTGCTCTCTCTGTAGTGGTCAAAATAAAGACATCAATGTTATCTGGCAGTTAGACCCCTCTTCCACCCTTATCAAGCACTCTGAGCTGCACCTTAACACAAAGACGCCGCAAAATAATTTCTAAATATTTCAAATATTATTTACTGTAGAGACAAGCTGCTAGTACAATGTTTTTAAAATGAAATCAACTTCCTGTTGAAGTGACAGAGTCCATTTAGCATCTTCATATTTGATCCCATACTAAATCCTCGGCATTGTAGATCATAATCTGATTTTATGCATTTGGAAACAGTTATTTTCTACGATCCTTTACTTAGTAAGCACAGCAGTACTGGGATTATTTATTTTACTGAGAAAAGATATAAAGATTTAAAAGTAGAAATATATATATATATATATATATATATATATATATATATATATATATATATTATATTATATATATATATATATATATATTTATATATAGCCTGGTCTTAGAAGATCACGCAAGATTATGGCACATGACCTCATGGGACTTTACTATCAGAGTACTCCAAAGGAACAGTAGGTGAGGAATATATATATATAGTATCTCAGTATCTCATATATATACAGTACCTCACATTTTTGTAAATATTTTATTATATCTTTTCATGTGACAACACTGAAGAAATGACACTCTGCTACAATGTAAAGTAGTAAGTGTACAGCCTGTATAACAGTGTAAATGTTCTGTCCCCTCAAAATAACTCAACACACAGCCATTAATGTCTAAACCGTTGGCAACAAAAGTGAGTACACCCCTAAGTGGAAATGTCCAAATTGGACCCAAAGTGTCAATATATTGTGTGGCCACCATTATTTTCCAGCACTGCCTTAACCCTCATGGGCATGGAGTCCACCAGAGCTTCACAGGTTGCCACTGGAGTCCTCTCCTACTCCTCCATGATGACATCACAGAGCTGGTGGATGTTAGAGACCTTGCACTCCCCCATATTCCATTTGAGGATGCCCCAAAGATGCTCAATAGGGTTTAGGTCTGGAGACATGCTTGGCCAGTCCATCACCTTTACCTTCAGCTTCTTTAGCAAGGCAGTGGTCGTCTTGGAGGTGTGTTTGGGGTCGTTATCATGTGGGAATACTGCCCTGCGGCCCAGTCTCCAAAGGGAGGGGAACATGCTCTGCTCCAGTATGTCACAGTACATGTTGGCATTCATGGTTCCCTCAATGAACTGTAGCTCCCCAGTGATGGCTGTTTCTCCTGTTCAGTGTAGAATTGCCTGGTATTTTGGGTCTGGACTGCTCTTTCTTAGTGGGACCAGACTTATATACTACAGGATTTTTCTCATTGTGAAGGGCACAAGTGGCTTAAAGGAGCTGCTCTCATGGTGCTGCCCAGACTTATAGAACAAACCTACTGAGGCGTTGCTTGTTCTCAGATGAGCCCCTCTGACTCTTTTTGTTTATAGTCCTTTTTGCAAGAAAAAAAATTAAGTAAAATCTGTTTAAACTTCATTGAAACTAACAGGATATGCAGAGAGCATACTGTAGCTGATTAAAAAATAATCATCAGTATATCGGGTGATATTTTGGTTTGCTCCCACATTGCACCACATTTTGATAAATAGATCTAAAAATAACTAAAATCACTTTTATATTATAAATGGATACAAAAACAGTATATTGGGGGATATTTATGTTTGCTCCCACACTTCATCACATTAAAATCCACATTTTGATAAATAGGTAGATATATAAAATTAACTGAAAAAAAAATCAGTATTTTCGGGTGATATTTGGGCTTGCTCCCACATTGCATCACATTAAAATGCAAATTTTGATAAATAGGGCCCTGAGAAATATAGCATTTTTTTATCTGTAATTTTTATCCTTTTTCCTCAATATTGGTCTTTAAACCTGCTCTGTGGAAAGCTATATATATATGCCAACCCAGCGCTCATCAAAAGGAGGCAATCACAGCTAAATCTGCATGCAAAATGCCACTCAACCTTGGGCCTTTATTAAAATTTACTGGGACTCAATTTAAGATAGTGATCATTCTTATTAAAAAGCAAAATGTAAGATAGTTTTTTTATATAAATCTCTGGATGGAATGGAATTGTTAATCAGCATAGGCTGATGTGATTTCTCTGTTGCAAATCCTGCCGGGGGCTCAGAAGTGGCAAATTACCATAATTCCCAGGCTAGGACTGGCAGCTTTGAAAGGAACGGCAAGAACTCTTAACATGCTCAAGCGAAGCTGTAAGTCACAGCAAAGCATTGCTCCCTGGGCTACAGTGATGAGGTTTCTTGTGTTACTCCAACAAAATATCTCTCATCTTCATAAATATGTCACAATAACAACTGCTGAAAGTGCACATAGAGAAGGAAATGTATGGGGACTGTGGGACTCAAACAGCACAATGTTGGAATAATGGCGCTGCGCTGTAGCGCTGTGGAATTGGTCCAATAATAACATATAATGGAACATTTTGCGTGCTATAACAAGAGGGTATAAAACTATATATAATGCTATTTTTGTATATTATATTTCATTAATTTAAATCGTTACATAGTTACATATGTTATATAGTTATATAATGATATAGTTACATAGTTACATATGTTATATAGTTATATAATGATATAGTTACATAGTTACATATGCTATATAGTTATATAATAATCTAGTTACATAGTTACATACGTTATATAGTTATATAATGATATCACTAATATAATGAGTGTGTAGCGTTCCATAAGGTTGCCGTCCAATCACGGAGTGAGTCGTGCGCGCGCGCCATATGCGGCTTTTTGACGCAGTTTTGGGAGGAGGGGGGAGGAGAAGAGACACAGGGAAGGGGGGCAGACACATGGGGAGGGAGGGGGAAAAACACAGGGAAGGGGAAGACACAGGCGAGGGAGGGCAAAGAGATACAGGGGAGGGGGGTAAAGAGACACAGGGAGGGGGGAAGAGATATAGGGGAGGGGGGAGACACACGGGGAAGATATATGGGAGAAAGAGAGACATGGGAGAGGGGTCAAGATATAGGGGAGAGAGTGGAGGAAGGAGGATGGGGAGAAGAGAAACAGGGAGAAGTTTAATGTTGTCTGAAGCTGGAGAAAGACAGAGGTGTGGAGCTAATGAGCAAGTCGCAGAGTGGAGACTTAAAAAGTGAAAGCACAATAAAAGAAAAAAAATATTTTTACTGTTTGTTTTTGTTTTGCTCTATCCAGGTTTTGCTGGACGAAATCTTTGATTATTTGGAACTGTCACAGTGAAGTTAGTGCTCTAATGAGAGCTAGGTCTGTTGTTTTCTTTTATTTGTTTTTGGTGACTTTTTTGTACTACTGGCAAATACGGTATATGCAAGGGAAGTTTGAAAAAGCACTTAAAGCCTCCTATAATTGTGATCCTTCATCAAAAGTGCCAGAAACAAGGGTACAAACCCGGTGGGAGACAGATAGCTCATCACAAGTTTAATACAGTTATTGCACTGCACCAATTGCCATTTATATATGGCTCCTTAAAGCATATGCCTCTGTATTACACAGCTTTGAAGCATAGCATAGGATGGATTATGCACAAGTTACATAGTAGTTGAGGTTGAAAAAATACTTTTGGTCCATCAAGTTCAATCTTTTTTATCTCCTCTGATTCTTGAAATATGAGGATTAATTGTTAATTGGCAAAAGGCAAACAGAAGTGGCAGTCATAAGCATTAGAAATTATTTATATCCCCACTGTAATGCCCTAGATGTTTTAATTATACATTGATCATTAACTCAGTTAATAGATATGATTGAAATTACCACCACACCCTTCCTCATCACAGGCTTAAAGGGATATGGAAGTTGCCTGGATGTTACTAATACTAATACTCCTGTGTATCCATTTACTTGTATGTACTTTTATTAAGAAGTGCTTATAAGTTGTTTTTACTGCATACAATGATACAAGTAGTCCCTATATGGGTCTGCCCTCTGCAGCCCAGGAAGGCACAGACTCTATAGTACTCGGTGTGCAGTGTTTCATACTAACCAATCAGTAACCATCTCTCAGTAGCAGGTTGATCACTAATTGGCTAGTATGAGACACAGCACAGCCAGGGCTATAGTCTGTGTTTTCATGAGCCACAGAGGGCAGACACAAGCAGGTACAAACAGAGCTTGTAAGAACTTCTTAATAAAAAGTACATAAAAGTAAATAGATACAAAGGTACACTAAATACTTAGTAAAACTCATAAACCTGTTTGTCTCCACCCTGATAAGGTCAACAAGGGGCAACATTTACACACAAAATGGAGCAACGGAGGTGACCCAACATTAAGATAATATCACTATAGTCAGTGGTGGAGCTGGTGAATGGAGAACCCCAATTCAAACATTTTTTGGGGGCCCCTTCAAACTATGCATTTACCCCCCCAGGGCCCCTTGGCACACCATTCCCCCAATCCTCTTCCCCATCTCCCCTTCCCCTCCTCCTCTTTCTGTATGTTGCGGGTCTGGGTGTTCAGTGGCTGTGTAGCCTTCTCCTGCCGGCGCGTCATTAGGCTAGCGCAGTAATCATTTCTTATTTACTATTGGCTGTCTATAAGAAGTAAATTACGGGCTTGCTCTAATATTGTCAGATCATATGATCACACCCCCTATAATCCTACTTACAAGTGCATGGTTTATATGTCGAGGCTAAATACATATAGACATTTAGAGAAAAAAACACCCGCAGCCAAAATCACGGGGCTGAGTCACTTACGGGCTTCTAATAAAATTTGGGCCATAGTTTTTAAAGGTTTGGAAGTTCTGGGTGTATTCAGCATTAAAGATGAGAATTAAGGTTTATTTTGCCATATGCACTGAACCCTGAAAGCACCTCTGTAGATTAGCAAAAAATTGCACATTGTGCAATAAATGATCAACATGAGCAACTCTATAAGCCATGGGCATAACAGCATTTTCAGAGAAAATCTTCATTTTAGCAGAATCCGCTAGTACATGGAAGCTGCCATGATAGTCATATTTCCTTTTCAAGGCACAAGGAGGTGGCTACAGAGCAGGGCAATCTAAGCTTGCAAGTATACTTGCAAATTAACAGCCCTATTGAATTTGAAGCCCATAGCGGCTTCGTACACCCGCAAAGGCTGCGAGCTTGAAATTTACAGAGCTATTAAGTTGAACTATGCTGCGAGTTACGTGCCATAGATGCAAACCTGTAAACCATTCTTGCGCACGTTGCATGTGCGGCCGTGAACATGATCAATTAGTCAAAACTATAGTTACTGGTTTAGATGGCGCCAATGGCAAATGAGATCGTCATCATTACGCCACTGAAAAATGGAGGTTAGATTTCAAAGCCTTACGGGTTTCAATTACGAGTTTCGATCAGACCCGCATTCCAGAAATAACGCAATATTAATAAATCAGTAAATATGATATTAACGGAAATTAAACATAAAATAATGTATTTTATATTGCAGATGTGCAAGCTTGAGAATGTTGTGCTGTTCATTTTAATACCTAACATCACTTTCCCTTTAATTATATGTACAGTAGTGTGTGTATATTGGCATTTACAGTGCTACGGTTAGTACTTTAACCCCCTAGCGGGTCCTCTCTAGTAACTGTTGGCTTTTTGGCTCCATTTGCGAGTTACGGGTTGGTACGCCAATAGATTCGTAGCGATTTAATAGCGATTTTCGAACGTAACAGTTACGGGCTTGACAGATCAAAGGAATATTTGCGGAGGCGGAGTTAAAATTTTGCCGCCCCATAGGGTTTTTTGCCTGTGATCCGCAGAACGTTAGCGGGTTGCATTACGGGGCCAATTTAATAGCCGTAAGTCTTGGGGGCTACGTTACGGGCTACGGTTTTACACTTTTAGGGAATTTAATAGTGCTGTAAATCTACTGAGATTGTGAGAGGGAAGGTGTCCCGTGCTGGAAGCTTATCCAAATCCACCTGTGCAAAGCAAACCCCCCTTCCTCCCCATCCTTCCACTCTTGAATAGATAATAAAAATTAGCAGAACACTTCTATAAGCCAACAGGAAGTGTGGAAGAAACAAACATGGCATCCTTCAGACACTAGCAGTGTCTTCTAAAATAAAAATTCCTTTTATGTTAATTTGCTACAAACGCAACAAACCTATGAATATTTTCCAAATCTACAGCATCTTGAATTGACAATGCCCCTGAATCATAATCCTCCGCAAGCAGCTAATTACACATTCAAGGAGGACATGCTTTTATTAAAATTCATATTAATTTATTGATTTTTCTAATAAAAAATTCAGGAAGATAAATTCTTCTTTACTTCCATAATAACATTTTTGTTTCCATGTCACTGTCCAATTTATTAGCACATATATTGCAATATAAAAGGTTAATGACATAGCACCCCCAATAACTTTAACCAATAGGATTTTGGTGACCCAAAAAATGACCTTGCAAGTTTTTCAAATCACTCACCTGAACTTCAAGGCTTGGTGAATTGTTTTGTATCTAATACAAAATAATAATGGTTAGTTGTTCAGTCTTGTCCGAATCTCTTGACCCTAGGAACCGCAACCCCCAGGCACATCTGTCAGCCACTATTTGTCCGAGCTGCCTCAAGCTCATGTTCATTGCTTCAATTAGCTCATCTATCCATCTCTGCCTCTTCGTCTTTCGCAGCATCAGAGCCTTCGGTAAAGAATCCTGTATTCTCATGATATGGCCAAAATAATTGAACTTCTGCCTTATGATCAAACCTTCCAGTGGGCAGTTTGGCTTCATTTCCTATAGTATTGTTAGGTAGAGGTGGATGAAATATCTAACACTTGGCAAGATTTTATAGGAGGCATACAAGATGTTTCTAGTAAGCTCTTAAAAAAAATGCATTATGTTTTGGAAAAATAATTAGGAGCCTGATGGAGTCTTTGCTCTCAAGGCATTTCCGAGCCTGTTTATAGACTATTTCAAAAGGGACCTGAAGAATTTTGAACTCCTTGTCCCATTATGCCTTAGGGAATTTAGCTGCACCTCACCGACGAGGCCTAAGAGGCAGAAACAAACGTCTGCGGGTTGCTGTTTCTCCAGATCAAGGAATAATTGCCTGGTATTTCGGGGCTGGATCACTCTAGTGAAGGGGACCAGACTGATATACTAAAGGATATTTCTCCCTGTGAAGGGAATACGAGGCTGCTCTATTAGTAGATTACCAGGCCTAAAGAACATATCTATTTAGGTGTATTTACCTCTCAGACTGAGCTCCTTTGGACATATTTTTGCTAGATCACATTGCTCAGAAGGGTTACCTAAAAGGAAGTTCCATATACAACAGACGAAAATAGATGGGGAAGAAGCGGAAGCAATGACAGATTTTATTTACCTGGGATCCAAGATCTGTGAAGATGGCGACTAGAGCACTGAAATTAAAATGTTACTTCTGGGGAGGAAAGCTATGGCAAGCTTGGACAAGCTAGTGAAAAGTAAATATATTTCACTATTAACAAAGGTCCAAATAGTTAGAACTGAGAGCTGGACCATAAAAAAGTCTGAGCACCAAAGAACTGACACCTTTGAATTGTGGTGTTGGAGAAAACTGCTTAGGGAAGATCCAATCAGTCAATGCCTCAGGAAATAAAGCCAAAAGGTTCACTGGAAGCTTTGACCATGAGGCTAAACAAATTTGGACCATACCATGAAAAGAAAGGATTCCAGAGAGAAGACTCTGATTCTGGTAAAGATTGAAGGCCACAAAGAAGAGGGTGGGAGATGTATAGAAGAGGTCATTGAAGCAATGAACAATACCTTGATGAAGCTCAGAGAGGCAGTGACTGACAGATGTGGCTGCAGTCCATGGGGTCGAGGAGCGTCGGACACAACTGATTGACTAAACAAAAACCTAATAAATTAGTACAATGTGATTTGGCTCATGGTGTGGTAATCAACATTTGTGTACATTGTAAAATCTTTAGTCTATATAGCGAGATTGGTAAAGCTGGCTTTCACAAGGAGGAAGTGTAGGAATTAGAGCCTTGGTGGGAAGGAGCATCTTTAGTTAGGAGTGACCATGATCATGCAGAGCTTCTCAATGCAACTGTGAAACATACGGGGCAAATCATGGGGAGCAGGTGCACAACACAAAAAGAAGTAGAACCGAATCCAAGCCCTTCCACTATCTTCCACCCCTCTCTTAACTCCTATAGATCAATATGGAATATAGGACACTTTCCTTTCAGGTATGCTTTGGGAGTGTCTAGTCCTGAAAGCCTCTTCTGGATTGTTACCTTGTTGTGGTGAAGGGGCTTATGTACTTCAATGAAGCTGTGAGCTATACCAAGTAAAGTTACCCAAGTTGGGCAGGTCAGGGCAGAGAGGTAAGACAAAACTCTGTTCACTGGAGAAGGAACTGGCAACCCATACCATTATATTTGCAGAGGAAACTTTATGGATAAGCACAACCAAAGACATAAGGGATGGATGAGCTCCATAGGGTCAGGGAGAGTCGGACATGACTGAACGACTGAACAACAACTCTTGGAAGAGTGGGAGCTAATGGAGAATCATCATTGTGCCATAATTCAGTAGTAAACCACAGTAACTATAATTTCCGGGGGTCATAACTTATGGAGGCATTTGAGTTTCTGGCCATAGGCAAGGGAATGATCAAATAACATTATATGATCATATAAAGTACTTATTGGGTATTGTGGCAAAGGGCATTTGAGTGGTGGGCCATATGAGAAACTTGTCTGTAGCCAATTTCCACCAGGAAATAAAAGACAGTTATTTGGCTACATTACATAGTAACTCAAATGCCAAAATGTAAGACATTATCTCAGTATTTCAATTAAATAATCATTTAGAATGGCCATACAATGCCCAAGATCCAATGCCCACTCATCAGTTCAATTAAGTCCTTTGAAGAATTGGAGTATTCTGCCTCCAGGTGTCTTCAGTGCAATTTTTGGAACCACTTGGTTGAGTTTTGGAGTGAAGCTCTGAGTTTTTCCATTAGCCATACATTGTATATATGGTATATGGTTGTGACGGTGGTAGTGGTGCTTGTGGTGGTGGTACTGGTGGTAGTACTTGAACACAACTATCTCCCCACCAACACTGAGTGGGCAGCCATCAGGATAAGCTGAATCAGTTTTTGGTGATGTTTTGGTGTGTAGTCTAGTGATGGCGAATTTAATATTTGCACGCAATCACTGTGATGTTATATTCCCAAGCCAAGGCACAGGAAATAGAACTCCACCCATCAGGGAAATCTATTATCTTGTAGTAAGTCTTCGAGCTGGCAAAGACACTGGTTTGTCCAGTTATTAATTACTTAGATTGGTGGTTTGTGGTTTGAGTAGTGAATAAGTCAAGTAGCCAGGAGAGTGTGGTGTATTATTTATTAAATTAAATTAATACAGAAGTCAGTAAAAAAAATTGCGATTTAATCAATTTCCCACTTTATATTTGTTTTTTGCAATCCTGAGTTTTTCACTAGGCCATGCAAAGTCACCTCCATGACATAAAATGGGCACTCAACCTACGCAAGACAAAGTATGTGTGGGCCTGTGTTGCACAAGACTACTAATTACCATTTAAAGGTATATAGAAGTTTCATGGATTAATAGTGCATCTCATAAAACATTTTTTTTTCATTACAAAAAGTCCCAAAATACACATTAATGAACTCTAAATTTCTTCAGTTTCAGGCAGTTGATTTTGAAAAGGAAGGCCCCTGAAAATCCAAGATAAATTAGCATAAAACTCATAATTTGTTGTGGCCAATCAGAAGCAGGTACAACAATGTAGCTGAGACAAAGCTGCTCTGGAGGAAGCCATAATACTGACAGCTGATTCGCTAGTACTCAACACCGCACAGCTCATTGGTTAGGACGCTCTGCTTACATAGATGTATTGGGGTGGAGATCAGAAATTTACTTTGAATTACAAAATATACAGAATTCCTCAATAAAATGATTTGATATGAGATGCCCGATCAGACAAACTTACAAGGATATCCCACAAACTGCCAGATACCTTGTAATATATGACTTAAAGGACCATGGTAGCTTGGTAAAAACAATTTAAATTTTTCAAAAGATTATGTTATAAAACCCATTCTGAAGCACTAGCTTGGGGCTTGTTATGTTAAGTTATAAGCTACATCATATAGGGCCACCAAAGATAGACAGGTCATAGCAGAGAGGTCCATTGGATAAGGAATTGGCAAACCACTCCAGTATCTTGGCCTAGATAACTTTATTTTTTAAGCACAACCAGAAACACAACGATTATGCCTGGCGTGCTGAGGTCCATAGGGTCACGGAGAGTTGGACACCATAACCGACTAAACAAAACAATGTATTAAATATGACCTTTCAGTGATCCATTAACAAATTAATAGTGATTCTAAAAGCACATTATCTATAATAAAGGATAATAATAATTTTTGTTGTGTTGTCGTTCAGTCCGACTCTCTGTGACCCCATGAACCGTAGCACACCAGGCACATCTTTATGTCCATGGTCATGTTCCACTTGGTATTCATGGCAAAGATACTGGAGATACACACACGCTAATACAACAAACATCCATCTGGTCCCTTTAAATATTCCCTCCACATTTCCTATTTTTTTTCCTATATTCTGATTTTATTACACACAGGCTTTTTCTATTTTGCATTTGAGGTTGGCATATAAAGATTCGCATTAGCTACAGAGGCAGCCGACCATAGTTCATGTCCAGTTAAGTCAAATCAGAACAGTAAGCATATCTGTAGGGTTTTTTTTTTATTTTGAGTTACTAGAAATTTTGAATCAAATTGCACACGGCTGGACTGAAAGACGGCATTAACCGGGGCTGCTTTTTGCTCGAAATGATGGTAGTATTTGTCAGCGGAGAAGTGTCTTGAGGCTGCTTCTGAGAGATAGAAGGAGGCAACTGATAAGGGAAGCATCAGAAGGGCAGTTAATTGCCTCTAGTCTCTCGGTACCGGGAATATTTAAAATCTATGGGATTAAAGGCAGATTAAAAACTGTGGAAGCAGAGGCCCAATAGCGCTGAAAGATTCTAATCAGCAAGGGTAATGGCAGGGAAAAAACTGAACGTGGTGAGTAAAATGACAGATTGGAAATTCAGATCCGCCGCTAATGCTCTGGGTTCCATCTTGTAGGCACAATTCATCTACGTGTAAATCATTTTTTTGGCTTCAAGCTTATCAGGCGATCGTTGAATTAAAAACGCTCTTTCCTCGGAGGATTAGAGAGCTTGATTGAAGTCAGTGTGAAAACTGGTTAATACGTCTGCAGATGTCACGAGGTGGCTCTACGGAAACTGGCTGTACTTTTAATATCAGGTCTACCAAACAAGAACTTTAAAAGGCTATTTAAAAAATATTTTTTATATACACTGGCGCTGTCTCGTTTTGAATTTTAACTGCATACGCACAGTAATGAGATTACTATTTTATCCTATTGTACAAAATAAACCTATTATGCTATCATAGCTCAAAACACAAGAAGTGAATAATAATAGTCTAGTCGTTTTGGAGCATCTTTAATTGAAAAACATTTTACCGTTACCGAAGGATGGAAATTCCGTCAAAACATTTTTTTTAACAGCTTCCTGGAGACAAATAGATAATTATTATCTAAATATTGCTTAGAAGCAATTCTCTTGTTGGTACTTGGAGAGGTAGTGAATTAACAAAGAGGGTCCCCTGGGTGGTATTTAAAGGCCAACACAGCCAATTCAGTCACATGTAACACTGAGCTAAGCACATGGCCGCTTGGAGAAGCAATGAAAAATGTTCATGCTTGAATTACAGCCATCCACAGCTACAAATCAGTGTCACTAAATAACTTAGGGGTATTTGTACAGTATTTAGAGGGCTTGTGAAATTGTGTTTCAGTGTCAGCAATCAAAATGAGCATGAGGAGTTTAAAACAGCAAATAACGTGCAATGCTAATAATTTAACATATAATTTACATAATTTAATAAAATACTAAATAAATACATAAAATAAAAATACTAAATAAATATATAAAATAAAAATAACATGCAATGCTTATAACATATAATTTAATATTATAATAAAATAAAATAAAAACACTAAATAAATAAATATATAAAATAAAATAAAAATACTAAATAAATATATAAAATAAAAATATTAAATAAATATAAAACATTAAATAAAATAAAAATACTAAATACATATATAAAATAAAATAAAAATAATATGCAATGCTTATAAAAACATATCATTTAATAAAATAAAATACTAAATACATATATAAAAAAATACTTAATTATATAAAACAAAATAAAATAAAAATAATAGGCAATGCTTATAAAAACATAATTTAATAATAAAATAAAAAAACTAAATCAATAAATATATAAACTAAAATAAAAATATTAAATAAATATATAAAATAATTTCCAAATACTAAGGGCCTCATTCTATTATCGGCTGTAAAGCCCTATGGACTTTTTACATGGATATTTTACGTATATTAAAAAAAAAATATTTTACGGATTTGAGTATAGGGTAATTATGTGCTATTTTTGCTAACACCGAAAATCACTTTATAGACTCCGCAAAGTGCAGGATGGCTTTATTTGAGCTATTTTATGTGCTTAATTGGTGTTAGCGGGACCTGTTTGCTGCAAGTAAGCTGCGGCACGTTTTTAGCCTTGCAGACAGGGTTCCCGGAGCAATAGAATCGCAACCAGGCTTTTCTTACGGCCGATTTCCTTGCGGCCATTTTAGATCAAAGGCTTTCCTCCGGCGCGATCGGCCGCAAGAGATAGCAAGGCGCCGGCCGCAAGCCTGCCGGAACCCCCGGCCGGAGGGGAATAGAATAGCCGGAAAGCTTGCGGCCGGTCCTTGCGGCCCCGCAGCGGCTGCGGCCGATAATAGAATGAGGCCCTCAATAAATATATAAAATAAAATAAAAATAATGTGCAATGCTTATAAAAACATATAATTTAATAATAAAATAAAATAATAAATAATAATAATAAAATAAAATAAAAATACTAAATAAATATATAAAATAAAATTATTATAAAATAAAAAAAAATTAAATACTGTGGGCCTCATGCTATTATCGGCCGCAGCCGCTGCGGGGCCGCAAGGACCGGCCGTAAGCTTTCCGGCTATTCTATTCCCCTCCGGCCGGGGGTTCCGGCAGGCTTGCGGCTGGCGCCTGGTTATCTCTTGCGGCCGATCGCGCCGGAGGAAAGCCTTTGATCTAAAACGTCCGCAAGGAAATCGGCCGTAAGAAAATCCTGTTTGCTATTCTATTGCTCCGGGAACCCTCTCTGCAAAGCTAAAAACGAGCCGCAGCTTACTTGCAGCAAACAGGTCTCGCTAGCACCAATTAAGCACATAAAATAGCTCAAATAAAGCCATCCTGCACTTTGCGGAGTCTATAAAGTGATATTCGGTGTTAGCAAAAATAGCACATAATTACCCTATACTCAAATCCGTAAAATATATATTTTTTAATATCCGTAAAATATACATGTAAAAAGTCCAGAGTGCTTGGAGCACCTCAGACACGCCCACGCCGCAGCCGGAAAATAAACAGTTAATTTGAACTCGGGTTTGGGCTGATGTGCAAGCTTGAGAGGGGGTTACTTTTAATCCTCATGTCCCCCAATATGATCCATAGCATTTACAGAGCTGTACAGGCCGAATTTATTCTTCCGTTTAAAGATTTCAGAGCTTACGGCCGGTTCCAAGATATGCGGCCGGCCGTAAGAGGAGATCCTTGCGGGGCCGTATAATAGAATCGCAAGTTAACAGAACCCCCGCAAGGAATCGCAGCCTTACGGCCGATTTACGGCCGATAATAGAATGAGGCCCTAAATAAATATAAAAAATTTAATAAAATAAAAATAATGTGCAATGCTTATAAAAACACATAATGTAATGAAAAAATAATACAAAATAATAAAAAAACTGAATAAATATATAAAATCAAATTAAATAATTGTAACATTTAAATTAAAATAAAATACTAAATTAGTAAAATAAAAATAACGTGCAAAGCTCATAAAATCACATAATTTTATAATAAAATAAAAAATATAAACAAATATATAAAATAAAAATACTAATTACATATATAAAATAAAAAAAAGATGTGTAATGTTTATAAAAAAGGAATGATAGTAATTAAAAGGCGTGAATCAAATATTATTACTGACATTTTTATGTACCTGTATTAAAAAATACTATTTGTTAAAGGGCCACTGTAACTGATGAAAAACTTCACATGTTTGTGATGTTTATAACAAAATAAAAACAGCTCTGAAGTCACTAAATGAAATATGCTTTTAGCAAAAAGTTTTGTAAATATTCTGTTTGAAAATAGAAAGTTCATATTATCTATATTTAAAGAAAAAAAATATATTTTTATACTTTCAGAAATTGCATTATGCAATTAAAAAACATTACTCTTCTGATATTTACATACATTTGATTTTACTGATATGTGAAAGACTCCTTTAACCAGAAACCTAGTATTGTTAAAGTCTTTCATTTAAAAAGTTTAATTTATTATATTATATACAGTGGTGGAGTCAGTTAATGCAGGCTCCGAGTGCAAACTAGATTTTTTTGGGGGGGGGGCTTCTGTACACAAGGAAGGTGCTGTATAGCTCAGTAGAAAAGACAAAAATATATATAGGTGGCCAAAAACCCTTAGGTTGATAAGACCACTTGTCTATGCAAAAAATCATCTGCCATTCTACTCTACTTTCATTGCAAATGGTTCTGTGATACCCACATATCAGTTGTGTTTGACTCTCACTGATCCTATGGACCACATCATGCCAGGTACATCTGTCAGCCACAGCCTCTCTGAGCACCCTCGAGCTCATGTTCATTGCTTCAATTAATTAATCTCTCCATATCTGCCTCTGCCTTTCTCTTCTTTGTGTAGCTTCAATCTGTCCCAGCATCAGAGTATTTTCTTGGGAATACTTCCTTCTCATGATATGGCCAAAATAGTTGAGCTTCGCCTCATGATCAAACCTTCCAGTGAACAGTTTAGCTTTATGTCCTGTAATGCACTGCTACTGCAAGATAAATACTAAAGGTATCTCTCAGTAATTAGCTCAATTACTTGATAAACACAAATTTTATAGGATAACAACAATTGTATTATATCAATTTGTATTCCATTTACAAAAATATAATTTACTATATTAATGATCTTTTTATAATAAAGCAAATTAGATACATTGATGTTATGAAACATGTAGTTGTAATAAAGGAACCAGAACTGAATCTTTATTTGCATTTTTCTGTTGAGATTTCATGTGGTTCTAAATAACATTCTAGGTTTAAAAGTGAATCAGATACAATAAATTGACTGCATTACCCTTTACAACATGTCCAAAAACCAAGATCACTTTGTTTTAAGCCCCTCCCCTGTTTGAATGGCCTTAGATCCCAATTTTAAAGGTGGCGGTCTGCATGAGAGTGAACAGGAAGAAAGGGGAGGCTCTAGAAGTTAAGAACATATTATCCCTGAGACTCCCTTAGAAGTAAGTGACATGTAAATCTTATACGACAATAACATTGAGGCGTATAAGATTAATCATATAAAGAAGATTAAGTAAAATATTGTTATCAAACAAAAAATGTGCCTGGTGCCTCAGATAGTTTCATGGTGATGTGATTGGTTTTCTTCTTTACCCAGTTATTTTTTAATAAACCACAATTCACTAATTCCAAATTTTGTTTAGATATTATCTTAAATTCTGTAGCATCTATATAATATTTTGGTACATTCTTTGAATAATGTTGAGGTTATTCAAAGTAAATTATTTATTATAACTGTTCTGCTGTCGGATGAAAATATATAAAGTCTATCAAACATAAATATATAAAAAAGCTTCCGTTATAAAGACAAAAAAAAAATATACCAGAGATCTATGGAACATTTGGTGGAGTTCTTGAGATGGTCATGAAGAGGGATTATGGTGCCCTTAGGAGGGATTTTTAGATCCCAGTGGCCATTTTCACTTCTGATGGAATGGTTTTAGACTAGTGAGTAACTTCGGGATGGAATGGTTATTGGCTACTGAGTACACATTTTAGCTATTGGTTAGACATTGTTGGGTTTCACAGCAGGCATTATGCAATAGTCTTGTTATGTCAATACTTATGGGACCCAAAAAATGGTTGTATGGCAGAAACACTGATCTATGTCCATCTGAGAAGACATTGTTTCTTCCTGAATAGAGATAAAAAAAATATTTCAGTTTCTTGTATTTGTAATGGTTTGTCATCTATGAAAGAATTCTTTAGACCACTGCTTTCCAAACAGTGTGGTGCAAAGTGTTGGTGTGTCACGTGAACGCAATTTATGTATGTGTTTGTATCTCTTACAATGGGTTAGTTTAACCTCTGGGTTGAATTAATGTGTCACATTTCTAAAAAGTATGTCGCCAACATGAAATGTTTGGAAAGCACTGCTTTAGGCTATTTGGGAAATAAATGATTAACTCAACAGTATATTTGCCAATTATAAAATCATCCGTAGACTGGATCTTGATAAAAGAAATAAAAAAATAGACAAAAGTACTGAATTTTTAGGTGACCATTGTTCTGTGGCTCCACCAATGGCTCTTGCCCAAAAACTAAAGGTGCCACAGATGAATGAAACTGACCCTCCATGTGTATTTTTTTTTTTACTGGGATAAGTAACCAACTTCTAATCTCCTTTTAATTAAAGTTAACAGAATTACCAGTCAAGTTATGTTATCATGATGCAGCAAACATAGATGTTAAGTTTTAATAGCTGTATACTTTGTCCAGTTGCGGTTAGTGAGTGGAGGGCTCCTTACCAAGACTCGCTGGCAGGGGAGGTATAGAAGAAGGAACAGCAAGGAACTCCCCCTTAATAAGCCCACAAAAAGGGAGGCGGCAGGGGAGACTGAGGAGGCCCAGGAGGCCAGAGGGAAATGAACCGTGGTGGTGAGCCCTACATTAAAGAAATAAATTGCAATACAAAAAAATATTAAATTCGATTAAGAGGTCCTGTAGCTGCACCCATGACTTTGTCAGCCACATTGTCTTAAAGTAAACAATACAGCTTTTACCTATCCCGAGTCAATTCACAAAACTTTAAATTCTCTTTTTTTTCTTTTCCATGAAACCCCAAACCCTTTACACAGTTAGACATCATGAAATGTGACCAGTCAGAGTGTTATATAGGGCTTATTTTGTTCTGGATTGGTTCACATACCACCACCAATCTTATTTCATTTCCTCCTGTTTCTTTCCCTTATCTTTTCTTCGACCTTACATGTTTCACCTCTGATTATTTTATTTTTTCTATTTTATACATGGGTTAGGAAAGCTCCATTTTAGTCATTTAATTTACTGTATCTGAAAAACTTTCTTTGCTAGATGTTGATTTAGTTGGCCTATAGGTAAATGCATCACAACCTCTAGATTAATACCATGACTTTTCTATTAGTAGTTGATGCTGGCGATACAAATAGAAGAGATAATTTGACCAGATAGGCTCCATTTTATGACTTCTTTATACAAACTTTGTTCAGAAATGCAAATGATTAGTTATACTTTTTGTTTATTAGTTATCCATTATTGTTGTTATATTGTTTATTATTTGCATTATTTTGTCCAAAGAAATTGTATTAAAGATATTAATATAAATAATTTATATATCCATCCCCTGTGTACAGTAAAAAAAAATAGTATATTTGTTTGCACATTTTAATGTCTAAAAATAAGCTAAAAAATGTATTTCCTGCTCAGGATCTCAAGAAATACAGTTTCTGCACTGGGCCCACAAAACATTTTCAAGTTTTAATCCCAAACTATTGTATACATGGCTCATTTTAGCATATGTCTGCTCTATAAAATTGCTCTCATACATAGCATAGGAATGATTTGCTCAAGTTAGGACATCTACCCATTATTTTGATCATCATTGTGGGGATGTCCTTGTGTGAAATACAGAAGTGATATAAACCTAGTAGAGGAAAGAAATTTGGAAGAGATATTACATTTTAGGTTGAAAAGGAAATTTGTGGATTGGGCAGAACCAAAGATTACTAACTGAGCCCAGTTAAGGTGGTCCATGGTACAAATGATCCACACAGTCAAAGGCTTTATAATAGTCTATGAAACAGAAGTATAGGCTTTTCTGTAACTTTCTTTCTCTCTCTATTATCAATAAGACATTGGCA
Source organism: Discoglossus pictus (assembly GCA_027410445.1). NCBI lineage: Eukaryota > Metazoa > Chordata > Amphibia > Anura > Alytidae > Discoglossus > Discoglossus pictus. The sequence goes on along the minus strand of CM050167.1, from coordinate 386,876,202 downwards.
ATTTGATCTCTTGTGCCTCTTCCTCTGCGAAACCCAGCTTGCACATCTGGTAGTTCCCGGGCCATATATTGTTAGGTCGAGCTAGAAAGGTTCTGTAGCATTACCTTGATGGCATGTAAAATGAGTGCAATTGTTCAATAATTGGCGCAGTTTTTGGTACTTTCATATTTTTGGGATTGGGAAGTAGACTGACCTTTTCCAGTCTATTGGTCGCTGTTGAGTTTTACAAATTTGTTGACATAAACAATCACATTCACAGTATCATCTTGTAGGATATTGATCAGTTTAGATGGGATTCCATCAACTCCTGTAGCCTTATTATCAACAAGGCTTCCTAGAACCCATCTCACTTCACTTCCCAAGATGTCTCTCTCCAGCTCATTAGACAAACTATTGAGGTTATCACTGCTGTTAATATCCTTCCTCTATAGCTCTTCAATACATTCCTGCCATTACCTGGAGTAAAATTAAGGAGATGAATAAAAATGTATAAAAATCAGAACAGAATTTATTAATTTAAGTGTGAGGGTTATGAAAAGGGATTATTCAATATCCCAATTCTGTACAGCACATTATAATTGTTAAGAAGCAGGCATTAAAATAATTGGATTCTCAAGTGGTCCAGATGGTCTGCCAAGACCTTGGTCAACTTTTTACTGATCCATAGAAAAAAAAGAAAAACAGTTTTAAAACATTGATCAAATACTGTTATAGTTTTCATACTCTTACATAGAAATATAAGTAGAACCAAAAATTCTCATCTAGTCTGTCCATTCTTCTTAAAGAGCTTGTGCTTATCACTGACATATTTGAATTCCATCTAAGAATGGTGGGCAAAAACAGCGTTATATAGAATCAGCGTTGAAAGGGGTAACGTTAAAGGGTCTACCTGTGTGTGTGTATATATATATATATATATATATATATATATATATATATATGTACAGAAACATGCTCTTACAATATTCTGTATGATGGTATAATTTCTAATTTTCCAATTCAGTTACTCTAGCGTAGGGATCTGTTGAGGAAGTATATACATTACCACCAGGATCAATCATGCATTTTATATGTGTGGAATATGTAGCAAGGTGCTGTAACATGATAAAATAATAATAACCTGATTTCCTCTTGAGTTTTTTTCGCAGTCAAATAGCCAAAAAGAACAGTTATATGTTTCATCCAGACTGGAGAAAGGTTACCGTATTCTTTGAAGAATACCACGTGGATAAGTGAGCTAATGGGTTATGTTTAATTTTAATTCTAATAGCACTAACAGATGTTATTTGACATTTTAAGAGAAAGCCATGATATTCTGTTAGATTAGATCCCTGCGATACAAAGAATTGCTCATTCAAAGGTGACATCAATACCCCCTATGAGGGTCTTTTGTTCCTGATCCCAGCTGTCATTCTTCTACTTTTTATTGTAGAATTCATCCTCAGCTTTTCATTGTTGGCCTTCACCTTCAAAGAGGATTTTTACTCATAAATGTAGCAGAAATTAATTATATAAATGTACAGTTTCCATAATAAGACATTTGAAGATGACTGATAGTCCCAAATTCACTAACAAATGAAATGTGAATAGTTGGGTCCGCCCTTCCTTGTTTTAGGCTATGAGCAAGAACGTCTTAGTAAAATTAGCTCAGAGAATAACAACATCCCCCTAATTATAGACTAGTATCTATTCGAATAATGAAAAAACATTTATTTTTTTAGCAATGCTTATTTTCTAAGCTAGTAATAGCAGCAGAGAGTAAACATTTACCACTTATAAATATTCTAAATCAGACATTTTTTTTTTTATAATAGGAAGTACAGGATGAATAGTGTCTATAATTACAAATGTAATACTTTTATACATGATGTTCACTGTAATACATTTCTCAAAAGAGAGAGCTACTAGTTTTTTCTCTCCATAAACTCATAATGTCAGCTTCTGCAACTAAACTAGAGATAACTCCCAAGATAAATAAATGCCTTAAGGTGTTTAAAAGATAATACGGAAAATTATTTTAAAATAGCAAAAAGAGCAAAATGAAAAAGTGTTTACAACTTCCCCATTTGGTTTTGTCTGCTCTATATGATGGTGCAGAGCAGCGTCCATAGGTTCAGAATCACTTTAGTAGCTGACCTTTCCCATCTTCAGTGCTTTGGCAAAAAAGTGACAAAACAATAGTGTCAAATCACTATGGACCTGAAGAAGGTCACGAGGGTTGTTTATTGGTCATTTGACCACAACATCAACAAACAAAGAGAGAGGATCTAATTTACCATTGCCTGGTGACTCTAACACGTGTCTGTTTAGGTTTTCATGACTGGTGACCCTTCTCTTCACATTCTCGTTACTTATCATCGGTATGCTCTTCTTCTCTCCCATTTTGTTTTTCCTTTTACCTTTTCGACAAGAATAGAAAATAGTTTTTTGCTAAATAAACAAGCACAGAATGGAAACAGATATTGAAGGCACATAAAATTAATAGGTCCATCGAGTTCTTTAGTTTTTGTGAGAGATCTAACGCTTTTTAAATTCTTTAATATATTTAATGTTTCTGTCGTATCAATCTAAGCATGTGTCTTAACTTTAGTTTGAAATAGGGACCTGCTGGTTACCTTTCAGTTGTCTTTGAGACTCATTAACTTGTTTAATAAATGTATTAATGACATTATCAGTGGGCTTCAAGAGAAGGTTTGCCTCTTTGCAGGTGACGTAAAAACATGTAACAGCAGGGGCGTAGGAACTGGGCGGGATGGTGGGACCAATACCCCCAGGTAATATGAACAGGAGACACAAAAAATAGCAAAATTAAACCATGCATTACCAGATTTTATGGAGCAGTATGTCTTTCCCATGAAAGCTTTGAACCATAATATATATATATATATATATATATATATATATATATATATATATGGTAAATAAATAGTACATCTGTGTTCACATTTGAATGTCTAAAACAAGTTAAGAAACCTGTTACCAGCTCAATATTCCGTGAAATACAGTTATTACACTGCATTCTGGGAAGCTGAGCAGGGACATGCAAATGTGCCCACAAATGCCTCGCTCTTCAATCCATAGACTATTTTAAACATGGCTTCCTTTAAGCTTATACCCGCTGCATTACACAGCTTTTATGCAAAGCTAAGGTTGGATTATAGACAAGCTGGGAATCCTATCCACATACAGCTGTTTCAAGCTTACTGACCATCATCAGCATGGAGCGGGATCCCAGCTCGTGTTGTGGACCTTATGAGTAGGTAGTTGTATATTATATACTGTCCTGGTAGCAGAGTTAAATTGCACCACTCAGGGCCACAGTTTTTTGTCTCTTTAAACTTTATCTTATAGATTTTTTTGGACTCCTACACCCATGTGTAACGGGGTAGACATTTTAGGAGGTGTAAGTCAAATGTGTAATGATTTTATAAAACTACAGCAATAGTCAAGTATGTGGGATCTAAAATCAACAATAAGAAATTATTCACTTAGGCCACAAAAACCCAAAATCTGAATATTTGCTTTCTGGCAAAATTATGACAGCAACCGATGAGGAAAGGGATTTGGGAGCTATTATGGATATACTGGTAGAGGAATATAGATCCCTAGTTAAAACCTGACTAATATATTGTGTCCAGTTCTGCAAGCCCGCAACTCGATCGTAGTAGGCCGTATGTGTTGCGGGCTCCCATTAGTCTCTGATTCCGGAGCTTTTCAATTGCTCAAGCTCGCAAGTTACTGGCCCAAAGCCGAAACTGTAAACCATGCACTGGTTCGTAGCAGTTCAGGGCGGGAACATGATCAATTAAGCAAGCCCGTAACCTCCCATTTCAAAACTGCCAATAGAAAATGAGTCATTATTACGGCAGTAAAACATGGAGGTTACATGTCAATCAAAAAGGTTTAGGAGTCTGATATGCGATCAGACTCGCAAACCCGCAAAATAAAGAATTATGAAAATGAATGCCATCACTGTTCTAGTCCATGTGGGTGGCCTGATATGTATTAACTCATTGATATCTGAGATAGATTTAACACTGAAATGACACATAAAAATACATTTAATTACCTGTCAATTTGCGAGCTTGATACTGCTGTGCAATTAATCCTAATGCCTATCATCGCTTTCCCCGATATTTACAGTGCAGTAGTGATTTTTTATTTGGATTTTCAGTGCTACGAATAGATGTTTAACCCCCTTGCGGGTCATCTCTAGCGCTCGTGGGATTTTCTCCTTCTTTTGCCATATAGGGGTGTGAAAACATTTGTGGGCTTGGGGAAGTTGAGCAAGTGAATAACGATTTGCGATTTTAGCGTTCGTAACTTTACGCAAAAAGCAAAGATCACAGGCATCGGGAGGCTCTAAGTTAAGGGTTCAACCATCGCAATTTTCTTCAAGGCCGTAATTCGTAACCCGCTTGGAAACCTGCAAAAAGACGCTAATTGAATAGAAAATTACCTTGCGACCTCACTTACGGGCTACAGTAACTTGCGATAGCTCAATTGAATCAGGCTCCATATATTCAGAAGGATATTAACAAATCAGAAACAATTCAAAATAGACGAATAAAATGGTCAGAAAAACAAAATTTGGGATAGAATTCATGACCTGAATACGTATAGCTTAGAGGACAGAAGGAAAATGGGGGAATTATACCGAAAAGGCTTTTCTATATAAAGTTTGTTATTTGGAAAAATACCATTTTAACTATTTCTAAATTATTTATATGCTTTTGACATACTGTGTCCAGAACTGGACATAGCACTAGAAACATATAGAATTTTGTATTCTGTAGGACATATTTGGGCTCTTATGATACTCTCACAATCTCACAGTAAATTTTCACATAAACTAAAATAAATGTTTGTAAAAGTATATCATATAGAATAGAATAGGAGAACAACCTAAAAATGTATTTAAAATGAAATATTTAATAATTCTATATATTCAGGAATTAAAACATAAATTGAGCCATAAATTTCACTTGTAGAATTGATATTGGCAACGTCAACGCAATTACAAAATATACTTTAAGGAACTGGCTGCTCTTGGACGAATCATCTGCAAATGTAAAGCAAATAAAGTGTTTTATGGAAGCTGAAGGGAACACCCTTCAAGAACTGACAATGAGAAGAGGATGAATGAGGTCTTATCTTACTCACACATGTAACCTTCTATGTCCCCTGGCCCGACCTCTTTCCGCACTTATTTATGAAAATGATTCATGTTTATGGAGCTCCTTCTCTTTCTGCCTAGAGGCTGTATATCTTCCCACATTGGGCTTGAAGGATGAGGTTAAAAACTCTTGGTTCAAGGTGGTTTTTATCAAAACAAACACTACATAGAAATTTAAACCTTAGATTTTACAAAGATAAATCATATAGAATTTTTTATTTTTTTTGTTAAAAACTAGTGGAGCAAAAAATTGAAAACAAATATATGTAAATATTAATGAACATATATTTTTGGGTCATAGTGATAAGTTTTTATCTATTCTTTTTGTATAAACTATGAACGTTAATAGGAAAAAATGTAAAATGCAATATAATGAATTGTACATAAATATAAATACAATAAATACAATATAAAACGTGCACATTTTTGAGAGTATAGCAGAATATACAATAGACAAAAATAAAAAATATGCATTATAAAACTTCTAATAAAGCAAATAATAATAATTTTACTTGGTTATACTTAGAGGCTGCAAAGGGATCCCAATGGGGTTAATGTGCCTCGACCCCAAAACACATGGGATGGTACGAGGGGGCTCAATGGCCCCTTTAAGGTGGTGAGGGGTCCTAGGGAATAGCCGGGCTCTTAGAGAGTAATAGGCTAGAGTAGTGTGTTAACGTTAGACATTTTTTAAACATGTAGTACAACTGACCATTCACAGGCTTGGTATTGTTTCAGTAAGTTTGTTGACATGTTGCCAACCATTGCAGGAATGCCAACCAATATGGCGTCTGCAACCACGGACAGGCTGACGCCTATAACACACATGCTATACTCTGATGGTGATGTGTAAAAAGGCTGGGTAGTGGTGTACACATCGGGCATTACCATGTATCATCGTGGATCAAATTATAATACCAGTGCTTTTGTAGATTGCATGGAGACCTGAGTACGGTTGATGTGCAATAAGCCGGATAAATCTCTGGTCAATGCACCTCCTGTTAATAAAGTCCCCCAGTGCAAGATTAATTCATTTTTAATTCAAAAAATGTCAACATAAAAGGTAAATACATCATGTAACAAAAACCACAATACTTAAAATAAAAATAAAAATAAAAATGTCCTGCGATGTCTCGAAGACAACATTAAAAGCCCCTACTCCTTCTAAACTGTCACTGTCCTTGTCCCAGACCGCTAAGCCCTTATTCTATTCCCAAGATGTCCCTCTGGACTTTGCCATCTTCTGTCCTTCCGGCTGTTTCTTTAGATCATTGGATTAACCTATGTCTGAAACAAAAAGAAAAGAACATATTGCTAAACCCAAGAACAATTACCAAGTTTTAGAACTAGACAACCAATGTGGTTTCCATTTAGTAACGTGTTTCGTCATATTTTTTATCCAACATAAAATACGTATATAGGGAAGATAATATAATGCCTACAATCTTCATTTCCACTCTATAATCCAATGCAATTATAAACATGGCTCCTTTAGAGCATGCGCCTTTATAACACAGCTCGGGAGGGATTTGATGAGTCAGGAAACCTATACATTTATACAAACGACTCCTATGGTAATGGAAGAAGGAAAATACAATAGAATAAATAGCAAATTCTAGTACATCAATTATATTTTATTAAAACATGTATTAGTAAAATATAGTTAGAATATAATAATATACTTTGCACACTTCTGTACTGGGATCTCTCCATGGGTGTAAAACAATCATGAGAATAAGAAGATTGTCATACTTTTACTAATAATACAGTATATATTTACTAAAAAGTAAATATTTTATGTTCTATTGGGACAACAGTCTTAAAAGTGGTTGTAGAAAATATAAAGGTTAAAACTTAAGATTCTTTAAATATTAGAGAAGTTTTTATTTAAACAAGACACAACATGGGATGTACAGGAAACGTATTTTTGTTTATTTTAAACTAGCGAATTGCCAGTCAAAAATGATGGCAATAAAATTTGAAGCCATGGCAATGCTGTTTGCCACACAATGTAAAGCTTTTGCTCCTCTGAGGACCTTCGGCGCTCATTGCGAGCCTCTCCACTCATGTAATTTTGCTCCTGGGACCACTTTCGTCGCTCACTCCGAGCCTCTCCCCTTCTGTACTTCAAGTTTCGTGCTTTCGTGCTCATCGCAAAGACAGATATATAAGTCTAGTGCTAAATATATAATTTTTTTACTGCAGTGTAAATTCGAAAATGTTTTCAGGTTTTCAGAGCATAATAAAGTGATTTAAATATGTAACTGCTTTTAGAGTCCAATCGCTGGCAGCCAATGAGCAGTAATCCAGATATATAAGTGCAGTGTAAAATGTTAATTTTTTTGTAGTGCAGTGGAAAGTATAAATTATTATTTTCCATTACTAATTAATAATTATGAAATTAATATACATTAATAATTAATTAGGAATGAATAAATGTATTAGGAAGTGCGAGGCATTTATGTATTTATAAAGTAATGGCAGTATATATATATATATATATATATATATATATATTTTTTTTTTTACTAATTATTAATGAATGAATTAATACATTTATATACTTTACCTATTGCTAATTAACATATCCTGAAATCAATATTCTAAAGAGCTAACAATCTCTTTTTATTTTCCTGCAGCATACAATGTACATTTGGACTGTTGCTGACCGGAGGTGTAAGTGTCAGCAATGTGCCAAGTGTGCAGTGTAAATAGGCTGCGTGTGCGAGGCCAAGTCGAGTAAAGCGCCATTTTAGATTCGTAATGTTATTAGTTGCAAGTTAATGTTGTAAAATGGCAGCGATTGTCTATGTGTTACGCGGCTCGCAAGCATTTTTCATCCTTTCTAATAGAGTATTTTGTACCTCGTACGTTCCTCAGTAAAAGTCGTACGTGCCTGGCGGTGTTTTGCACGGTTTGGGGTCGTGTAGCCTCGTTTTTATTTTTTCGCCTGCCATTTTTTTTTCTTGCTTAGCCGATTTTCGATTGGCGAAACTCTGCAAATTTGGCTTAAATTCGCGTGCAACCTCACTCCAAGACGTCCTGTCTGTCCTCCCGTGCTGTGTGTGATTTTTGTTTTGTATTTTGTCTTTTTTGTGTTTTTCATGTTTTTTTCGATTTCCATGGTTCGGCCATTAACTTCGTATTTTTCCGACCTCGTAATTTTTCTTTCTCAACTGCTTGCAGCCTAAGGCAATCCCACGTTTCCTAACTGCTTGGAGGCTAAGACCTGCGTACTTCAATGCCTGAAGTGCTCGTCTCACATTACTGCATAAGTCCCGCGTTTTTCAATGCTTCAAGCAGGAGTGCGTGTTTCAATGCCTCAACTGCTCGCCTCGCTCTGCGAGGCTCGCAGGCAATGAACGCCTTCGGCACTCATTGCCTAAGTGCTCTGAGTTTGAATGTCTCAACTGCTTTCCTCGCTTAGTGCTTCGAACTCGGAAGACTTCTGTGCTTCAAAGGCTTGCTTTGCTACGCGAGGCTCACAAGCGTGACGACGATTCACAGTTTGACAACTATTATATGTGATTAAATAGTGCATGTAGGTAGTTATGGATTTGTTCATGGTTTTATCAATATGATGTATGCATATGGACAGTGTTGAGCCAAGGGTAATTTTTTTCTGGGTGCAGTAGATACATAGTACATTTGTGTTCCCATTTGAACATCTAAACTTAAGTTAAACAACTTATTTCCTGCTCAGAACTCCCAGAAATACATCTATTGGCGCTGCACTCTAGTAAATTGGGCAGGGACATGCAAATGAGTCCACAATGCATTTTAACACTTTAATTTAAACACAACTTTATACATGGTTAGGCATATGCTCACTTTATTACACGCCTTTAAGCATAGCATAGGATGGATTATGCACAAGCCAGGAGACCTACTCACAGGCAGAACTGTTTTGAACTTAAATGGATCCCATCAGTGTGTGGCTGGTTCAGATCATGTGCTTTATATTTTGCGGGAAGGCTATTTACCACAACATCACTTAGCTTTTGGTGGGCAAAAGAGTACAGTAAATAAATAGTACATTTGTGTTCTCATTGGAATGTCTAAAAACATACATAAAAGTTCTGATATTTTAAGAAATGACCATGGAATTTTAATGGGGCGATGGAAACATTTAACACTGAGTTATGTAAGAGTAAATAGTGGTGGAAACACAGAATCTACAAAGATTGGGACTCACAAAACATCATGGCGGCACTGCATGGCTTCCTCTCTATACATACATTGACTTATACCAAGGAGCTGATGGGTAGGCCGAGCAATGGGAATGGCAATGTAGATACCCAACAATATGATTTCAGATCGGATTATCTATCATAGATATTGCTCAACAGCCTGGGCACCTGGGTGAAATGCACCCCTAGCACCCTACCAGACTCACCCCTAGCACCCTAGTATGCTTACCCCTAGCACCCTACTAGACTCACCCCTAGCACCCTAGTATGCTCACCCTTAGCACCCTACTAGTCTCACCCCTAGCACCCTAGTATGCTCACCCCTGGATTTATAGATTCTATTTACCTTGTTCTCTCATTCTCTATTTATTGTGCTCTTCCCACACTTTTTCCGTGCTAGGATTTTATCTAAAACACTTCTTACCAGGGGTAAAACTACTGCAGTGCACCTCTCCTGAGGGGCAGGTTGCAGTACTGTCAATTTTTTCCTAATTTTCCCCTGGGCCCCCACCAATGTTGAAAGATACGCATTTATATCATTTACTACCATCTCCACTTGTTTAAAGACATCATTTGGAACATCTAAATATACATTGTTTTATATTTTTTTTAAAAGAGTTGCATCTCTCGACAGCTCATAACTGTGAATAAAATGTAAAAAAGGTATTACTAAATTCTGTACCACTCTAGTTATATGATTTATTCAAGATTAATTTTTACTCTTTTTCCAAAGAGCATATTATAAATAATGTATTTTTAAAATATTATCTGAGAATATTAAACATATTTAATAGACAAGACAATATTGGATGAGTGTCTTAGGCTGGTATATAAAACCTATTTTATTACATCTTATTTTGCTTCAGACTAACTGTTTAATTGTATCATCAACCTTGACAAATCACCTTCGCTTATTTGTTTATCTTATCATCACCTATTGAATAACTAATACATTTCATTTAAATTTTATAATGTCTTGCTTTATGTCTAGGGTTTCTCCTGGTGTTCAATGTCTCAGAGGGAGCCTGTACTTGGAGGCTTAGTCGCACCTTAAGTAACACGTCAATGGCTGCTCTATGTAATTGTGAAATGGAGCCGGCATTAGAAGTGTGAGCAAAGGAGCGAGCCGCGTGTCGGTAATGAATCATACTGGGCTCATTCAAACCTAACACAACAGATCTAATTTAACCAGGTGAAAGATTTGCCGGCACATATATAATTTATATATGAGCACTAGAATTGTCCTATCTGTTCTGTGATATTTTGTATTTTTGATGAATCCCCAAAAAGTCATCCAAATATTATTGGGATAGAAAAGTCGCAATATATATATATATATATATATATATATATATATATATATATATATATATATATATATATAAAATTGTTGTTGTTTAGTCATTCAGTCTTATCCGAATCTCCATGACTCCATGGACCACAGCACTACAGGCACATTTGTCAGCTACTTACCCTTGAAGCTCCATCAAGCTCAACTTAATTGTTTCAATGATCTCATCTATCCATCTCCGTCTCTGCTGTCCCCTTCTTCATGTGCCTTATATATGTATGTATATGCATCAAATATAATTATAATATAATAGTTGTCGTAATTGCGAGTTAGTCTTCTCCCATCTGTGCAATCTGATAGGCACAAACCAAAATGGTAGATTCCACAAAAGATAATAAACTAAATGCTGTATTATGTATTATTTTGTTTCTGAAAACAGATATGTTAAATATCAGACTCTAATTGAATATGTTTCAACTAAATAGATTTATCATTGATTAGTTTTGACAAATTGCTGATTGAGATTTATATACTGGAAATTAATGTATCATCCACATACTATCATCTCTATACTTTATTTAGTTTGTTTTACGGCTTTAAAGAGTCAGAATATATTGTACTGCCAAGAGAATAGAGCTCAGTAAATACACAAAATGTGCCAAAGTAAATATAGAATTAAATGATAGATAGAAGACATCTCAATCAACCTAGTGTGTGTTTTTTTCCTATAGAGTACAAGGCGTCTGGCGACAAAATTGCTATACTTGGCCGATACTTTTTTCATGTACAGGCCTAGGGAGGCAAAGTTGAAAGGACAGCAGACAATCGGATAGGACTGAGCCTAGTTTATATATGAAATATACACAATGCCACCAGTTATTAGGAACCAACAAACAAAATATATTTCTGGAATGGGGTCTGCGCTTATCGCTCAGGTCTTCTGTATCCTCTGTAAGAACATCCTGGTATGGTGGAAAGAGTTTAGGAAAATATATGAAAATCCATCCCAAAACCTTAAAGGACCCCAATACAGTGAAAAAATATATGTTTGGGTCTAAAAGCTTAATTTCCCTTCTGAATCTATACCTTGTTGTGGTGAAAGGGCTTTTGTACTTCAATGAAGCTGTGAGCTACACCATGTAGGGTCACCCACATTTTAGATTGTCTTAGGGACCACTCATTTTTCATATTTATTATATGTTCTTTTAAAGAACCTGTCTTGGGGCCTCATTCTATTACCGGCCGTAAATCGGCCGTAAGGCTGCGATTCCTTGCGGGGGTTCAGTTATCTCGCGATTCTATTATACGGCCCCGCAAGGATCTCCCCTTACGGCCGGCCGCATATCTTGAAATCGGACGTAAGCTCTGAAATCTTTAAACGTAAAAATAAATTCAAGCCTGCACTGTACAGCTCTGTAAATGCTAGGGATCATATTGGGGGACATGAGGATTAAAAGTAACCCCCTCTCAAGCTTGCACATCAGCCCAAACCCGAGTTCAAATTAACTGTTTATTTTCCGGCTGCGGCGTGGGCGGGTCTGAGGTGCTCCAAGCACTCTGGCCTTTTTACATGGATATTTTACGTATATTAAAAATAAAATATTTTACGGATTTGAGTATAGGGTAATTATGTGCTATTTTTTCTAACACCGAATATCACTTTATAGACTCCACAAAGTGCAGGATGGATTTATTTGAGCTATTTTATGTGCTTAATTGGTGCTAGCGAGACCTGTTTGCTGCAAGTAAGCTGCGGCTCGTTTTTAGCCTTGCAGACAGGGTTCCCGGTGCAATAGAATCGCAACCAGGCTTTTCTTACGGCCGATTTCCTTGCGGCCGTTTTAGATCAAAGGCTTTCCTCCGGCGCGATCGGCCGCAAGAGATAGCAAGGCGCCGGCCGCAAGCCTGCCGGAGTCCCCGGGCGGAGGGGAATAGAATAGCCGTAAAGCTTGCGGCCGGTCCTTGCGGCCCCGTAGCGGCTGCGGCCGATAATAGAATGAGGGCCTTGGTAATGTGCAATTCCTTTGCAAAGTTTAAAATAAATAAATACAGTATTTAATTTTTAACAATTATATTACATTTTACTTTTAAAAAAGCAGACATTTTGTTTTTGTTCCATATTTCGAAATCAGCTAACAAATGGATTTGGATAAAATTTCTATTCAGTTCTGTTGAAATTACTGCTTGACAACAGAAATCTACCTCTCAAGCTAGAAAATATTTAAGATCTGTCAAGATGTTTTAAATTTCTACTACACAATCAGCTAAATATAACATTGATTTATGCTTTTATGTTACTGGCTTATGTGGCTGCTAATGATGTTAATATCTTAGATACTTCACCAGCATGTGAGGATTCCCCTTCTACACCTGTCGGCTGGAGTTGCCAGCAGATCAGAATATCCTCAAAACCCAGGAGAATAAAAGCCCTTAGTAGGAGGGCACTTCCTTCGCTCAAACCCACAAAATGTACAGACAACAATGGATGTCTTTGGGGTGGTTGAGCCTCGTTTTAATTATTTTTTCGCCGCCATTTTTTTTCTCGCTTAGCCGATTTTGAAGTGACGAAACTGCCTAAAATCGACTTTAATTTGCATGCAACCTCACCCCCAGATTTCCTGGCTGTCCCCCTGTGCTGTGTGTGATGTTTGTATATATATTTTTTTTATTTTCATTGTTTTCTATGTTTTTTGCTGTACGCGTTTCGGCCGTTAAGTTCGTATTTTTGTGACCTTGTATTAAATTTTTTTTCTAAGTCCCGCGGCTTGTATTTTTTTTGTGTAAGTCCGTATTTCCTCTTTACGTGTGAGTATTTTGTCCCGCGGCGTGGTTTTGTTTTTGCAAATTTGTGCTTTTTTGGGGTTTATTTGTCCCGGGAGTAAGTTGGCGTAGAGCCTCTACCTCCGCCAATGTGGCCACTCGCTTTGCGAGGGTTCGCATTTGCGGCCTGCAATGTATCCGACATTGGAGCCTCCACCTCCGCAAATGCGGCCCCTCGTTTTGCAAGGGTCCGCATTTGTAGCCCAAACTGCATCCGCGCGAGCTCGCAAAGGGTGGCGACGATTCGCAGTTTGACGACTATTATATGTGATCAGAAAAAAACAAAGTAAGAGTATGTTTCCATGCTCATAGAACTAACCCACTTGGGTTATTTCATTCTCAGTTTGAGCACCTTTGACTTTGGTATTTCTCTCTGTATGCAAATGATCCTTGGGGTTTGGTTTTGGTAAATGTCATGTGACACCCAGGGGAACCCTAAGATTATTTGGGACTATGGGATTGGCATGAGTCCTGGGCTGGTAATATTTAATATTGTTTAAAATACTGTATATCAGCGGGTAATTTATCCCAGTTAAAGTATGGTGTCATGTCCACATGGATATCAGGAGTGTGGCAGCCAGAAGGGTATGGATATTATTAACATGTGTGCCATGTTATTCCATTGTGCTATGCAATACTTTCCCCATGTTTGTAGTAACTTTTACCAAGGATTATGTTATTGTGCCCATGTGAACGTGTATATGTCATGTTTAGTCTTGAAATGTAGGATTTTCTCTGGAGTTTTAATAACACAGGTTATGTGGGGTTCCCATTATGATTAGGATTATTATTATTATTAAAAAGTCCAATATCTCCGCTGGTATACCGTTAAATATCCATATAGAAGCACTGCGCAGTCTCAGAAGCCCAGACCACCCATATTGGACGACACTCAATTGGGAGTCAAAGAATACTGTCTTTATTTTGTTATGCAGAAATATATATACACATCTCTTTCCACAGGCAATACACATCCACCATATTTGGCCACACAATACACATAGAGAGACAGTAGGTGTGGTCACACCCCCCCGGAGGTTACCTGGCTACTTTGATACAATCAGACATTGATCAGATTATACTTCTCTTTGTTCTTATGTCTCATAATGAAAACACTTTATACAATAGACTTCCTTATCTTATGAGGAGTCTCTGTAATAGGATTATCTATTAGCCTAGTAGCTGTAATATTCTGAGCCAATATATTCTGTAGAACATAAAACAACATATCTACAGTACAGCAATGTGATCATATTTTAACCATAACCATAAAACATGGTAAAACAGTCATGGGTTCCGTTACACATATTAACCTATACTTGAAAACCCTTATGGGCAAGATGCATTCCCTCTGGCCTGAGCAGTGGCATCAAAGGGTTAACCCCAAGTCACTACAAGAGTAGATGGCCATTTGGCCACCTAGGCTCGTGGTCTCTGCCCATGCTGGGACTAATTAACCCCTACTGAGTTCAAAGAGAAGGAAACCTTTGATAATGGCCTGGGTCTGACCCACTCCCCAAGTGTCCACCCTCAGTTTTGTTAATGTTACTGCACCTATAAATATGTATTGTGTGTTCATTAATAAAGGAGTTGTTAGTTTACACCTACATAAGCAAGGTTTATGGTTTATTTTTAATAATAATTCTAATCACTGGAATTATTACTACGGACTCTGCATGCAACTCTGCTCCTAAACACTGCGGGTTGTATTGCTGAGCAAGCTTCCTGAGCTTCCTGGGTACTGGTGGTGGTTGTATGCTGTACTAGGGTTCATTCCTGCTAACAGGGATACTCCAAGAGCCCCACAACCTACTGGGTGAGATTTATCTAGTATATTTCCAAGCACGACAGAAGCAGTGTGTCGTGACAGAAGTCTCCAGATGTTGGACTCCTTGATTACTGTGTCTTAGGGAGTACAGCTAGAACTCACTGACGAGGCCCAAAAAGGCTGAAACATACATCTGGTATGAAACGTATGTGTGCTGTTTCCCCTGTTAAGGGTAGAATTGCCTGGTATTTCGGGGCTGGATCACTCTTTTAATTGAGGCCTTCCTGATATGCTATAGGATATTTCTCCCCTTTGAAGGGCACAAGGGAGCAAAAGGAGGCAACTCTCTGAGTGGGTTCGCAAGGGTCCACATTTGTGGCTCATTGCAGCCGACGTGGGAGCCCCCACCTCTGCAAATATGGCCCCTCGCTTTGCGAGGGCCCTCATTTACGGTCCGAAAGTCGTAGGGATGAGCGTCTACAGTGCTCATCTCCACCAGCGCAAGGAGCCTTTGGCGCTCCTTGCCAGCAACTGCACCCTCACTTTGTGAGGGCCAAGGTTGCGGTGGGCTCGCTACGCGAGACTGCAAGCGTTAGCAACAACCCGCATTGCTGACAACTATATATGTGATATCTCTTTATAAGGCCCCAATATTTTCTATAGTGATATTAACTAAGCTACACTAAAGTTGACTTCCTACATTTTCCTAAGTCATCAAAAAGTATCAAAGTACTTACACCGCCCTACAAGATTTCTCATGTTCCCTTCTTGCCATATATTTCAATAGTATCACTCACAAAAAATCATTACACAAGAATAAAGTAACCATTAGGACACAATAGGATGAGCTATCTGAGTGTTTAATCTTAACTATGCTTAAAATAAAAAGAATATTTCATAGCCAATTTATATCTTAAAAGGCATTATCTTTAAAAAAAAAGAAACATAAGCAGAATATTGCATTTAGATCTTTTTATCAAAATCACTATCAGTAGCAATTGACAGAAAGGTTGTATGTTTAATGAAAGTTGTGTTTTCTTTGTTGGCTGTTGGTTGAGACGATCGAGCAAGTTGACACTTCTGTGTTATCTGACCAAGTTATCAATGATATTACAGCATTAGGAAAGCTTTATGGTAAAGTGACAAGAAATGTGAGCTTTTCAACTGCCATTTAATTATCCCATGTTCATGATGTGCCAAAAAATGCTAGTCTTGATGGACGATTTATAAACTGGAAATGGAGAAAAAAAGTGTAGAAAATAGCTGATGTTTGAACTGGGATTAGTGAATTTGCTGTCTTTTAAAAGGATTAGAAAAGCAGGTGATTTTTTTACATGAAAGTTAAAACTTCCTCTTGGAAATATAAAGCCAAAACCCTTTTTTTTTATAGAGAAAAGAAAATTCAATGAATTATTTATCTTTAATAGTAAGTTAGTAGAGGCTGTAATCCAGTACCGGTCTAACGTTGTGTTAATGCCTTTGAGTGACAGCTTTCAGAAGGATATAAATAGAGAACGTAAAAATGGAAGAAACACCAATGGGGCCATCCTGCTCTTATTTTTCTTTCTAGTTTATATAAGAAACAGTTTACTATATAAAAAATGTCCAGTAGGCTTAAAATAATACAATAATACAATTGCATGAAAAAAAACAGTATTAAGGAATTTCCCAAAATGTATTACATGTATATATAAGTTTCCTGGGTTTCAAATGTTTGGTAAGAAACATATGTCTTATATAGAAAAGTTCAGTGTACTTACAAAGTTATAGTAAGGAAAGTAAAATCCAGCTTTGCACACCTACAGGGAGCTTGCATAACCAAGTACACACAGGAAAGCAGCCCTGTACAGAGTGTCACCTTTCTGATAGAGACCAAAAGAAATATCCCAGAGTTTAATAAAAATGTTTCAGGGACTGGAAACACATCTCTACAGACAGCAATGTCTTATTTCCTTGTGTGAAATTTCCAATTTTTAGGGAATTTTTAGTTAAACTGAATTACGTTTATACCAGCAGGATATACTGCAACATGGTAGACCTACATCATGCGTAAGGCTGGACTGGATGAATCCAATGCTGGAACTAATATTACTGGGTGAAATCTCAACAACCTCAGATACACTACTCTGATGGCTTAAAGTGAGGAGGAACTAAAGGACTTATTGATGAGAAGAGAGTGCAAAAGTTGGCCTGCTGCTCAACGTTAAAAAGACAAAGATCATGGCAAACGGCAATCTCAGTTCTTGGCAAATAGATAGGAAAGAAGTGGAGGCAGTGACAGATTTTATTTTCCTGGGCTCCAAGATCTCTTCAGATGGTGACTGTAGACATGAAATTAAAAGTCGTGCTTCTGAGGAGGAAAGCTATGGCAAGTCTGGACAAGCTATTATAAAGTAAAGGTATTATACTACCAGCAAAGGACCGCATAGTTAGAACTAGGGTATTCCCAGTGGTTACATACAAATGTGAGATCTGGACCATAAAGAACACAGAAAAATGTAGAACTGACACCTTTGAATTGTTGTGTTGGAGAAAACTGCTTAGAGTCCATTGGACTGCAAGATGATCCAATAAATCAATTCTGTGTAATTGTTCAATTTTTAGGTAGATACCATGGACAGACTAGATGGACTTATTTATTCGTTTTTGTACTATCTAGCAATTGACAGAGCTATATCTGACTCCTGCTGTTTCCGGACTGAGGAGATACCCATCCGAAATAGCTATTTTTTATCTAAACTTTGTATTTTGAAGACTATTTGTTCATTTTTTTCAACACAACTGGAAACGAGAAATTACGTTTTAACATATTTCTTGGGCTTTAGAGTATTACTATAACCAGGTACCGCATTTTCTCCACGCTTTGCAATTTTCGATCACAATAAGCTCTAAAGTAAACTTAAAACATGACAGAATAAGTTCCTCTTACATCAATTTTTTTCCTCCAGATGAAAAGTGAAACCTTAGGCAATTTGCAACTTCACTTTTATGCAAACAACTGTCATTTGTATCATTAAGATTATCATTGGATTACCAGTGGTTGAGCAATATCAACATGTTCTTAACACATTACCCTAGGCCTTCAGCATAAGCACATTTACGCCAACATAAAGTTGTATATAAATATGTCAGGTTGAAACATCAATATTTTTTTTTAACCTCCTCTAATGTTTTTGAAACTTTTTTCATATTTTTTTCATGATAATTGACCACCGATTTCAGGAGTAGACAACCTTTCTTAATGTATTAAATTGATCTTTAAGTATTGAGTGTCTATAATAGATTTAGAGATACATATATGATAACGCCCCCAAACACACCTCCAAGATGACCACTGCCTTGCTAAAAAAGCTGAAGGTAAAGGTGATGGACTGGCCAAGCATGTCACCAGATCTAAACCATATTGAGCATCTGTGCGGCTTCCTCAAATGTAAGATGGGGGAGCGCAAGGTCTCTAACATCCACCAGCTCTGTGATGTCATCATGGAGGACTGGAAGAGGACTCCAGTGGCAACCTGTGATGCTCTGGCGAACTCCATGCCCACGACGGTTAAGGCAGTGCTGAAAAATAATGGTGGCCACACAAAATATTGACACTTTGGGCTCATTTTTAACATTTCCCCTTAGGGGTGTACTCAGTTTTGTGAGATACTGTAAGTACCATCACTCAAACTGTGGCTGTCTACAGTTATTTGGTCACTTGAACTCAATAACATGTCATTTTCTTATTCGCTACAGTTGTTGGTTATATTATTATTTCAAATAATATTTTCTGCTGTTACCTTTGACATCTTCATGAGCTTCTTCATGAACACATTTCACATCTTTCAGGAAGCTCTGAATCATTCAAGTATCAAAACAGAGTTTTCTCCTGAGCTTCTCTCAAACTTCTTGTCCGTACTTCTGCTCCTATCAAGCTTTTTATCTTAGATGTGCTTTTCATCCTGTTCTCAGCTATATGTTGATGGACATTGAACTCTAGAATAATTTTTTACATTGAACCAAAATTAACCACTTGTATACTCTTCAAACATTTAAGTCTCATATATGAACTATTTTGGTATTACTTGCAACAGAATATGCACAGATGATGAAACTGGTGGCGGTGAAGCCATCCACACAGCTGGGCAGGCTCCACTTATAAAATGACAGTAAAACATGTCTACAGTGAGAAGTGAGGTTCATCACCCTAGTAGGGAAACACATAAAACTTGTCTATGAATAAAAACTAATTATGTATACCTGTAAATAACAGGTATATATTATGCATATACTGTATGTAAATATGTATATATCTCTACTTATTTATTTGAATTATATTTTAGTTTTTACTTTTGGAACATTTTTGTGTGCTGTACAACAGTATCTAGTACCCCTTTTTTTTAAAAATAAATTACTGCTTTCTTGCCGGGGTTGGGGTGGGGGGCATGCCCAGCTGCGTGGATGGCTCCTCCCCAGCAGTAACATAATCTGTTCAGCTAAACAAGATGGATGAATATAAAAGTGAGGGAGAATTTGAGAGGCAAAAAAAAAAAAAAAACTTTCATACTGAGCAATATGAGCGGTAACATTTAGCAAGTGAGCCCAAAATATATTTAAATGTTTCACTTAAATGTTTACAAAAAGTATAGAGGAGATTCATTTTAATTCAAATAAAATAAAACAGTTCAGTGGTCTTTTAACAAATGCTTTGTTTCAGGCTTTCATAGACTGCTCTTCTATTATGGAACCAAATTAAATACATATCTATATCTGCTCCAGTCTGTTCTCACATTGGTATATTCAGCTAAGAATTCGATTGTGGCATCTGGACTTCTATAGGACATTCCAGCCAGTAGAACATAAAACAAAATGGAGCCCACAAGTCATGGTTGTACTTTTAAGAGATTGTAACATGATGTCAGATCTTAGTAACCTTGCCTTACAAGATGACAAAGCAACCGACTCAGTTTAGTACATTTGACCCAATCATTTTAATATGAGGGTTTCTTAAGGATAGGTGTAATTAAGGCATGTTGTAAGAATAATAGGGATTTGCCTGTTTTGAGGGAGAGTTTGAAGAGATGTGTGATAGAGAGGGAAGGGATTGGCTGTGATTGAGTAGGATGGAATGGGCACATTGTAAGGTGAGAGGTTGATAAAAGACCATGTAGCAGGGTTAAATCAGCTCATTGTTGAGGTTGTATTGTGGAGGGTGTTAGTGTTTTTTTGATAGGAGTGCGTGTTTGAGCCACATTGAGAGGAGAGGTTTGTTCCTGATATTATCAATTTTGTTTTTAAAGTGGCTGGCTATGACATGCCGTGAAACAGGAAGGGGTAGAAGGTGGGAATGGGAAGAGGAGTTTTACACACTTACACACAAACACACACTGACACACAAACACACAAACACATACTCATGCTCAGACAAACTGACACACATACAGATACACATAGAGACCCACTGACATGCATAGATACCATATGCCTAGCTACTGACACACATGTCATCAGCTATCACATAGAAAGACTAATTTACACATATATGGCACACGTTACACTGGCAAACATGTAGAGCAGTACACATACAGATTTACTGTCATATATATGGGCCTACTCTATTGATAGCCACTGAAACTCATTTATACCCAAGACACATATACAGACCCACTGACAAATATACATACTCACTGACACATATACATACCCACTGGCACATATACAGTGTTGCACAGACACACGCACACATAGAGTACAAGCACACATGCAGGGAAGGTTTGCGATTGTTCAATACAACCAACTGGAATCTGTGCTTGATGCAGAGGATGAAACCTTGATAACACATCCGTGTAATAAATAGTTAGCATGGGGTTTGCTATTTTACAAAAGCTAATAAATATATAGATTAACATACACCAATACACACACCTGTGTCATGGTTATAGGCACAGTGGTCTGGATTGGGAATGTGCATACTGGAAAGACGTATGACGGCCTGGTGCATACACACTGAAAACATATGCTGAACTGTACTGAAATGTATACATTTCGGCTAACTGAGCCTATATATAATAAAAAGTAGATGCACAACATTTAATATCATTAAAAGGGATATATATATTTTTTGTTATATCTATATTATATATATAAAAGCCATTATTTGCTAGTGTAATTGATACAAATATATCTCTAATGGTTACGTAGTACTCATGTATATTCCAGGACACACATTCCTGGACTCTCTATTGGAGAAAATAACTGGAGAGGAGCCGTCCTCCTTCCATGATGTCGCCTCACAGATACACCCAGGTTAAAAGCCTGATAGTAATGACAAACCTGCCTAGATATCAAATAGGGGCATTTCCAAAGACATTACTTCCTGGGGACAGATATCTCAATCAGGGCTTGCCCTAGAAAAAAACTCTTAACTATGGATTCAATCACAATAGGCCTGTTAAGAGTTTTTCCGCTCAGCAGAAACAAAAATGGCAGCTCCCATGGAAACATAATTGCTTGTAATAGATAATAAATTAAAGGCTGTGTTATTATTTTTTACTTTATGAAACAATTTTATAAAAAGTAATATTTCAAAAGATTTGTTCAGATGGTGATTTCAGCAATGAAATGAAACGACGTTTGGAGAGGAAAGTTATGGCAAGTCTGGACAAGCTATTAAAAAAGTATAGATATATCAGTATCAACAAAGGTCTGCATTTTTAGAACTATGGTATTCCTGGTAGTGGCATACGGATGTGAGAGCTGGACCATAAAAAAGTCTGAGTGCTGTAGAATTGACACCTTTTTGAGATGTTGGAGAAAACTACTTAGAGTCCCTTGGACTGCAAGAAGATCCAGTCAGTCAGTACTGCAGGAAATTAAGACAAACAATTCACTGGAAGGTTAAATCATGAGGCTTAAGCTAAAATATTTGGCCATATCATGAAAAGACACGCTATACTAGAGAAAACGCTGATGCTGGGAACAATTGAAGGCACATGAAGAATGGGTCAGCAGAGGCGTAGATGGATAGATGAGGTCATATAAACAATGAACATGAGCGTGATGGAGCTAAGCAAAGCAGCGTCTGACAAATGTGTCTGGCATCCATAGGGTCACGGAAAGTCAGACAGGACTAAACAACTAAACAACAACATCACGCCATAAGGTGACCATCCAACATCACCATCTAAAATATGGAGAAGGGCCTAAATCCCATAGCTAGACCCAAACAAATGACTTCACAACCACAATTTCAATAGATCAATGACGGACTGCAGCGCTCCCTTTAGTAAAATTGAAAAAAACAAACATCTGAAATAAAATTAACATTATTTCTCATATATTACCAGCAGTGACACAGATCAATGCACAGCCATTTAATTCGGAATCCTAAATCTGATGCCAGGCTTTGCAATGCTTGTGCGAACATGTCTTTTCGCAGGGCCCTTGACGAGTCTCACTGCGCCTGCCAAAACTTCGTCTTAGGATGGTCACAGTTAAGACATGAATCTTTCAGGTATTTTGTGAGGGCATCAATCTGTCAGATGTGTCACTTAACTGGATATATCTCCATATCTGTTACCACTTGCTAATTAGGAATTTGCCTGCTAATTGTCATAAATCCCTTCATGAGATGTGCACTCAAATGCACTTTTTTAGGGGAGACAAAAAGGCCGTACTGAACTTCGGATAGTTTAAACGCTCACTCTGATGCAGAATAGAGGTTTCTTTGGCTGCCTAATAACTTATGAATAAACATTGTGAAGTCTTACATTGCCTTAGGCATAAATAGTTGGCATTCCTTAGTAGCAATGGTGAATTCACAGCGCAGGAACGAAACGCTATCCAAAACTAAATGCACTCACCTCTTGCCAGCTCCGCTCACAGTTGCCAGTTCTGTTTTGTGAACTTTGATACAGGGTGATCTAGACTGTATAAATAGATTGAATCCATGTTACTAATAAAGTTAAATATACACAGAAACTATGTGCTGCATCAACAAAATATATGATAATAAATACATAAAAAATAGGTATATTTAAATTAAATGAATGGGGAAAGTTTTTTTTTTTCCATCTTAAAACAACTTGAAACTGACCTGGCTCAAGATTTATATTTGTCCCCATTCCCATTTGCTTTTTGGGAGATCTGATTTGGATGCCGTTGAAGAGACATGCAACCGAAATATTTGGTTGGTATGTATTTAAAATGTCCAAGAGACAGGAGCTAGATGCTTTTATTAGCATTATTAGCAATATTATTACTATTTAAACAAGGAATATGCTTGTATCCACCAACTATAAGGTCATTGGGGAGGTGGCTTTGGCTGGCAGGAAGTGCTAATCTGTGAGGAGCAAACTTTGACTGGACTAATGCTGGGTTAAAATGGTTTCCCAACAAGCTAAGACCAGGAGGTAGTCCATGAACAACCGTCTAGACTAAAGTGACTTCTAATCAATTTTACTTGTTGTTGTATAGTCTTCCAGTCATGTCCGACTCTTTGTGACCCTATAAAATGCAACATGCCAGGCACATCTGTCAGCCACTGCTCCTCTGAGCTCCACCAACTCATGTTCATTGCTTCAATGGCCTCATCTATCCATCTTCACCTCTGCCGCCCCCTTCTTCATGCACCTTCAATCTTTCCAAGCACTAGAGTCTTCTCTAGGGAATACAGTCTTCTCATGATATGGCCAAAATATTTGATCCGCATGATCAAACCTTCCAGTGAACAGTTTGGCTTTATTTCCTGCAGTATTGATTGATTGGATTCACTTGCAATCCAAAGGACACTAAGCAGTTTTCTCCAACACTACAATTCAAAGGTGTCAATTCTACAGCGCTCGGCCTTCATTATGGTCCAGCTCTCACATCCATATGTTACTACTGGGAATACCAGAGTTGTCGCTATGCGGACCTTTGCTGATAGTGTAATAGCTTTACTTTTTACTAGCTTGACAAGACTCCCAATAAGCAAATATATATTATTTTCATGACTGGAGTCACCATCTGCAGAGATCATGGAAAATAGAATCTGTTTCCATGAAGTGAGATTGCCGTTTGCCACGATCTTTATCTTTTTAAAGTTGAGCAGCAGGCCAACTTTTGCACTCTCTTCTTTTACACTCATCAATTGGTCCTAGTTCCTCCTCACTTTCAGCCATCAGAGTAGTTGCACATCTGAGGTTGTTGGAAGAGGGTGTTTGCTACGACCAGATAATTATCTTGTCAAAAGTCTACTGATCTCGGACCTGGTTCATTTTGTACTCCAATATCCTAGCGCTACGGAATATAATATCGCGTTATAAATAAACGATAACAATAATAATAATAATAATATCCTCCTATAACTGGACAACTTCAGCCTCTTCAGCATCCGTGGTTGGAGCATAGACTTGGATCACTGAGATATTAAATGGCTTGCCTTGAATTTTTTTTTAATACATTTTTATTATGAGAAAAGTAGGTTACAACGCATTTGAACATATTTTCATAATGAAAGAATACAAAACATTGTACTATGACACTTTACAGCTTATAATAAACACATTTACTGCAACACTTACTCACTCTTTTTTGTTTTTGTTAAAGAAGTACACTTAACTTCTCCTAGTATTTGTAATGTAATACTAAGCAATATTCTGACAATAAAAATGAAAAAAAAAATATATAAAAAGAAGAATGAAAGAAGAAAAAGAAGGAAGGATATTACCCTCTTTCAAGGTCCACATTCACCAACTCTCAACGGCCAACTCTCATCGTCCACATATCCCGTCAGGAGGCCGATTTCCTGTATTTTACACCTATCCCAGCAGATAAGACACTCATGGAGCGAATAAACTCAATCTTCCGTAGAACCTCCTCAAAGGCTGGAACAGTTGTTTTCCAATGTTTTGTAATTATGCTTCTAGTAGCCAGAAATATGCCATTTGAAAGAAATTGTCCATTTTTAGAAAGACCTGGGGTGGTAAGCCTAATAAAGCCTTTTCTGGTTTTTGAGGAATAACTGTATCCCATAGTTTCTCCCGGGTATTATAGGTCGCCATCCAAATATGCTGTACTTTGGGGCAATCCCATAACATATGTTTTAAGGTATTGCAACCTCTGGAGCAATTGCCATCCAACTGACTATTTGAACAGTGGAGTCTAGCTGGGGTAAGGTACCATCTTAAGATAGTTTTGTAAATATTTTCCTTCAATATAACGTTTAGAGAGGAATTTGCTGCGTTTTTGATAATTATACCCCATTGAAGATCTGGTGGTTATCCCATTCCAGTCCACTAATTCTCAGGATATAAATGTTTAACCTTTTCATCTTATGTTTAACCACTTCCACTTGCCTTGGTTCATAGTTCTAATGTTCAAACTTCTTATGGTGAATTGTTCTTTGCAGCAGGGGACTTTCCTTTCTCCTCCAGACACATCAGCAGCTACGGGATATGTTTGCCCGTTATAAATGATAAACTATAATAAAATCGGCAGCTGGGTGCCCTTTTGGCTTTGACCCAACCCGAGCATTAGATCTTGCGCTACTCGCACGTGTTTTGAATATGTAAAAAACTAAGCACATTAGCATATGTTAAAGGACAAAAGCAAAATAATATATATATGAAACATTTTAATCTAAATAAAAGCATCATTACCCAGGAAAAAAGTATATAATAATGTGTTTTTTAATTAGAAGAAAAATAAATGTTTGTGCCTCCTCAGGAACCTAGAGGAATCCCTGATACGTTAGTGGAAATTATATGTGTGAGAGGAACTATGGTTGCATAGTCTGATCCAACATCCTACTCGTTGGCAAGAGAGGGGAGGGGTGTGGTGTCTGTTTCAATCTTATACAATTATCAAACAAAGGATCTGATCTTCCGTCTGTTCGTTCCTCTCCCACTTCTTCCTCCACTGATAACTACAAACATCCACCCAAAATAATCAAACTCTCAGGATATGATGTAACAAACACAAAATTGATTCATGTACTCATAAAAAGAGTCCTCCGATTTTTCCTAAATGCTTTATACCCATGTCTTACACAGCTGCTAATATTGTTAATTTGGTGCATACTTAACAAACAAGTGGACCTTTAAGCAATGGAAATAAAAAAAATGTATGTTTAGCAGATACTGCTTGTGTCACGGGTGTTTCCATCTTGGTCTGTTAGTTGGACTAGGACGTGAAGTAGAGGGTTATCCTACTTGTGTTTTACCTTCTATTCATCCTATTGTCATAAGTCAGTCTTTCAACAGAACTGAATACAGATGTGATCTACATCCAATTTCCTACCACCCCTCACAGGTATCTAATCCTGTTAGGAGCAAAACAAATGTTGGCTCAAATTAAAGCAAAATGAATAGTTGTATTTTTTATTTTAATCTTTCTAAAAAACATTGGGTTAATTTTTAGATCAAGTTTATTTATTATTAATGTAAATATGATAAATATGATACTTCACTGGTCAGGTTTCTATTCAATTCTGTTGCAAAACTGGCGTTACTTGCCAACAGACCTACATAGACGAGTAAACCCCTCTAAGATGACCATCTCTCTCAAGTGGTAGGGTCAAGCACAGTTAAGACAAGTAAGATTTTTTACTTTTTAAAATGTCTGTTTTCCCTTTGCAGAGCTTCTTATCTCCTCCTCCTGTAAACTTCTCAGGGTGTGCGGTCAGCTATGCCTGGGGGCTGGACCTTCATGGAGCTTAGGAGTAGGCTGGGCTAAGATGTCATTGGTCCTGCCCATGATGTCATTAGCCCCGCCCCTGCTGTTAGATCTGTGCTGTTACTGCAGTTGCCCTACTGGCCCAACCCATTGATAGTGCGTGAGCCATCATATCCCCACCCCCTTTAATGAGCATGCTCAGTCTAAACCAGAGCCTAGAATGGTGCGGTATTTTAAGTCCAGCTTCCATGCAGAGTTGGCCACGCCCCCTGATAGGCACAGGGAGGTGGAGATAAGAAGTTCTGCTTGAGGGGGAAACTGACACATTCAAAGTTGCACAGATAGTGCTGGGTGGCTAATGTAAAATGGCAACCTTATATTATTGCTTCTCAATACAAGCGTAAGCAGCACTCAGTGTCTAAACCAGGGGTGATCTGCACATTGTCAGGAAAACCTCACACAGGGCCGGGTGTCTATTTAGTACATGACGACATCTTTAGTGCACGTTATGAGCACAGGCGGGGCTAGGTGTTTCCTAATGCACTTCATCAGACACGCCTGGGCAGGTCAGGGTTTCTGTCTAATGTAGGATAACTTTAGCTTTACAGGACAAGGATATACTTTTTATCAGGAGAGGGTATACAAAGATAGAGACAGAGTTAAATCATAAAATACCTTTCTACCTATCTATGAGAGTGGTGATAAACTTTAACTCTCACAAATCATAAAATGTGGCTTTTATTTAATTTCATAAAATATCTCAGCTCTGCGTTATACAAGGACCAACCACATGACCCCTACGCGTTTCATACGAATGCACCATCATAGGGATAAACTTTATTTCTGTTTGATAAATATCTCGAAACCAACAGAGGAAATGGAAATATTTAACTCCATTTTATATATATATATATATATATATATATATATATATATATATTTATTTATATATATATATATATATATATATATAAAATAAATATATATATATATATATATATATATATATATATATATATATATATATATATATATATAAAATAATAACTAAGTAGTACATTTGTATCCAAATTTGAACATGTAAAATAAGTAAAAAAATATATTACCCGCTCAGAATTCTGAGCAATACAGTTATTGCACTACATTCTTAGAACCTGGCCAGGGACATGCAAATGTGGGGTTGGTACCTGGTTTGTTCTGTAGATACTGTTGAGTGCTGCTTTTGATTTGATAAAGAGAAGTACATATCTTGAAAGCTTGTCGTTCCAGTGAATATGCGTAATAAAAAAATACTTTGATTATTCAGCTATATATATATATATATATATATATATATATATATATATATACTTATTATTACTCTTCACATGTCCTATAAGTTACTGCCTCATTAATTGTTCCTGAATAACACAGATGAGTTGCCGCTGTCTGATACTGAGGTTATAACACTGCTCAGACTAATCAGTGCCTGCGCTGCAATTATTTAACGAGGTACATTTTAATCCAGCAATCAATAGTGACCTGTTTTGATAAGGTGAGTTAATGAATTCACTAATTACACAAACTCATTATCGACTGTATTATTACACATATCTCAACACCTTATAATACTAAAGTACAAATGGGTGAGTCATTGTCTGGATGGGAGCCGTATACAATGACAGCATCGCTTTATATGGAGGAAGAATGAATGCAGTGACTATGGAGGATGTTGTGTAAATGTCATTCTGAACTACATGTTATCAGCCTTATTAAATTGTGATTCGGCCAATTGAATAGGGCTCTATATAAGCACAGAGAATATTATTTTACAGAAGTTTTTAGTTAATGAAGACCTTGCTTTTGGATAGAAGTTCACTAACTAAAAACTTCTGTAAAAAAATATGCTATGTGCTATATAGAGCCCTATTCAATTGGCCAAATCTCAATTTAATAAGGCTGTATATCTCTAAAACAACTCTAGTGGTGATGATAATGATATTGAAAAATACCATAAAGAGATTTTTTTTAACAAAACACAAAAAATATAGTAATTCAAATGTACATTATATCACATTACCATAGTGGTCATACAAAATGACTTTAATTGTTTTTTTAATATCTAATTAGCAATTTGATAAAAAAATAACTATGTAATGTTTAATGCTTACATTTAATCTTCAGTGTTTTAACCTTTACTGGTCTTGTTTTCTCCACCCCTAGCATGGGTTGAGGGCAGCGGCGGAGCTAGTAAATGGAGGGTTCAGTGCAAAAAAAAAAATGAAAGAAAAATAATATATATAGTATAATAACTGATTTTCTCGGAATTCTGAGCTGAAAGCAGGTTTTTTAACTTGTTTTAGACATTCAAATGTGACCACAAATGTACTATTTATTTACTATATATATATATGTGTGTAAAAATGTATAATTTATATATATATATATACATACACACATATATGTATATATATATATATATATATATACAGTCAGGTCCATAAATATTGGGACATCGACATAATTCTAATCTTTTGGGCTCTATACACCACCACAATGGATTTGAAATGAAACAAACAAGATGTGCTTTAACTGCAGACTTTCAGCTTTAATTTGAGGGTATTTACATCCAAATCAGGTGAACGGTGTAGGAATTACAACAGTTTGTATATGTGCCTCCCACTTTTTAAGGGACCAAAAGTAATGGGACAGATTAACAGTCATAAAACAAACTTTCACTTTTTAATACTTGGTTGCAAATCCTTTGCAGTCAATTACAGCTTGAAGTCTGGAACGCATAGACATCACCAGACGCTGGGTTTCATCCCTGGTGATGCTCCGCCAGACCTCTATTGCAACTGTCTTCAGTTCCTGCTTATTCTTGGGGCATTTTCCCTTAAGTTTTGTCTTCAGCAAGTGAAATGCATGCTCAATCGGATTCAGATCAGGTGATTGACTTGGCCATTGCATAACATTCCACTTCTTTCCCTTAAAAAACTCTTTGGTTGCTTTTGCAGTAAGCTTCTGGTCATTGTCCATCTGCACTGTGAAGCGCCGTCCAATGAGTTCTGAAGCATTTGGCTGAAACACTTCAGAATTCATCCTGCTGCTTTTGTCAGCAGTCACATCATCAATAAATACAAGAGAACCAGTTCCATTGGCAGCCATACATGCCCACGCCATGACACCACCACCACCATGCTTCACTGATGAGGTGGTATGCTTTGGATCATGAGCAGTTCCTTTCCGTCTCCATACTCTTCTTTTCCCATCACTCTGGTATAAGTTGATCTTAGTCTCATCTGTCCAGGATGTTGTTCCAGAACTGTGAAGGCTTTTTTAGGTGTTGTTTACAAAACTCTAATCTGTCCTTTCTGTTTTTGAGGCTCACCAATGGTTTACATCTTGTGGTGAACCCTCTGTATTTACTCTGGTGAAGTCTGCTCTTGATTGTTGACTTTGACACACATACACCTACCTCCTGGAGAGTGTTCTTGATCTGGCCAACTGTTGTGAAGGGTATTTTCTTCACCAGGGAAATAATTCTTCGGTCATCAGACCACAGTTGTTTTCCGTGGTCTTCCGGGTCTTTTGGTGTTGCTGAGCTCACCGGTGCGTTCTTTCTTTTTAAGGATGTTCCAAACAGTTGATTTGGCCACACCTAATGTTTTTGCTATCTCTCTGATGGGTTTGTTTTGTTTTTTCAGCCTAATGATGGCTTGCTTCACTGATAGTGACAGCTCTTTGGATCTCATATTGAGAGTTAACAGCAACAAATGCCAATAGCACACTTGAAATGAACAATGGAGCTTGTATCTGCTCTTTGTAAATGGGATAATGAGGGAATAACACACACCTGGCCATGGAACAGCTGAGCAGCCAATTGTCCCATTGCTTTTGGTCCCTTAAAAAGTTGGAGGCACATATACAAACTGTTGTAATTCCTACACCGTTCACCTGATTTGGATGTAAATACCCTCAAATTAAATATGAAAGTCTGCAGTTAAAGCACATCTTGTTCGTTTAATTTCAAATCCATTGTGGTGGTGTATAGAGCCAAAAAGTTTAGAATTGTGTCGATGTCCCAATATTTATGGACCTGACTGTATATATATATATCATTAGTGGTTCAGAGTACTATATTACATTTTTATTTCTGTAGTATAAGGTGCACCTTCCCACCCTACTGTGCTCCCCCTGTGCTCCCTCAGTCCCACTGCATCCCCCTCTTGAGTGCTTCTTTGCCTCCCGTGCCGGCGA
This sequence comes from Discoglossus pictus, assembly GCA_027410445.1. NCBI lineage: Eukaryota > Metazoa > Chordata > Amphibia > Anura > Alytidae > Discoglossus > Discoglossus pictus. The sequence goes on along the minus strand of CM050167.1, from coordinate 386,845,081 downwards.
TTGTTTTCCCCGTACAGGGAATTCTGAATGATGTCACACACTTGGTGACATCATTCAGAATTCCCTGCCCAGACAAGAAGATGGGCGGCCAGAGAAGTAATAGGAAGCTATCAAGAGTGGCATACGGTGAGGCTAAGGGGGCACAGGGAGAGACTAGTGGGACAAAGGGGAAGGTCACGGCGGCTCTGGGCGGTAGCTCTTACTGTGGTCCAGGAGATGGTAGAGGAATTGCTCAGGAGGCTGTCTGTTCCCCTGCAGTGACCACTGCATTCAAACCAAAATGAGCCAGACTCTGCTACAATGTAAAGTAGTAAGTGTACATCCTGTATAACAGTCACCTGTGTCTCTTTCCCCCCGTGTATCTCCACCCACCTGTCTCTTCCCCCTCTCCCTCCCTTGTGTCTCTTTCCCCCCTCTCCCTCGTGTCCCTTTCCCTCCCCTCCCTTATTATACTCATCATCCTCCCTCCTCAACCCCCCTCCTCAACCCCCCTCCTCCTCCTCAACCCCCCTCATCATCCTCAACCCCCCTCCTCATCCTCAACTCCCCTCCTCAATCCCCCTCCTCCTCCTCAACCCCCCTCATCATCCTCAACCCCTCTCCTCATCCTCAACCCCCCTCCTCATCCTCAACTCCCCTCCACAAACCCCCGCCTCAACCTCAACCCCCCTCCTCACTTTACCCCTCTCGGGACCTGGCATATGCTAATGATGTCACGTCACATGCGCGTCACGTCACAGCTGGAATATGCGCGGAGGAGCGGAGGAGCAGCTGCTGATGGAAGGTAAGTGAGGGGAAAGGGAGAGGGGGGTAATTAGAGAGGGGTAAAGTGAGGAGGGGGTTGAGGAGGGAGGATGAGAAAGGGGGTTGAGGAGGGGGTTTGAGGTTGAAGAGGGGGGTTGAGGAGAGAGGTTGAGGAGGGTGGTTGAGGATGAGGAGGGGGTTGAGGAGGGGGTTGAGGAGAGAGGTTGAGGAGGGGGTTGAGGAGAGAGGTTGAGGAGGGGGGTTGAGGAGAGAGGTTGAGGAGGGGGGTTGAGGATGAGGATGGTTGTGGAAGGAAATAAATGTTTAACTTATTTTTAGATGTTCAAATGTTTCTCACTATCAAAATTAATCAAGATACCACAGGGGAATTTACTAAGCATCTCAATTGCATCTCACATCATCCCGTAATTTACTATGGGGAAAAACAGCCCTTCTCACCCTATCCAAGGTGAGAACTTGCTCAGTAAATTCCCCTCCATATTGAAAAAATTAAATACCTCCAGGACGTATTTGTAATTTGCATTTCTCTTGCTCAGATAATAATAAAAAAAATGTCTGGATAAATATTTTTCTTAGAAATCACAAGTTGATGAGATTCCTGCAAAGTAAACAACACATAAAATGACAAGCATGCCCAAAGGCAAGATAGTTACTAGATGAGTTAGCCATTAGCGTAATGCGGCAGGAATGCTCCCAGGCAAACTGCAGACAGAGATGAATTAATTTCCTTCTGTGCATCTGCCCTGAGCCCAATGTATCTCAGGTGAGAAATAACGTAATATATCTCCTTTATAGATGGAAGGTAGGTGACAGGTATTTAACTCGTTCCTTGGACAGGTGTGTTTACTTGGGAAATTGCAAACTCACTGTTTCACACAATGTCCACAATTTGCTAACAACAGAGAGCAATAAAACAATTTCAAATGTATCATTAATGCAATTACATAAAATGATACTTCGGTCAATCCAGTCCTGTAATGACAAGCAACTATTTACACATCCCCATATAGAAGCATGGATTGACAATAGATAAGAACCAATGGGCCTACTCTCAGACTTAAGGGACCACTATAAAGCTATTGTTTCCTTAAAATTCGATGCCTCTGCTGGAGCTTGGAAGTCACCATAATACTTTGGTGGTTGTGTGTGAGAGGGGCATATACATTTTTTAGGAGCAGTTCTTGCATCTATTGCTTCTGAAGCTCTGAGGGGAAGAGTCATTGTATTCATTTCAATCATGTCTGATTATCTAGCAAGGAGTATTGCCCTATCCCTCCTTCCCAGACTCCTCATTGATAGATGAAGAATCACACCTCCTTGGTCCAGCTCTTAGGATGTGATGTAACAAACACAAAATGGATTCCTTTATTCATAAACAGAGTTTTCAAAAATTCGGCTTTTACAAATAAAGGATAATAATAAATAATAATGAGTTCTATTGGTTTGGGGAGATCCTTTCAATAGGATCTCCAGTTTAGTCATTATTATTTAGAGCAACAAGTTTTTGGATTTGGCTTTTTTTCCAAGAGCTGAAGAGAGGATTTTTGAACTTTATCCAGACTTTCATCAGTGTGTTTTCAATTCCGATTGTGGATAGCAGCTACTAGTATATTGTTTTCCGAGATACTTAATAGTAACATAGTAATTGATCTGGAAGGAAGGCTTTTAGTATATTAAGCTCAACCTTTTTAGATCTCTTCAAATACATGGAAAACAGGAATCTCAATTCCTGACAAATAAATGAGGAAGAAGTGGAGGCAGTGACAATTTTGTTTTCCTGGGCTTCAAGATCTCTTCAGATAGTGACTATAGCCATGAAATGAAAAGCTGTTTGCTTCTGGAGAGGAAAGCTACTGCAAGTCTGGACAAGCTGTTAAAAAGTAAAGATATTACATTATCAACAATGGTCCGCATAGTTAGATCTATGGTATTCCCAGTAGTAACATACGGATTGTGAGAGCTGGACCTTATGAGCGCCGTAGAATTGACATCTTTGAATTGTAGTGTTGGAGAAAACTGCTCAGAGCCCCTTGGATTGCAAGAAGATCCAATCAATCAATACTAAAGGGAATTTAGACAAACTGTTCACTAGAAGGTTTGATCATGAGGCTGAAGCTCAATTATTTTGGCCATATCATGAGATGGCAGGATTCCCTAGAGAAGACTCTGATGCTGGGAAAGATTGAAGGCACACAGAGAATGGAATGACAGAGGCGGAGATGGATAGATGAGGTCATTGAAGCAATGAACATGAGCTTGAGGGAGCTTTGAGAGACAGTGACAGATGTGCCTGGAGTGCATTGGGTCTGGGAGAGTCAGACATGACTGAACGACTAAACAACAACAACATATATATATATATATATATATATATATATATATATATATATACATACTGTATGTATACATATTGAGACTAGATATGGCAGGTGCAGTATTTCCCTTAATTATCTTTAGAACTTACTTCATACGTGCACCTAATCTGAGGACAAGTTCAGTTTCATAGCTGTAACATGATGCCTGGACATATTTTACTTAGCAGATGAAGAAGTGTGAAAACCGCATATTTTATACTTGTTGCTTAATTAAAAAGGACATATTACAAAATATACTGTAGGTTGAATAATATGATTTGCACATACTTGTTTTGGGGGCTAATTGCATCATTAGTAATAAAGCCTGTAGGGATGTATGCTGAGAATGTTCTGTGTGTATCTGAGCTTGGTGGGAGGAAGTTGTTGTTTAGTTGTTCAGTCATGTACAACCCTCCATTACCCTATAGACCACAGCATGCTAGGCACATCCTCTGAGCTGCATCAAGCTCATGCTCAATGTTTCAATGTCCCCAGGTCTCCATCTCCGCCTCTGCCGCCCCCTTAATTGTGTGTATTCTTCTTTCCCAGCATCAAAGTCTACTCTATTGAAAATAGCTTGAGAGGGTGGTTTGTCCTATGGGGCCTTACTCTGCCATTGAGTTCTATTGTCAAGTGTGCTGTTTGAAGACTCTTTTAACAGATGTGAATAAATATCATATCTGAATTCACTGTTCCTCTGACTTCTCCCAGGTTCTAATACAATCATGCACAAAGACGAAATGGCAGGAAAACTTTATACAATAATTAAATATTACATCTATCATTACTTATTTTAGACCGTGTAAAAACATTGTGCACAATATCAAGTCTAGTTCTTGAAGACAGCATACTATAAATATGACACTGCAGTAGTCCCTGAACATATAAACTGTACACCTCCTAGAAAGTAAGCTCTTAAAGCAGAATATCCAAAAGATCATTAAAGGGATGCAGTAGTTGTACACCAAGACATAGCCCTTTAAAAGTGATTTGGTTCAGGTGAGAGGGCAGTGTTTTTACTTGGGCTAAAATTGAATATACGTTTGGGCCTTGTGTGTTTTTTGTAAAAATGAGTCAGTCCAGTGGCAACCTCACTCAGTGTACATCCTATCATATGTATGCAATACTGGAATAGATGATGTGAGCATGTGGCCTCTCTAGAAGATCAGATTGGAGAACTGGAGAGGAGAATTGCAGCACTTACTGATATTCCACTGCAAAGGGGGTTGGTGCTCAAAGAGCACAGTTTAGCTGGGCCTAGCATGGAGGGAGGAGCTGGGGCTAGTGAGGATGTCCAGGGAGGAAGCTGGGTTACAGTTAGAAGAGGAAGCAGGGGGAACAGGAGCAGCAGGGAGGCCAGTTCTGAGTTGGCAAGCACCAACAGATTTGCCAGATTAAGTGAAACTGTTGGGGATGTCCATTCAGGAATGGCAATGCCAGATAGAGCTGTTCCCTCTAACAGCCGGGAGAACAGTTCTACTGGAGTAGTGGGAGGGCAGTTTAGGCAGAGCAACAGGCAGGTTTTGGTGGTAGGGGACTCTATTATTAGGAAGGTAGACAGGGTGATTTGTCACCCAGATCCCAGCAATCGAACAGTTTGGTATCTCTCGGGTGCTCAGGTTCGGCATGTTGTGGATCGGGTAGATAAATTATTGTGAGGGGCTGGAAATGAACCAGCGGTCTTGGTACATATTGGTACCAATGACAAAGTTAGGGGAGGATGGAGTGTCCTAAAGAAGGATTTTAGAGAATTAGGGAATGCGCTTAAGGGAAGGACCTCCAAGGTAGTATTTTCTGAGATACTACCAGTGCCACGTGCTAGCCCAGGGAGACAGAAGGAGCTTAGGGAGGTTAATGCAAGGCTGAAGATGTGGTGCACTAAGGAGGGGTTTGGGTTTTTAGAGCACTGGGCTGACTTCTCCCTTGGGTACAATATCTACAGCAGGGATGGATTGCACCTTAGTAGAGATGTCGCGAATAGTTTGCCGGCGGACTGTTCCCGGCGAACATAGCATGTTCGCGTTCGCGGCGAACTGCGAACATATGCGATATTTGACCCGCCCCCTATACTTTATCATTGAGCAAACTTTGACCCTGCAACTCACAGTCAGCAGACACATTCCAGCCAATCAGCATCATACCCTGCCTTCCAGACCCTTCTAACTCATGGACAGCAGCCATTTTGGAATCATAACTAACTTTCAGTCTTACTGAGAGGAGGCTGAGTGTAGGTGATACTGCATCAATAGGGAAAACCATAGCTAGGCTACTGTACACAGTGTGCAATACAGTCCTGAAGGACTCTTTTGATCTCTGCTGCAAGGACACCCCTGTGTCTCTTCCCCCCTTATCATCATCCTCCCCTCACCTTAGCACCCAAACTAACACCCCTCACACTTATCCATAACACCCATCAACCTAACACCTAACCCTAACACCCCTCACACTTATCCCTAAGACCTAACACCCCTCACACTTATTCCTAACATGCCTCACCCTAACACCCCTTACACTTATCCTTAACACCCCTCACCCTAACACCTAACCCTAACACCCCTCACACTTATCCCTAACACCCCTTACCTTAACCCTAACACCCCTCACACTTATCCCTATCACCTAACCCTAACATCCCTCACCCTAACACCTAACCCTAACACCCCTTACACTTATCCCTAACACCCCTCACCCTAACACCTAACCCTAACACCCCTCACACTTATCCCTAACACCCCTCACCCTAACACCCCTCACACTTATCCCTAACACCTAACCCTAACATCCCTCACACTAACACCTAACCCTAACACCCCCTTACACTTATCCCTAACACCCCTTACCCTAACACTAACACCCCTCACACTTATCCCTAACACCTAACCCTAACATCCCTCACCCTAACACCTAACCCTAACACCCCTTACACTTATCCCTAACACCCCTCACCCTAACACCTAACCCTAACACCCCTCACACTTATCCCTAACACCCCTTACCCTAACCCTAACACCCCTCACACTTATCCCTAACACCTCACCCTAACATCCCTCACCCTAACACCTAACGCTAACACCCCTTACACTTATCCCTAACACCCCTCACCCTAACACCTAACAATAACACCCCTCACACTTATCCCTAACACCCCTCACCCTAACCCTAACACCCCTCACACTTATCCCTAACACCCCTTACCCTAACCCTAACACCCCTCACACTTATCCCTAACACCTAACCCTAACATCCCTCACCCTAACATCCCTCACCCTAACACCTAACCCTAACACCCCTTACACTTATCCCTAACACCCCTCACCCTAACACCTAACCCTAACACCCCTCACACTTATCCCTAACACACCTCACCCTAACACCCCTCACACTTATCCCTAACACCTAACCCTAACATCCCTCACCCTAACACCTAACCCTAACACCCCTTACACTTATCCCTAACACCCCTCACCCTAACACCTAACAATAACACCCCTCACACTTATTCCTAACACCCCTCACCCTAACCCTAACACCCCTCACACTTATCCCTAACACCCCTTACCCTAACCCTAACACCCCTCACACTTATCCCTAACACCCCTTACCCTAACCCTAACACGCCTCACACTTATCCCTAACACCTAACCCTAACATCCCTCACCCTAACACCTAACAATAACACCCCTCACACTTATCCCTAACACCCCTCACCCTAACCCTAACACCCCTCACACTTATCCCTAACACCCCTTACCCTAACCCTAACACCCCTCACACTTATCCCTAACACCCCTTACCCTAACCCTAACACTCCTCACACTTATCCCTAACACCTAACCCTAACATCCCTCACCCTAACACCTAACCCTAACACCCCTCACACTTATCCCTAACACCCCTTACACTAACCATAACACCACTCACACTTATCCCTAACACCCCTTACCCTAACCCTAACACCCCTCACACTTATCCCTAACACCCTTCACCCTAACACCTAACCCTAACACCCCTCACACTTATCCCTAACACTCCTTACACTAACACCCCTCACACTTATCCCTAACATCCCTCACCCTAACACCTAACCCTAACACCCCTCACCCTAACACCTAACCCTAATACCCCCTTACACTTATCCCTAACAGCCCTTACCCTAACACCTAACCCTAACATCCCTTACCCTAACACCCATCACACTTATCCCTAACACCCCTTACCTTAACCCTAACACCCCTCACACTTATCCCTAACACCTAACCCTAACATCCCTCACCCTAACATCCCTCACCCTAACACCTAACCCTAACACCCCTTACACTTATCCCTAACACCCCTCACCCTAACACCTAACCCTAACACCCCTCACACTTATCCCTAACACACCTCACCCTAACACCCCTCACACTTATCCCTAACACCTAACCCTAACATCCCTCACCCTAACACCTAACCCTAACACCCCTTACACTTATCCCTAACACCCCTCACCCTAACACCTAACAATAACACCCCTCACACTTATGCCTAACACCCCTCACCCTAACCCTAACACCCCTCACACTTATCCCTAACACCCCTTACCCTAACCCTAACACCCCTCACACTTATCCCTAACACCCCTTACCCTAACCCTAACACGCCTCACACTTATCCCTAACACCTAACCCTAACATCCCTCACCCTAACACCTAACAATAACACCCCTCACACTTATCCCTAACACCCCTCACCCTAACCCTAACACCCCTCACACTTATCCCTAACACCCCTTACCCTAACCCTAACACCCCTCACACTTATCCCTAACACCCCTTACCCTAACCCTAACACTCCTCACACTTATCCCTAACACCTAACCCTAACATCCCTCACCCTAACACCTAACCCTAACACCCCTCACACTTATCCCTAACACCCCTTACACTAACCATAACACCACTCACACTTATCCCTAACACCCCTTACCCTAACCCTAACACCCCTCACACTTATCCCTAACACCCTTCACCCTAACACCTAACCCTAACACCCCTCACACTTATCCCTAACACTCCTTACACTAACACCCCTCACACTTATCCCTAACATCCCTCACCCTAACACCTAACCCTAACACCCCTCACCCTAACACCTAACCCTAATACCCCCTTACACTTATCCCTAACAGCCCTTACCCTAACACCTAACCCTAACATCCCTTACCCTAACACCCATCACACTTATCCCTAACACCCCTTACCTTAACCCTAACACCCCTCACACTTATCCCTAACACCCCTTACCCTAACCCTAACACCCCTCACACTTATCCAATACACCCATCAACCTAACACCTAACCCTAACATTCTCACACTTATCCCTAAGACCTAACACCCCTCACACTTATTCCTAACATGCCTCACCCTAACACCCCTTACACTTATCCCTAACAACCGTCACCCTAACACCCCTCACACTTAGCCCTAACACCCCTCACCCTAACACCTAACCCCCTCACCCTTATCCCTAACACCCCTTACCCTAACACCCCTCACACTTATCCCTGTGTCTCTTTCCCCCCTTATCATCAAGGAAGGGGGGAGGATGATGAGGGAGGGGGGAAGAGACACAGGGGAGGATGATGAGGGAGGGGGAAACAGACACAGGGGAGGATGATGAGGGAGGGGGTAAAGAGATACAGGGGAGGGTGATGAGGAAGGGGAGGAAGAGACACAGGGGAAGATGATGAGGGAGGGGGAAAAGAGACACAGGGGAGGATGATGAGGGATGGGGAAAGAGACACAGGAGAGGATGATGATGGAGGGGGGAAGAGACACAGGGGAGGATGATGAGGGAGGGGGTAAAGAGATACAGGGGAGGATGATGAGGGAGGTGGGAGGATGATGAGGGAGGGGGGATGAGACACAGGGGAGGGTGATGAGGAAGGGGGGAAAGAGACACAGGGGAGGATGATGAGGGAGGGGGGAAGAGACACAGGGGAAGATGATGGGGGAGGGTGAAAAGAGACACAGCGGAGGATGATGAGGGAGGGGGGAAAGAGACACAGGGGAGGATGATGATGGAGGGGGGAAGAGACACAGGGGAGGATGATGAGGGAGGGGTAAAGAGATACAGGGGAGGATGATGAGGGAGGTGGGAGTATGATGAGGGAGGGGGGATGAGACACAGGGGAGGGTGATGAGGAAGGGAAGAAAGAGACACAGGGGAGGATGATGAGGGGGGGGGTAAAGAGATACAGGGGAGGATGATGATGGAGGGGGATGTTAGGTTATTTATGCCCTTTATGGATTAAAACCAGACTCTGCATCAACTATGTAATTTTCCGTGGGAGTTTTGACATGGATCCCCCTCCGGCATGCCACAGTCCAGGTGTTAGTCTCCTTAAAACAACTTTTCCATCACTATTGTAGCCAGAAAGAGTCCCTGTGGGTTTGAAAATCCGCCTGCCCATTGAAGTCTATGGCGGTTCACCGGGTTCGCCGGTTCGCGAACATTTGCGGCGGTTCGCGTTCGCGGTTCGCAAACCGAAAATTTTATGTTCGCGACATCACTACACCTTAGTGATGAAGGAGCTTATGTGCTAGGGGAAAGGATGGTTGAACGGCTAGGGGAGTTTTTAAACTAATAGGTGGAGGGGAGGGACTAGATAGAAGTAATGGGTAGAAAGTGTAGAGGGGGTAAGAGATGAATTATCTATTCATGGGGGAGGAGATGGGAGTAGGGTTAGTATAGTCAATAGGGAGGTTTTTACTAAGTAATTCAAGTACAGTGGCAGACACTTCAGAACTACAGACTCATAACATAAGGTGTATGCTTACTAATGCCAAAAGCTTGTCAGGAAAAATGGGAGAGCTAGAATTATTGGCAATTAACGAAAAATTGGATTTAATAGGCATTACCAAAACATGGTGGGATGAATCTCATGAGTGGACTGTTAATCTGGATGGTTATAACCTATTTAGGAAACTTAGGGGCAATGGTAAAAGAGGAGGAGGGATTTGTCTGTATATTAAGCCTGAATTTAAGCCTATAGTCAGAGAAGATATTTATGCTGGAACTAGCGGTAATGTTGAATGTTTGTGGGTAGAGTTAAATAGCGGAGCAGCAAATTCCAAAATAATATTGTTTGGATTATGCAATAAACCCCCAAATATAATTGAAGGTGAGGAAATACAATTATTGTTACAGATTGGAAATACAGCTAAGCATGGGCAAGTTCTAATAATGGGAGATTTTAACTACACTGAAATAAACTGGATTAATGAGACCAGCAGTTCAGCTAAGGGGAGCAGGTTCTTGAGTACACTCAGGGATCATTATCTGGCCCAGGCCATACAAGAGCCATCTTGGAATTATTCATCACAAATAATATTGATATGGTATCAAATGTTGAAATAGGGCAACCTTTGGCAAACAGTGATCACAACACTGTCTCATTTAAGATTGAATTTAAAAAAACAAAACTGTAAAGGGCCAACAAAAACTCTTAATTTTAAAATAGCAGATTTTAACGGTCTAAGGGCAGCGATACAAAGTATAGACTGGGACAGAGAACTGGCAGGTAAAAATACTGAACATAAATGGACAACATTTAAATCCTTACTAAATATAAGGGATAATATACAAGAGTGTCTATTCAAACAGCATTATAAGTAGGAGCCAAGATGGATTTATGAGGGATAGGTTGTGTCAAACATATCTAATTAGTTTCTATGAGGAGGTTAGTAGGAACCTGGATCAAGGCAACTTAGTGGCTGTAGTCTTTTTAGATTTTGCAAAGGCTTTTGATACAGTGCCACATGGGAGACTATTGTGCAAACTAAGGGATACAGAAATTGAACTACATTTTACCACTATACAAATCGCTAGTTCGCCCTCATTTGGAATATGGAGTACAGATTTGGGCACCAATTCATAAAAAGGACATTTTAGAACTGGAAAAAGTACAGAGAAGGGCTACAAAACTAATAAGGGGAATGGAGGGGCTAAGTTATGAAGAAAGACTAACCAAATTAAACTTATTTTCTCTAGAAAAAAGCGTCTAATAGGGGATATGATTACCCTATATACCTACATCTAGGGCCAGTATAAGGGATTTGCCAAATTAGCTTTTTGTGCCAAGAGTTTTTCAACTGACAAGAGGACAGCCTTTGAGGTTAGAAGTAAAAAGATTCCACCTTAAAGAAAGAAAAGGGTTCTTCACAGTAAGGGTGGTTAATCTGTGGAATTCTCTCCCAAGGGAGGTGGTTACAGTGGATTTATTAGATAACTTTAAAAAGAGATTGGATATATTTTAATTAAAAAGGGCATTCAGGGTTATCCTGGTTATTTAGAGAGGGAGTATTGATCCAGGGAGGAATCCAATCGCCAGTATCTGTGGTCAGGAAGGACCCCCCCCCCCCTTTTGAGACAATTGGCAAAGTTTCACTGGGGTTTATTCTGTTTGCGTCCTCTGGATCAATTAAAAGATCTTAAAAGGTTGAACTTGATGGGCTAAAAGTCTTTTTTCAACCTCAGTTTCTATGTAACTATGTAACTATATGTAATAAAAGTAATCATAAAAGCCATTTTGGCCAAGTTATACTTTACTTACTAATAGGTGCCTCCTATATATATATAACATATATTTAACAGATATACTGTATATATATATATATATATCACATATAATAGTTGTCAAACTACGAGACGTCGTCACGCTTTGGAAACTCGCGTAGCGAGGGGCCGCATTTGCGGAAGGTGAAGTCTCCAATGTCGTATGTACGCACGACTTAGAAAAAAAAAACACCTCGGAAACATAAAAAGCTTACCCATAGCAAGGGGGGGGGGGGGGGGGGCACCCAGGACCTCTGAAAGTGAAGTTACACCTCCATTTAAATCCAAATTCCCGAGTTCAGACACACGAAAATCACAGAAAACGAGGTTTTCAGCCCAGCCACGTACAAATTACCCAAGAAGGGATCCGAGATAAGCTCGGAAACCCGCATTAACCCCACAGGATCCAAGATAAGCTTGGAGCCCTGCATAACCCCACATTAACCATCGCAGTGGGGGTCCTGATTGCACGTGATCGTGGGACCCCGGCTGCAATGAAAATTCAAAATTCCCGCGTTACAGGTCCTTAAAGGACCCGTTGTAAAAGAAAACAAATATACACTATCACCCTGTCAATCATGGGGGTCAATACTGACCCCCATAAGCCATTCATTAAGCCTGACACTCATGGGGGTCAATACAGACCCCCATAAGCCCTTCATTAACCCTGTCACTCATGGGCGTCAATACAGACCCCCATAAGCCCTTCATTAACCCTGTCAGTCATGGGGGTCAATACAGACCCCCATAAGCCCTTCATTAAGCCTGTCACTCATGGGGGTCAATACAGACCCCCATAAGCACTTAATTAACCCCCTCACTCATGGGGGTCCATACAGACCCTCATAAGCCTCTATTTAACCCCATCAGTCCCATAAGGGTATATTAAGACCATTATGGGCCTGTTACAACACTACAATAACCACATAAGTGCCATGATGGTCCTCAAGACCAGCATGACACTAAGTATAAACACAACACCGCACTATTCCCCCCCAATAAAACATTAAATATCAACTAAACACCCTCTACACTAACCTATTAACACCTACACTACCTACCTACACTACCTACCTATCCCCTAATAACCCCCCACCACTCTAATTACAGAAAATAAAAAAGCCTAAAGTCACACAAAAAATGTCTACATTACAGAAAATAAAAAAACCTAAGTCACAAAAAATAAAAAAGGAACATTACAGAAAATAAAAAAAAACATTACAATCCCCCCTCCCTCACTACAGAAGAAAAAAAATTACACACCTGAAAAGGAAATACATATAATACATACAATACAAATACAAATACATACAATATAATACATACAAATACAATACAATACAAATACATACAATTAAATACAATGCAATACACACCTATCTAATATACATCACACAATCTATCTAAATAAATACCATAATTTAATATACATACTATCTATATAATAATACATCCCCAATCTATCTAAATAAATACCATAATCTAATATACATCCTATCTATATAATAATACATCCCCAATCTATCTAAATAAATACCACAATTTAATATACAATACATTCTATGCTATCTATATAAAACCCCTAGCTAACATACAGTAAATGCTATCTATATATAAAATAATCTAATTCTAAGCTAAAATAAAATAATTAAGACTACTTACCTACGGAAAAAAAAAAAATTAGTGCAACACGTTTACACTAGTGATGTCGCGAACATCAAATTTTGGTTTCGCGAACAGTGAACGCGAACTTCATCAAATGTTCGCGAACGGGCGAACATCGGCGAACCTCCATAGACTTCAATGGGCAGGCGAATTTCAAAACCCACAGGGACTCTTTCTGGCCACAATAGTGATGGGAAAGTTGTTTCAAAGGGACTAACACCTGGACTGTGGCATGCCGGAGTGGGATCCATGGCAAAACTCCCACAGAAAATGACATAGTTGATGCAGAGTCTGGTTTTAAGCCATAAAGGGCATAAATCACCTATCATTCGTAAATTGTTTGGAATAACATGCTTTAAAACATCAGGTAGGATGTTGTATCGATCAGGTAGTGTAAGGGCTATACCCGCTTCACAGTAACAGACCAATCTCCCCATTTAATGCACCCCAAACAACCGCAAACAGTCCCTTTGCACAATCGCAAACTCCCCATTTGCACAAGGTTGGATACCAAGCTAGCCATGTCCCGTTCCTTGTCCTCACTAATGTCATTGAAGGTCTCTTCCTCCACCCAGCCACCAAGGGTCCCCGAAAGGTGACAACAAGCCCCCTGGGATGCCTGCTGTGTTTGGTCTTCCACCTCCTCAAAGCCACCTTCCTCCTCTGACTCCTCTTCTTCAGACTCCTCTCTCTGCGTTGCCTCTGTCTGCGTTATTATAAGGTGTGTACTGTTAAGTAGTACTATTCCTATCGGTTTAATCCCTGTTACGTCCACTATTAGGGGACGTGTATATGGCATGGATTTTTGGAACAGGGAGATGGAAAAAGATGCTTGGTCGGTCCTCGCACTTCAAATTTGGGGCACTGTGCGTGCAATCTAAGGTGCCACCAGATAGGAGTGGTGTGTTCAGTTGTACTATTTATTCCTATCAGTTTAATACCTGTTAAGTCACCTATCAGGGGACGTGTATATGGCATGGATTTTTGGAACAGGGAGATGGAAAAAGATGCTTGGTCGGTCCTCCCACTTCAAATTTGGTGCACTGCGCGTGCAATCTAAGGTGCCACCAGATATGAGTGTCACTGTGCACTGGCAAAACTTGGCAGAGTAGATGCAATAGGCTTCACACACACGCCTGTTGGCAGGCAACTGATATTCAAACGATTACAGTCAAAAAAGGCTTCTTTTATGTCACTGTACACTAGGTTGCACCAGATATAAGTGTCACTGTTCACTGGCAAAAGTTGGCAGAGTAGGCGCTGTAGGCCTCACAAACACACCTGTAGGCAGGCAACTGATATTCAACTGATTACAGTCAAAACAGGGTTATTTTATGTCACTGTACACTAGGTTGCACCAGATATGAGTGTCACTGTGCACTGGCAAAAGTTGGCAGAGTAGGCGCTGTAGGCCTCACACACACACCTGTAGGCAGGCAACTGATATTCCATCGATTACAGTCAAAAAAGGGTTCTTTTATGTCACTGTACACTAGGTTGCACCAGATATGAGTGTCACTGTGCACTGGCAAAAGTTGGCAGTGTAGGCGCTGTAGGCCTCACACACACGCCTGTAGCCCGGCAACTGATATTCAATCGATTACAGTCAAAAAAGGGTTCTTTTATGTCACTGTACACTAGGTTACACCAGATATGAGTGTCACTGTGCACTGGCAAAAGTTGGCAGAGTAGGCGCTGTAGGCCTCACACACACGCCTGTAGGCAGGCAACTGATATTCAATCGATTACAGTAAAAAAAGGGTTCTTTTATGTCACTGTACACTAGGTTGCACCAGATATGAGTGTCACTGTGCACTGGTAAAAGTTGGCAGAGTAGGCGCTGTAGGCCTCACACACACACCTGTAGGCAGGCAACTGATATTCAATCGATTACAGTCAAAAAAGGGTTCTTTTATGTCACTGTACACTAGGTTGCACCAGATATGAGTGTCACTGTGCACTGGCAAAAGTTGGCAGAGTAGGCGCCGTAGGCCTCACACACACGCCTGTAGGCAGGCAACTGATATTCAATCGATTACAGTCAAAAAAGGGTTATTTTATGTCACTGTACACTAGGTTGCACCAGATATGAGTGTCACTGTGCACTGGCAAAAGTTGGCAGAGTAGGCGCTGTAGGCCTCACACACACACCTGTAGGCAGGCAACTGATATTCAATCGATTACAGTCAAAAAAGGGTTCTTTTATGTCACTGTACACTAGGTTGCACCAGATATGAGTGTCACTGTGCACTGGCAAAAGTTGGCAGCGTAGGCGCTGTAGGCCTCACACACACGCCTGTAGGCAGGCAACTGATATTCAATCGATTACAGTCAAAAAAGGGTTCTTTTATGTCACTGTACACTAGGTTGCACCAGATATGAGTGTCACTGTGCACTGGCAAAAGTTGGCAGAGTAGGCGCTGTAGGCCTCACACACACACCTGTAGGCAGGCAACTGATATTCAATCGATTACAGTCAAAAAATTGTTCTTTTATGTCACTGTACCCTAGGTTGCACCAGATATGAGTGTCACTGTGCACTGGCAAAAGTTGGCAGAGTAGGCGCTGTAGGCCTTACACACACGCCTGTAGGCAGGCAACTGATATTCAATCGATTACAGTAAAAAAAGGGTTCTTTTATGTCACTGTACACTAGGTTGCACCAGATATGAGTGTCACTGTGCACTGGCAAAAGTTGGCAGAGTAGATGCAATAGGCTTCACACACACGCCTGTAGGCAGGCAACTGATTTACACTACATAAATAAACATTCTATACATTCTTAATATTCTACTCACCTTTCCGGCATGTCCCATCCTTATTCTTTTAATCCTTCTTCGGAGCGGTACCTGTTAAAAAAAACACAACATTAATACTCATACATAAACACAAAATAAACACAATCTACATTGTACTTACCTCCCCACGATGTCTCCGGCCTCCTCCGGAACCTCTTCTGCCACGCCCTGTATAAATAAAAAAAATATATATATACTTACATCCGCACTCACGGACATCCCCTACGCTAATGAGGCTCCAGGAGACTTTTCCGGAAGAAAATAGGCAATGGCGCCTTCTGATTGGTTGAAAACGCTGTCTATCAAATTCACCCAATTAGGAGGTGCATTGTGTGAACCAATCAGAAAGGGATACACCCTAAAATCCCTCTCGGATTGGATAATGCACCTGTCAATCTTTATTTAAACCAATCACAAGGCGCAGATGCCTTCAGCCAATCACAATGGAATACACCCCCACAGGGTGATTGGTTGGAGCATCTGCGCATTCTGATTGGTTGCACTGACAATAGCCAATCACAATGGAATACACCCCCACGTACTGATTGGTGAAGGATTAGCGCATTCTCATTGGCTATTGTTAATATCAATCAATATTACAGCCTATGGGAATGGTGCAGATGTCTTCACCAATCAGTACGTGGGGGTATACTCCATTGTGATTGGCTGATGGCAATAAAGTCCTAGGATTGGTCCAAATAAAGATTGACAGGTGTGTTATCCAATCAGTGTGGTATTTTGGGGTGTATACGTTTTTCATTGGTTCACAATTGGGGTCATCTCATTGGCTGAATTTGATAGACAGCCTTTTCAGCCAATCAGAAGCCACCATTGGCAATTTTATTCTGGAACACTAGGAAGCTCATTAGCGTCGGAGACATCCGCCAAGGCGGATGTGTGTCTTTTTTTTTTTTTTACGCGCGGATGCTTCCGGAGCAGAACACCAGGAGGCCGGAGACATCGCGGAAAGGTAAGTATAATGTAGATTGTGTTTATTTCACTTTGTGTTAGGTTTATGTATGTTTACTAATGTAATGTTTTTTCTTAACAGGAGCAGCACCGGAGAAGACGCAAAGATGGAGGATGGAACATGGAGGACGTGACATGCTGGGACGTGACATGCTGGAACGGGACATGCTGGAAAGGTGAGTATAATATTTAGAATATTTAGAAAGTTTACAATGTTTAGTTATTTCATGTAAACGTGTTGTATTAATTATTTTAATCTTTTTTTACCGTAGGTTGGTGATCTGAAGAAACATCTCAAAGGTAAGTGGTCTTAATTATTTTATTGTAGCTTAGAATTAGGGTAGCTATATATAGATAGCATTTATTGTATATTAGATAGATAGGGGGATGTATTATTAGATAGTATTGTATATTAGATAGTGGGATGTATATTACATTACAGAGTGGGATGTATATTACATAGTGGGGTGTATTTTATTGTATTTAATTGTAATGTATTGTATTTAATTGTATTGTATTGAATTTAATTGTATTGTATTGTATTGTATGTATTTCCTTTTCAGGTGAGTACATTTTTTTTAAATGTAGTGGGGGGGTGGGCTGTAATGTATTTTTTTATTTTCTCTAATGTTCCTTTTTTTATTTTTTGTGACTTAGGTTTTTTTTTGTTCTGTAATGTACATTTTTTATTTTTGGTGATTTTTTTTATTTTTTATTTTATGTAATGTAGATTTCTGCTTTTTAATGAATTTAGTTAGTTCAGGCACACAGTACACTCACATTGTGTGACAAACAGCATTTCCATACTTTCTTTTATTGACCGTCATTTTTTGACGGGCAAGTCGCTAGTATATATATATATATATATATATATATATATATATATATAGTACATTTGCGCTCACATTTGAATGTCCAAAACATGTTAAAAAACTTGTTTCCTGCTCAGAATTAAAAAAAAACAGTTATTACACTGCACTCTGGGAAGCTGAGCAGGGACATGCAAATGTGCCCACAGATGCTTCACTCTTCAGTCCATAACCATTTTAAACATGGCTTCCTTTAAGCTTATGCCCACTGCATTACACAGCTTTTATGCAAAGCCAAGGTTGAATTACGCACAAGCTTGGAATCTGTTGGCTAGAAATATTCTTACATTTCTAGCGTATATATATATATATATATATATATATATATATATATATATATATATATATATACAATTAGCACTCTTTACAGTTAGTGTGATATTTGACTGGGATATAAGCATTAAACCAGTAATTTTCCATTGTAAGGCATTAGTTATGAAATAGTTAAATACATCTGACCCATGACTTAGCGATTTCAGTTAGAGACTAGTACACATCTCTAGACATAGCAAATATTTTTTTCACTCATCCCCAAGGTCTAATAAGTGTTATGTACTGTGCACAAGTGTATCATATAAAGTAGATGTACGCACAGATATCACCAAAGTATGTGTTATTCTTATTGGATATTTTATATATAAATAAAATATAATTGTCTGTTAGTAGGTAATACCATGTTGCTAGATGGGGGAAAAAGATGGATTATTTCATCCATTTTTGGATCTTTTGCTATTGATCCACATGTTTTGTCTAATAAACTATAATAATGAGATAATTACCAGAAGATTGTTTTTGTTACCATGACTGATTTTGGAGTACAAAATGTGTGAGTATGGGAATTTTTCTACAAGAAATCCTACCCGCAGACAGCCGTTTCAAGGTTGCTGCCTATCATCAGCTTCTCAGAATGCAGCGTAATAACTGTATTTCTTGGAATTCTGAGCAGGAAACAGTTTTTTTAACTTGCTTTAGACATTCAAATGTGAACACAAATGTACTACTTATTTACTGTACTACTGTATGGCGGAGGCTTCTATCGCTCTATTGACCACCATATATTGTTGTGGTGAACTACCTATTCATAAGGACCACAACGCAAGCTGGGATCCCACCGCACGCTGATGATAGGCAGTAACCTTGAAATGTACTATTTATATACTGTACTACTGTATGGTGGAGTGCTTCTATCGCTCTTTTGTCCACCAGATATTAAATGATTGTTGTGCTGAACTATATATATATATATATATATATATATATATATATATATATATATATATATATAGTTGAATAATCAGAGTATTGCAGTGAATAGTGATACCTTTTTTATTGGACAAACGTACTCAGAGTGCAGTGTAATAACTGTATTTCTCGGAATTCTGAGCAGGAAACAAGTTTTTTTTAACTTGTCCAATAAAAAAGGTATCACTATTCACTGCAATACTCTGATTATTCAATTGGATTCACAGCTACCACACTCTTTATATATATATATATATATATATATATATATATATATTTATTTACATATTAATATGATAATATAGTCACTGTATCATAAGACTTTGAGAAAGCTACAATAGTAGCGAAATGACCATTAGGTTTTTGTCTCTGGAGGATTGACCTTTGCCATATTCCTTTGTAATATTGTTGTAGCTGGGATTGCCATTTTAGGGAAAGTTGAATACTGCTGTTAGCCTATTTAATCATAATAGAGACATACCCTATACAGAGCTAAATTTGACTAAAGATTTTAAGTAATCTTATTCTTCTATTCCTCTACTTTCTGTTTCTTCCTATTTGTTGTAGAAACTTTAGTCAGGTTTTGGGCTGCTGCTAGAGAGCCTTCCAGGCAGGAGGACCCCCCGAGGTCATAGACTTGATCTCTATACTATCCCTTTGATATATGATTGACTTTGAATGATTGATCTCTATATTGTTTACATATAGGCTCACAGGTTTATATACCCAACCCATACATTTTAATTTTTATAATAAGGCATGCTGAGTATACATATTGCGCACATATATAGTAGATATAACTGAACAAAAATATGTGCTATAGAATGAACTGAGCTCACACACCAAACATACACTGTATATACTGAAATGAGTATACATACAGAATAGTTGTGTACATACAGTATATATTGGGGTCATAAACAGGGGATTTGACTGAGCATAAACACTGGGCACATATACATTGGACTGGTCTGACCACACACTGGACTGGGCAGAAAGTAGCACAAATTATTTAGGTGACTCTGATTAAGGATTCTATTTTAGTCTACATGTAGCTTGAGAGGAAAGGTGAGCACACACTCCACTGAGTATATATATATATATATGTATACTCAAATGAAAACCTTAAGATGGCCGCACACCTGGAGGAGCCATTTTTAATATGTAGTCTTGACTCTCCTGCACTGGGAAATTCAAATGAAAGTTTGTGAGCACCCCCTCTCTCTCTGTCCCTCTCCCACCCGTCCCTGATTACTCTTTCTTTATAGAGACATACAATCACTTGCACCTTACCAGTTATCAGTAAATGCTACATATGTATTTTCGTTGTTCAGTCTTGTCCCTGTCTCTGTGACCTTATGGACCGCAACACACCATGCTGATCCACTTGGTGTTCATGGCAGAGATACTGGAGTGGATTGCCAGTTCCTGCTCCAGTGGGCTACAGCATACAGCTCCTGGCATTTCTAGGTGGTCCTATCCAAATACTTACTGGGCCCAACCCTGCTTGGCTTCAGGGTGGTGTGACATCTTGGTTCCCTCACTGTGAAAACCCTAAATCCTAACCACTGGACCACCAGTGCTACACATACTTTGATCATCAAATGTCACCAGACCACCCATCATCCACCTTTTTACTACTCTCTCTCCTCCACTTTGACACAGCACACCCAATCTTTGGCAAATTGCATCAACTCTGCAACAAACCTCTGCTGACTTTCCTATATTTATCCAACTGCACACGGACCAGTTGTAATGAGTTTATAATTATGTACTATGACTAATTGTATTGCTTTAGCAATTTATACAAAAACACTATATATATGTAAATAATGTACACATATGTAAACACAGCATGACAGTCCACATAATATCTTGACACACAGTCAGGATAGGACTGAGCACACACCCTCCATATACAAATAATATTTGTTTATTTTGTTAATTTAAATATGTAAACAAGAGCTTATAAGGAATGTATTTAAGGAACATTTGAATTATTTCTAATCTTATACAAATATTTTTGATGCACCATAGCAAATACATCCATAATTAAAAATGATAATATAGGATAAGAAAGGATTTTGCAAACACATTAATTTTTTCACTTACATTTAATTTATTTAGTAAATGATTACATTAATTTAACATGACACTTTCAGATGTCACACAATTTATATATTATATGTATCTAATATAATGTATATAAACATAGATATCCTGAAATTATTAAAAAGAAAAAAATAGAAACATTAAAGGTCCACTGCAGTTCAAGAAAAAAGACATTTCTCAAGCATCTGATCCCCCATCGTATCAGCATGCAGCATCTGGGGAGCAATATTAACCCAATATTTACTGTTGCTTGCTCAGCCAATCTCCTTGCAGCTTCCTGCCTGTATGTCAGCAGCTATACATAGCACATATCAGTGATACACTACATATACCAGGCTTCTTTGCAGCACACACAGGAACCCAGAGTTAATTCAAAAGTTTTGGCTAACCTGATTCTCCAAAACAAATCATTTTAAATTTGATGCTAATTTAGCCTAATGTTCAACTGTCAGAAATTACAAGAGAGTTTCCTGACTTCAATGTAAGTGTTTATGTGTTTTATTTGGGGATTTTTTTTCATGCAAAAAATGTTTTCATCCACTACTAATTGTCCTCTATCATATGCATTACTAATCCAGCAAACTTACATATGCCTTTAAGCAAAATAAGCATGTGCTTAGGGCATCGAAGGAAGTGGGGACCACAGAAATCTCCCATTTCCAGATTTTCCATGGACCATATGGTGCAAAAAGGCAAATTAGGCTGGGTCCCCAAAAAGGGTTCCCTCAATAAATGAAAAAATAAATGAAAAAATTACATACATATATGTGCAATAATATGTTTAAAAAATAAGTTAATAAAAACATATTTCCTGCTCAAATTTCTCAGAAATCTAATTTGCATGTCCAGCCCAGTTTTCCCAGAGTGCAGTGCATATACTGTATTTCTGAGAATTTGAGCAGGAAATAAGTTTTTATTAACTTATTTTTTAGACATTCAAATAGAATCACTAATGTACTATTCATTATTTGTAATACTGTTCTTTGTACAGTGGAGGGCTTCTATCACTCTTAGCCCACCATATGTGAAATAATTGCTGTATATAACTACTCTCTACAACAATCACCACACAACTCAAACCACACTGATGTCAGCAGCAACTGTGAAACAGAGCTGTATGTGGTTAAGTGACCTGGTTTGTGAAAAATCCATCCGTTGCTATGCCTAAAACTGTAAAATACAGTAGGCATATGCTTAAAAGGAGCCATGTTTCAAATAGTTTGGATTGACAGAGTGACGGTGCTTTACGTAGTCTCATTTGCATGTCCTGCCCAGTTTTCTCAGAGTGCAGTGCATATGCTGTATTTCTGAGAATTTGAGCAAGAAATACGTTTTTATTAACTTATTCTTTTAGCCATTTACCGTATATACTCGAGTATAAGCCGACCCGAGTATAAGCCGAGGCACCCATTTTACCACAAAATACTGGGTAAAATGAGTGACTCGAGTATAAGCCGAGGGTGGGAAATGTGCTGCCCCCTGTGTCCCTCTTGTGCCCTCTGTGTCCCCCTCTCTATCCGTGTCTCTTCTCCCCTCTCCCTTCCCTGTGTCTCTTCTCCCCTCTCCCTTCCCTGTGTCTCTTCTCCCCTCTCCCTTCCCTGTGTCTCTTCCAACCTCTCCCTTCCCTGTGTCTCTTCCCCCCTCCCTTATCACCCTCCTCAACCTTACACCTCAACCTCCCTCCTCATCCTCAACCTCCCTCCTCATCCTCAACCTCCCTCCTCAACCTCCCTCCTCATCCTCCCTCCTCATCCTCAACCTCCCTCCTCATCCTCAACCCCCTCCTCAACCTCCCTCCTCAACCCCCCATCCTCAATCCCCCTCCTCAACCCCCCCATCCTCATCTTCTCTCCTCAACCCCCCATCCTCAACCCCCCATCCTCAATCCCCCTCCTCAAACCCCCGATCCTCATCCTCTCTCCTCAACCCCCCATCCTCAACCCCCCATCCTCAACCCTCCTCCTCAACCTCAACTCCCCTCCTCAACCCCTCCTCCTCAACCTCCCTCCTCAACCTCCCTCCTCATCCTCCCTCCTCATCCTCAACCTCCCTCCTCATCCTCAACCCCCTCCTCAACCTCCCTCCTCAACCCCCCATCCTCAATCCCCCTCCTCAACCCCCCCATCCTCATCCTCTCTCCTCAACCCCCCATCCTCAACCCCCCATCCTCAATCCCCCTCCTCAAACCCCCCATCCTCATCCTCTCTCCTCAACCCCCCATCCTCAACCCCCCATCCTCAACCCTCCTCCTCAACCTCAACTCCCCTCCTCAACCCCTCCTCCTCAACCTCCCTCCTCATCCTCAACCTCCCTCCTCAACCCCTTCCTCAACCTCCCTCCTCAACCCCCCATCCTCACCCCCCTCCTCAACCCCCCATCCTCATCCTCAACCCCCTCCTCAACCCCCTCCTCAGCCTCAACCCTCCTCCTCAACTTCTCCTCCTCAACCTCCCTCCTCAACCCCTCCCTCAACCTCCCTCCTCAACCCCCCATCCTTAACCCCCTCCTCAACCCCCCATCCTCATCCTCAACCCCCTCCTCAACCCCCTCCTCAGCCTCAACCCTACTCAATCTCAACCCTCCTCAACCTCAACCCCCCTCAACCCCAACCCCCCTCCTCAACCCCCCCTCCTCAACCTCCCTCCTCAACCCTCCCATCCTCAACCCCCCATCCTCATCCTCTCTCCTCAACCCCCCATCCTCAACCCCCCTCCTCAACCCCTCCTCCTCTTCCTCCTTCCTCATCCTCAACCCCCCTCAACCTCCCCCGTCAACCTCCCTCTACCCCAACCCCCCTCCTCAACCCCCCTCCTCAACCTAAACCCCCCTCAACCCCCCTCCTCCACCTAAACCCCCCTAAACCTAAACCCCCCTCAACCCCCCTCCTCCACCTAAACCCCCCTAAATACCTCCCCCCTCTCCCCTCACTTACCTGCTTGTGCTCCGACCTCTGCTCCTTGACCCGGCACGCATGTGCCGGCACCCGGTATATGCTAATGACGTCACATGCGCGCTGGCGCCGGGTCAAGGAGTGGAGGCCGGAGCACAAGCAGGTAAGTGAGGGGAGAGGGGGGAGGTATTTAGGGGGTTTAGGTGGAGGAGGGGGGTTGAGGAGGGTTTATGCTGAGGAGGGGGGTTTAGGTTGAGTAGGGGGGAGGGAAAGAGACATGGGGGGTTAGAGACACACGGGGAGGGTTAGAGACACACGGGGGGAGAGTGACTCGAGTATAAGCCGAGGGGGCCCTTTTTTGCCTTAAAAAAGGGCTGAAAAACTCTGCTTATACTCGAGTATATACGGTAATATAATCACTAATGTGCTATTCCGTATTCGTACTACTGTACTTTAGACGGTGGAGGGTTTCTATCACTCTTAGCCCACCATATGTGAAACAATTGCTGTATAGAACTACTCTCTACAACAATCACCACACAAACCAGGCACTTACACCACACTGATGTCAGCAGCAACTGTGAAACAGTGCTGTATGTGGTTAAGTGACCTGGTTTTTGAAAAATCCATCCATTGCTATGCCTAAAACTGTGAAATACAGTAAGCATATGCGTAAAATGAGCCATGTTTAATATGGTTTAGATTGACAGAGTGACGGTGCATTATGTGGTCTCATTTGCATGTCCCGTCCAGTTTTCCCAGAGTGCGGTGCATATAACGTGAGCAGAACATTCAAATAGAATCGCTAATGTACTATTCCTTATTTGTGCTACTATATATATATATATATACGTATATATATATATATATATATAAATATATATATATATATATATATATATATAGGCACTAAAATCTTTTAAGTGCTTAGGGCCACTAAAGTTCCTAATCTGGCACTCTAAAAAAATATTATTTTATATATTTTATTTTGCAAATACATTCCTAAAAATACACCTTCAATATAGAATCCTTCTTGCTTCCATCCAACCCTAATGCCGACCCTACATATTAGCTGTGACACACTGATAAATAAGACACTAGTCTTATAACCTGGGGTTTATTATGTACTACTGACAGGCATAATTAGAGATGTCTGTCTGTACACATCATATGAAGAATAAAGGGGAATTTGATGTTCACCTGAGACTCCCACCCTTCAAGTCCCATCAAAGTAATTTAAGCCTTGAGTGAATTAGACCTGGACAGGTGTAATTGTCCCAGTCTCTGCTCTACCCAGTCATATAATTGCCATAATAATGCAGTCTACAGAGAGGTCAGTAGCTGGTGGCCAGTTTGGCTGGAGCCGTACAGAAAGAGAACAAGGGCTGCATTGGGTCACAGCAAAGGTTCAATGGACGCCGGTAATTGACATATTGACAGCCATGTGAAGTGGGCGAGAGAAATGAAAGATGTGGTGCCAAACGTGCGGCAAATAGGAAAGTAACAGGAAAATGGAGCTTTGTTTCTTAAAACATTGAAAGAAAATGCATCTAAAAGGTAGCCATAAGGGTCAATACATTGCATAAGAGATTGTTACAGTTTCTACATTATGATATTCACTTGAAGCTAGTAAAGGCTGCGGGCTTGAAATTTACCTGAGTTACAGTGCTATTAAATTAGAAAGGCTGTGAGCTACGAGCTGTAGACGCAAAACCGTAAACCAGTTGGCGGCTGTCGGATTTGCGGGCTAGGACGTAATCAATTAATCAAGCCCGTAGTTACGGGTTGAGATGGAGCCAATGGAAAACGAGATTGTCAGCATTGCGTCTCAAGAAAATGGAGGATGGGGGTTCAATTTCGAGTTGCGAGCGAACCCACATTCCAGTCATAATGCTATATTAATGAAGCCGCAAATATGATATTCTATCACATGCGAGTTACAGTATATATCGTAACACATTGATATAACATGATGAAGTATTTTTCTGAGTCGATTTGCGGGCTTGAGAATGTTGTGCTATGACCTAACATCACTTTCCCTTTTACTATTAGTACAGTACTGTGTTTTTATTTGATTTACAAGTTCTACATATTGGACTTTACCCCCCTTGCGGGTCCTCTCTACACACATTGGTCTTTGGGCTCCATTTGCGTGTTACGGGCTTGCTCTTTGCAATTTAATATCAATATTGAACAAGTAGCGATTACGTGCTTGACAGATCAAAGGCGAGAAGTTCAACGTTGCTCAACACGTAGGCTTTTTTCGGCGCTGCTGCATCTTAACCCGCATGTTGTCTGCGGCCTGCGTTACAGGGCTAATTTAATAGCGTAAGTCCTAAAATCTGAATTCCGGACTTCGTTTTAAAACGTATACACCTACAGCCTTATTAAATTGCAATTTGGCCAATTGAATAGGGCTCTATATAGGCACAGATCATATTTTTTTTACAGAAGTTTTTAGTTAGTGAAGACCTTGCTTTTGGATATGCTCTGTGCTTATAAAGTAACATGCAGGAACCTTTGTCATCACTGAGACTTCACCGCACCTTAGTACATCTGGGTTAATCCTCTTGCACATGATCTTAATGAAAAATATTTTTATACTTTGCGAGACGCTCACCGCTTATCCTTGGCGGGCTCGTGTTGGTTTAGAACGATTGGCAGAAATGTGTAATTTAATAGGCACTTTCGTTTCTTATTTTTTTGTTTGATTGACTCATTTCTTTAAGCTTCTTTCCATTCAATGTGTAATTTCTAATTCAATCGGATTTTTTAAGTATGAGCAAACAATTTTCCTGATTCCAATCTTCTATTGCTATTATATTGTGGGAAATGTCATTAAGAAAACTCAGAGCACTCGGAAGTGTATACATAGGGCCTCATTCTATTAATGGCCGTAGGCGCTGCGTGACCGCAAGGGATGGCCGCAAGCTACTTAGGTATTTGTTCCCTTACGGCCGAGGGCTCCGGCCAGTTTGCGGTCGGCGCCCTGTTATCTTTTGCGGCCACCACCACCGCAGGGAAAGCCTTTGACCTACACGGCCACAAGAGATTCGGCCGCATGGAACCACATATCCCTGTTCAAATCCTCTGGCCAGCCCTCCGCCAAGCCCGCAAAACGGCCCAAAAGGGCCGCAGCTTACTTGTACCCTGGAGCAGCCACAAGGGCTTGTCTGCTTCAAATAAACCCCTTGCTGTCTACAGGGGACCCGAACGTAAACTGATCGTGACCCCTGCAGTGTCCCCACATGCAGGTGTCAGATAAAGACCTGTGCATAGGTGCACACATTAACCCTATAATGCAGGGGTCCGAACGGGACACCTGCAATATGCATATATTAACCCTTGCTGCGGTGGTCCGATCAAGACCCCTGCAGGCTATACACATTAACCCCTTGCTGCAGGGGTCCCAATATTGACCCCTGCAGGCTCCCAGCATTAACTCCTTCCCTTGCTGCAGAGGGTCCCGATCGTCACCGATCGCTGCCTTCGCAGCATCTACGGGAATTCAAATTTCCTGCCGCAGGTTTGAATTCAAAATTCAAGCCCGGGCAATTGCAGGGTTTGAATTTCCCGTCACAGGTCCTTAAAGGGCCCGCGGCACACTAATGGTTACCCCCAAGCCGGGGGGGTACTATACTAAGAGGGTAGTTATCACATATTAGTTTGTAGAACAGAATTATATATATTCTATTGATACTGAGATATTGTATAAAGCCGGTGACTATCATTGCAACGTATGAAGTTTTAAATGTTTTTATATTGTATTGTAGACTGAATTGTGTCTAATAAGCTATTAGCTCTTATTTCCTTTTGTCTGAGTATTATGACAATTTACTTCCATATTGTCTACTTATACTACGGAGGTTTCAGTGGTGGGGATATATAGGTGTTCTTTTCTCTTTGTTTTGTTTGGCTAATATTTTTACACTTTTCCACACTAGTAGGTACAAATAATATGTATAATTAGGTATTTACCGGTATCGTTACGTTTAATTTATTCCATTGTATACTGTTTCTTATTTATATATATAAGTACCCCCCCGGGCACCTAAAATTAACCCCCTCAGTCCAATAGGGGTCTATATAGACCCCTACAGGACACTATTAACCCCTAGGTTAACCCTGCAAGTGCCATGAGGGTCGTCCAGGACAAAGTCTAAACACTACACTACACTATCAACCCTAACTATACTCTATTAACTCCTTAACCCTAACTATAACCTATTTAACCCTAACTGTACCTTTCTAACCTAACTGGGCCTATCTAGCCATAACTGGGCCTATTTAACCCCTTCTAGTCCTATTTAACCCCATCACTTATGAGGGTCTATACAGACCCCCATAAGCCTCCATCTAACCCATCACTTATGGGGGTCTTACAGACCTCCATAAGCCTCCATCTAACCCATCACATGGAATCGCAGCTTTGCGGCCATTCTGGAATGAGGCCCATAGATAGGAAAAATGTCCTACATGTCCAAAGGAAGGCACTGTTTTCCCACAGTGTTTCTTTTGCCACTAAGAATTCTGGGTAGTGGCATGCAAATGAGGAACACAATGTATAACCTTTGTCCCATTTAAAGGGACCACTGTAATCATACTTTATTTTAAAATTTCTATTTTAAAGAACTACAATTATGAAAATAGCTTTAGAACATAGAAACATACAAATGATGATCTATTTTATTAATAATAATAATAATAATAATAATAATAATAATAATAATAATAATAATAATAATATTAATCTAATGTATTACCTTTTTTTCACTGTTATATTTTGGCTTCAGAAGATGAACTTCCTGAGGTGGGAAGAATACACAGTGTCTGTCTGCACAATGGGAATGTGTTAGTTACATCTCACAGTACTCAAAGCAGAATTAAAGGGAAGTTAACTTTTTTGCTTCTGGGAAGGAAAGCTATTGCAAGTCTGGACAAGCTATTAAAAAGAAAAATAGGGACAAAGGTCTGCATAGTTAAAATGTAAATGGCGTTGCTCAATTGAGTCTGACTCTCTGTGACCTCATGGACAACACAGCATGGTGATCCATTTGGTTTTCATGGCAGTGATACTGGAGTGGGTTGCCAGTTCCTTCTCCAGTAGGCCACACCATATAGCTCCTGGTTTTCCCAGGGGGTCTCCCATCCAGGTACTTACCAGTGTGACCTTGTGGTTTCCTGGCTGGATTTGAACCCAGGATGCTGTGGTGAAAGCACCTACATCCTAACCACTGGGCCACCAGGGGAACCCACCGCATAGTTAGAACTATGCTATTCCCAGTAGTTACTTACAGATGTGAGAGCTGGACCATAAAGGAGGCTGAGAGCAGGAGAATTGACGCCTTTGGGGTGTTAGAGAAAACTACTTGGAGTAACTTGAGGCACAAGTAGTATTTACTACAATTTTATCTACCGTATATACTCGAGTATAAGCCGACCCGAGTATATGCTGAGGCACCTATTTTACCACAAAATACTGGGTAAAATGAGTGACTTGAGTATAAGCCGAGGGTGGGAAATGTGCTGCCCCCTGTGTCCCTCTTGTGCCCTCTGTGTCCCCCTCTTGTGTCCCCCTCTCTCTCCCGTGTCTCTTCCCCCCTCTCCCTTCCCTGTGTCTCTCCCCCCCTCTCCCTTCCCGGTGTCTCTTCCCCCCCTCCTCATTCTCAACCTCCTACCTCAACCCTACTCCTCATCCTCAACCTCCCCCCTCATCCTCCCTCCTCATCCTCAACCTCCCCCCTCAACCCCCTCATCCTCAACCCCCCCTCCTCAACTCCCTCCTCAACCCCCTTCCTCAACACCTCCATCCTCATCCTCAACCCCCCCATCCTCAACCCCCTCCTCAACCTCAACCCCCCTCCTCATCCTCAACCTCCTCCTCAACCTCCCTCCTCATCCTCAACCTCCCTCCTCATCCTCAACCTCCCTCCTCATCCTCAACCCCCTCTTCAACCTCCCTCCTCAACCTCAACACCCCTATCGTCAACCCCCTCCTCATCCTCCCTCCTCATCCTCAACCTCCCTCCTCATCCTAAACCTCCCTCCTCATCCTCAACCTCCCTTCTCAACCCCCCTCCTCAACCTCAAACCCCCATCCTCAACCCCCTCCTCAACCTCCTTCCTCAAGCTCCCTCCTCAACCTCAACCCTCCCTATCCTCAACCCCCCTCCTCAACCTCCCTCCTCATCCTCCCTCCTCATCCTCAACCCCCTCATCAACCTCAACCCCCCATCCTCAACCCCCCTCCTCATCCTCCCTCCTCATCCTCAACCTCCCTCCTCATCCTCAACCTCAACCCCCTCGTCAACCTCCCTCCTCAACCTTAACCCCGCCATCCTCAACCACCTCGTCAACCTCCCTCCACAACCTCAACCCCCCCTCAAACTCCCTCCTCAACCTCAACCTCCCCCCCTCATTCTAAAACCCCCCTCCTCATTCTACCCCTCTAAATACCCCCCTCTCCCTTTCCCCTCACTTACCTGCATCTGAAGCTTTTGCTCCGGCCTCTGCTCCTTCCGGCATCTTGACGTGACGTCACATGCGCGCCACGTAAAGAGGCCGGAAGGAGCGGAGGCTGGAGCAGAAGTACAGATGCAGGTAAGTGAGGGGAAAGGGAGAGGGGGGCCGTATTTAGAATGAGGAAGGGGGGTTGAGGATGAGGAGGGGGGAGGGAAAGAAACACGGGGGTTAGAGAGACATGGGGGGTAGAGAGACACAGGGGGGTAGAGAGACACGGGGGGGGGTTAGAGAAACACGAGGGGGGGGGGGGGAGTGACTCGAGTATAAGCCGAGGGGGGCCTTTTTAGCATTAAAAAAAGGGCTTAAAAACTCGGCTTATACTCAAGTATATACGGTAAATATGATTTTATGCTCACGCCTCATACAGCTCCTAATGTTGTGAATTTTTTGCAAACATATGAAGTTTTTTCAAATCTACAGTGGCCAATTAAAATGCATGATGATATCATTATTATGCTTTTATTTGTACATTTAATTAATAGTAATAAATATTTGCACATATAATACACAATGAAATTCACAATTGAAACTATTACTAGCGACTTGCCCCTCAAAAATTACGGCAATAAAATTGTAAGCCATGGCAATGCTGTTTGCCACACAATGTAAGGCTTTTGCTCCTCTGTGGGCCTTTGGCGCTAATTGTGAGCCTCTCCCCTCATGTACATCAATTGTCCGGCTTCGCAGCGATCACCTTCGGAGCTCATTGCGAAGACAGATATATAAGTAGAGTGTAAAATATCAAAAAATGTGAGTACAGTGAATTAATAAAGTAATATACTTTACCTACTTATATTTAATATGCAGCAATCAATATCCTGAAGAGCTAACAATCTATTTGTATTTTCCTGCATCTGAAAATGTACAGTTGGACTGTTGATCAGCTGAGGAGAAAGTGTCAGCAATGTGGCAAGTGTGCAGTGTAAATAGGCTGCGTGCGCGAGGCCAAACCGTTTGTTTAGGCGGGTAAAGCGGCATTTTAGAATCCTAATGTTATTAGTTGTAAGTAAGTGTTGTAAAATGGCGGCTTTTGTCTATGTGTTACTTGGCTCGCGAGCATTTTCCGTCCGTTGTAATGGTATATTTTGTATCTCCTATGTTCCTTTGTAATTCGTACCTGCCTGGCAGTGATTTTCGCGGCTCTGTCTTCTTTAGCCTTGTTTAAAAAAAATTTGCCCGCCATTTTTTCTCTTGCTTAGGCGATTTTCAAGTGCCAAAACTTCTTAAATGCAACATAAATTGTCGTGCAACCTCAGTTCTAGACTTCCTGGCTGTCCCCCCATGCTATGTGTGATGTCTGTTTTATGTTGTATTTTTTTGTTGTTGTGCTTTTCGTGTTTTTTCGATGTGTGCGGTTCGGCTGTTAATCTCGTATTTTTTCGACCTCGTATAATTTTTTTCTAAGTTCCACGGGTTGTAATTCTTGTTTTTAAAAGTTGTACGTCCTTGTTGGTCTTTTGCGTGCTTCAAGGTCGTGTAGCCTCGTTTTCATTTTTTTTCGGCCGCCATTTTTTTTCTCTCTTAGCCGATTTTCAAGTGCCGAAATTCCTTAAATTCGACTTTAATTTGCGTGCAACCTCACTCCCAGACATCCTGGCTGTCCCCCCGTGGTGTGTGTGATGTATTTTTTATGTTTTGTTTTTATTAATCAGTGATTTTTGTGGTTTTGTGTGTACGCGTTTCGGCATTTAACTTCGTATTATTGCAACCTTGCAAAAAAAAAATTTCTAAGTCCTGCGGGTTGTATTTTTTTTTTTAAGTCCCCATTTCCTCATCCCGGGTTTTTATTTTTTTCTAAGTCCCGTGGCTCTTTTTTTTGTTTCAAAGTCCCGCTTTTCAGAGTTGTTTTTTCCCGAGTTTGAGGCGACGTAGAGCCTCCACCTCCGCAAATGCGGACCCTCGCTTCGCAAGGTCCACATTTGCGTCCTGCAATGAGCCTTTGGCTCATTGAAGCTGACGTGGGAGCCTCCACCTCCGCAAATGTAACCCAAACTACGTCCCTTGCTTCGCAAAGCGTGACGACAACTCGCAGTTTGACAATTATAATATGTGATTATTATTATTAGTAGTAGTAGTATAATATGCAATAAATTATGAGCAGGTCTTTAAATATTTGGGTGTTTCATGAAGAGCTTGAAGGCAAAACATCCCTACTCGGTTTCTTAAAACTGATAAATTAGTGCTAATTACTTTGTGTATTTACGTCCATTATGGGAATACTGAGCTTGTACTGACAGTAAATACATGAGATACAATAACCAATATTTCCTGTCTGCATCTGATAGCCCAATAAAATATTATCTATAAGTATTATTGTATTTTAGAACAATACCACATGCCACAAAGTGGTAACAATCATGAACAATATTATCTGTCTGCACATCATAACTTTTTTTGTAATTAAATATATACTGGAAACCACAGTCTGCTAGCACGCTCCAACACAAATTGCATCTTGATTAAGGTACAAAAATTATAAGATGTTCTTCCAGGTCGGGGGATGAGCACTGCCACTTAGTTGTTCAAAATTAAGGGATTCCACAAGCAAAGTATTCTGGGTGATATGCAAATACAATGTAAGTCATACTTAAGACTGAGTGTATGCTCTGTTGCAACATTAAGAACATTAATTGAGTTCCGTAAAGGGCCAGTAAATTCAGCACAATTTAGATAACACAACTGTAAATATCTCCTAAAAGCACGTTGAAATACCTTTTGAATTTTTGAAATATGTGCATTTTACAATGAGAAATCAGATCAAATAAATCTGTGTTTACATGTCTGAAAGACTGCCCCCCGACTTCTCCACAGCTCTGAGAAGGGGGCTGGGTCTTGCTTCATTACTGCAACCAATCAGGATGCAGGGGTGTTTGTCCCATTCAAGTCAATGGTAACACTGCATAAATTTCCACGATAAGTCTATTCACTGTTTACTATGTAGAGCATATTAGTCTTTATGTCATTAAAATGCTATGAAGCTACAGTATATATTGGCTATAGCGCCATTATTATAGCATCAAGGTTGCAGTATATGAAGGGGCAACTCAAGGCTGGAGACAATCTATCCATTTTGGGACATATATATAGTTGCCCTCCAGCATCTGTGTCCTTTTAAATTGAGTGTAATTATTGAACCAAGGTCGTAGTGTTGAAAGCACTGAATCCTAACCACTGGACCACCAGGGAACCCCATAAGTGATTATTTAACCACATACAGTGATCATTTAAGAAGATTGCAGCATATAACCATAACCACTATTTGCTGAGGAAGCAGATCCTTCCCTCTTAACATTGTCTCAGTAATCTTTTCAATAATAAGGCAATGGAAAATTGAGCTGCCAATTTAATACAATTACTTGTTTTTCATCAACTTCCAATTGTCTGGATGGATATAGTTTTTGTTATTAAAAATGGAATGCAAAGGTTGTTTGGCTTCATATTTTTCTCATAATTTTGTTTCTCTTTCCCTAATGTAAAATATTAATTACAAAACTCCAAATATATTAGGGATTTGATAAAGTTCAGAAGGTAAGCAATTTCCAGGAAAAGAGGAATGCAAGAACAAGAGGTCATGATTTGCAGTTGGATATCATGTGCAGAGGCCCCACTATATAGATGTTGATGTGGGCCACATTAAAGGGCAAGTATAAGCATTTTCCACGTTAAATCTATTACTGTACTTAGTTCACCATTAATTAGCACTAACAATAGATATGCAAACAGTTACAAAGAAAGGCTTTATTAAGAAAAAATAATATAAATACACAGTTACAACCCATTATGGTCGCTCCTCCGCTGTCTCCCTCACTGTCATCTAAACAATATTATGAGACAAACACAATCAACTGAATTGATACGCAGCCAGATAACATGGAGCATGCTCTGTGGGAGAAGATATATGACTGCAATCCCACAAGCCACCTCTCCAAAGTGAGCATGCTCCTTATTATCTGGTCTGCATAATTAATTGCATCTGTGTTTATTGTGTTTATCTCATACTACTGGGCACATGACATGGAAATGGACCCCTGACTAAAAAGTCGCTCCATAAAATAAAAACATTTTCACCTGACATAGCTCCTCGTCTGAGACACCTCGGAGTCTCCTGTGGGTTTACTTTAGGCGGACTGCGGGGACGCGTTACAGGAAGCCATGTATTAAACTTATGGTGACTTCCCAGCACTATTACTTCAATAGAATAAGTGAATATATATATATATATATATATATTATATATGTGTTTGTGTATATACACGCTAATATCCAAAATAACAGACTATATGAGTCAATAAGATGCTGGAAGGTTGGCAAGGGTATCAGGAGCCATGCAGACTGCAGAGCATCCGGCAGCTGCTGAACAGTGCGTGGTGGAGGATCCATACTGCGATCATGGCGATCAAGGTGGTCCCACAGGTGCTCGATGGGGTTTGGGGAATTTGGAGTGCAGGGAAATACTTGGAAAGTCTTCGTCGTGCTCCTCCAGCCACTTTCGGACAATTCTGGCCGTATGACATGTTGCATTGTCCTGCTGGCAGATCCCATCCGCCCCAAGGAAGACAGTCAAGAGTCAACATGTATGGGTGTACCGGATCGGAAAGGATGGATAGATAACCCAATCAGTTGAGAGTGCCTTCCAGAGGTATGAGTGGACCCAGACAATGCCAAGACAACATAACCTAGACCATAACGCTGCCGCCACCAGCTTTTGTTCTTTCTGCAATGGTTTCTGAGTGTTTGTTCTCTGAGGTTTTGCGCTTGACATTCCAAAGTCTGTCCACTCGATGGGGCAGAAAACGTGACTCATCAAAGATGGCAACCCTTTGTTAATCAGAAGAGGTCTAATTTCGGTAATGTCGTGTAAAGTGAAGCCGTATCTCACAATGAGCCCTCATCAGCATGGGCGCAGGGATCAGCCGTTTGCTTCGGAGCCCCATACACAACAGGGTTAGTTGTACTGTCATTTTAGACACACGTTTGGTGGCCCCTGGTTTGCTTGGATGGTGAGTTGCTCACTTGTAGCATGTTGGTTGGCCCTCATACACCTTCCTAGCCGGCATTCACCTCTGACATTAATGGCACGTGGTGCCCTACACTTTCAACATCATTTATTCGCAATGGTGGCGTTTGTCCAGTTACGGTACACTTTAACCACAGCAGCATGGGAACAGATCACAAACTGCACTGTTTCAGAAATACTGCCACACTCGGCCTGAAAACCAATGTCCATCCCCTTTTCAAAGTAGGATAAATTGTGTGTTTTACCCATGACAGTGATGGTTGATATGTTTGTATAATGTTACCTTATACACCCACCAATCACGACATGTGCCGTATTTCATTCGCCATGTGCTTCTGATGTCAAAAGTAGGCAGTGGTCATAATAATGTGCCTTGGCCCTGTTTATGTGTATCACATATAAACTTGTCAGCAATGCGGGTTGTTGCTAACGCTTGCGGGCTCGCGCAGCATTTGCGGAGGTGGAGGCTCTACGTTGCCTCACAAACGGTTACAAACCACCACACAACTGAGACTTTAAAAAAAAACACATAAACACGCAATGACTAACTACGGACTTACACAAAAATATACGAGCCGCGGGACTTAGAAAAAATCCATTACGGACTCGCAAAAATACGACCTTAACGGACAAACCGTGCACAGCGCCAAAAAAAAAAAACTAAAAATACACACAAAAATAACATAAAAACCTTAACCACGCCAAGGGGGGACACCCAGGTATATTATATGTATTAACACATGGATTGCCTGGGATCACGGGATTGCCGGGAACACGGAAATTAACCATAAAATAAAAAAAATATTATTGCAGATTTGCGAACTTGAGAATAATGTGCTATTAATTTTAATACCCTTCATAGCTTTTCCTGTAATTTAAAATACAGTATTGTGTTTATATTTGCTTTTATAGTGCTACGGACAGGAATTTAACCCCCTTGCGAGTCCTCTCTGGTACCCGTAGGGTTTTTGGCTAAATTTGCCATTTACGGGCGTGAAAACAATTGCGGGCTTGAGGACTTGTAGCAATTTAATAGCGATTTGAGATTGTAATGTTTACGGCCTTGAAAGATCAAAGGCTTAGCTGGGCCGGAGTTACGGTTTTGGCAAACGCTGTTGTTTTTCAGGCTATAACCAGCAGTTTACGGGTGGCTAACAGAGGCCAATGTAACTTTTGCAGGCTCCTTTACGGGCTTCAGGAACTACAAATAGGTGAATTTAATAGGAGTAAGTGCTCTTCATGGTGTGAACGAGCACAAGATTATATATTAAAAGATCTATTTTTCTTTTTAATAACAGCTAAATAATGTTACGTTTTAAATCTCTGTTTACGTACAATCTATTCTGCCCAGTGGCTGTTGCATCAGTGCTGAGTGCAGCGTGCACTGTGTGAGGCTCTATGGGGAAGGTTCTAACTGATAGCACAGTATCCCCATAGACTCGGGTTACACTGCACCGACCAGTGAACTCATAGCTTTCCTGTTTTAGGTGAGTACCAGTATTCCATGTCTGTACAGATAGATGTGTTAAGGGTTATTTTATTTTTTTGGGATCACTGCACAGAGCAGTAACCACCCCTCACCCACTCCTGAGTTTGTCTGCATATTTCCTCTTTCAGAGAGGCAAGAGAGCAGAAACATGAATTTTTAGCTGGTGATCAAAAAAAATAAATAAAACATTACAAGATCGGTTCCCTTCATACTGTAAATATAAACAGTCTCACAAAAGCCTTACCATTGACT
This sequence comes from Discoglossus pictus, assembly GCA_027410445.1. Taxonomy (NCBI): domain Eukaryota; kingdom Metazoa; phylum Chordata; class Amphibia; order Anura; family Alytidae; genus Discoglossus; species Discoglossus pictus. The sequence continues at coordinate 386,807,541 of CM050167.1, read as the reverse complement.
TGAATGGGGGTGGGGCTGCAAACTGATTGGATGCAGTAATGAAGCAGACATGGAGCAGGCTATGAGCAGTCTTTCACACATAAAAACACACTTTTTTTATTTGATTCCTCAGTGAATAATGCACATATTTAAAAAATTCAGAAAGTATTTCAACATGCTTTTAGGAGATACTTACAGTGATGTGATCCATATTGTGCTAAATTAAGTGGCCCTTTAAACCTTCAATATTGCCTCTTATGCATGTACATATTGCACCATTTTTCCAACATCATATATTAACCTTTATCTAGGACACAGGGCTTAATTAGATGCATTGATTTACGTCTTGTGGAATTACACAACCCAGTGTTTCTACATGGTGATATACAACCATCAATGCATATATGTCTATAAATCTTCAGGCTCGTTAATACTATCACTAGATAATTAATGCATTTCCTATCATATATTTTAACTTCAATAGATGACACTTTTTTGTGTGTGTCTTTTCGATTTATGGCTCTGGTGTCAGCTCACAAATCAAAACTAAACCAATGTTACTGGTTCCCATCCAAGACAAAGAGTACATTTTGTAATATAGTTGCAGTTAAAGTCAATTATCAATAATTATGAATGATTGCATCCTCAATACATTTTATCAGCCATTTTTTTTACAGTATGATATTTATCAATGTTTGTGTGGTTAATTTATGCTAATGTGCTAATTTGTAGTGCTTGATTAGTATAGGGGAAGGGATCTAACTGCATGGTAACAATGGTGCACTACTAATTAGCAAATCAAAACAGCTAATTAGTAATCAAGAGCTTTTCACGTGCATATAAATACTGCATAAACTATACTTAATCACTTGGGAATGATTTATGTTAGAAAGAAATGGCTAGTGCAACGTCTAACCCGACTTTTATGGTTAAGTTGATGCTAAAGTCTATTTTTTTGAATTGGTGCGATTTTATTTATTATGATTTTTCTGATTATTATTATTACTACTACTACTATTATTATATTTATAATATGATAATTATATATGACATGTATATTAGAATTAATTAATATTTTTTTTATTATTTTCTTATTATTTAGTATTACTAAAGTATTTTTTTAAACAAAAAAATAGTGTTATAAAGCTGAAAAAAAATACCATAATATAGTGGAAATGTAGATTTGCAGCACTGTCAGTACCTGCCTCTGAAAAATGTATTACTATGAGATGATATAAACCACTTGCATTTTTTATCAGGTCCATATCAGTTTAATTTATTCGTTTTTTGGCTGGTATGACTATAAATATTAGTACTACTGTAATTAAAAATAAGACTTTTGTTACGCAAGTGACAAACTAAAAACATTTACTGCTTGATAAACATCCATTTATTTTATTTTTTTTAAATTGTATTTATCGAGTAGGTGTGCTTATCTTATTATGACGGGTGAAGGAAGCGGGAGGGGGAAAGGTTATTTTGTAAATAATTAGGGCATTTAGAATTGGACACCTACCCTCTTCCCATGCACAGAAACAAACACTTGCAAGCATAACTGCAAGCCCTGAACCTGCAAAACGTTTTTCAACAAAGTATAATGGATGCCTCCAGGGACTGCCAGATCATTCTTAGTAAGAATTGCTCCTGTTCTTAGGAATACTGAAAATAAGCATTACAATAAAAAATATTGGAAAAACGTTAAATAAATCACTTCAAAACTCACTAAAAACTACCTTTATGGCAATTCCCTGGCTTAAAGGGATATGGAAGGTTCATGGTTGTTACTAGGTATATAAAATCCCTGTGTATATTATATTTAGTTTTATGTACTTTATTTTATTAAGAAGTGATTATAAGCTCTGTTTTTATTACCTAAAATCAAACAAGTCCCTGTAGGGTTCTGCCCTCTGCAGCTCATGAAGACACAAACTTTGTAGTACTGGCTGTGCTGTGTCACACACTAGCCAATCATTGACCATGTCTGTTGGTAAATGGATATTATGAAACACTGCACAACCAAGCCTGTGTCTTCATAAGCTGTAGACGTACTATTTTTCAAACATATATGTATTTATTTATTTATTTTTTTCTATTTTTTAAACATACATTTATTTCATAGTACAGTTTTTCTGACATAAAATCAAAGAAGTTTCATGGATTATGGATGAATCTGATAGAGGACAATCAGTACATTTTTTGTATGCAAATTAAACATGAATAAACTTACCCTAAAGTCTGCAAATTTTTTCAGTTGATTTTGAGAAGGAATATCACTGTAAATCCAAGCTAAAGTAACATAAACATCATAAGTTGGCCAATCAAAGGCAGCTATAACATTGTTGCAATGTCTGGGGATTCAGTCTCTGCAGCAAAGCATCAAGGGACGTGTATTTTTTTGTTCCCACCACAAGGAAGCGGCTCAGACAATGCTGCTTGGGATCTCTGCACTGTGCTTTGATGGCTGAAAGATTAGTATAGGGTGAAAGAACGTACTTGAATGCAGTGTTTCTATTGGTTAGTACCAGGTGTCTATGTAGGGACATCTGGGGGTGTGACAACCCATTTTTTTAAATAAAATAAATCTGTATGTATATAGAATGACTCAATGTCATGTGTGTTTCTGATATAGTTTAGAAAAAGTTATAAACAAGGAAACTTCCATATACCTTTAATGGTTCCTTTTTAATGTGAAGCTGAATAACACTCCTGTTGAAATCCTCTCTAATAAAAATAACTTATCCCAAATCTGTAATGTAATTGGCAGATAATGGCAAATTTCCATTAAAATCTCTTAAATTTCTAGCCTTAAATACTGTATGGAAAAAGCCTGGCAGCTGCTCTCTTCCGCTCCCCTTTAATTTATACATTTGGCAGAAAACTCTCTCTTCGGATTTTCTTGGAGTTGTTGTGAAATTCAGGTTGTTTCCACACCTATTGTGCTAGGTGTGGAAAAGAACTTAGGGCTTTGTCTGAGTTAAATTATTATCTTATTTCTGTCATACTGTCTGTTTCATCATATATGCCTTAAAGGGAAAGAAACAGATCAGAGCTCGTAAATCTCACCTTGCACTTAAGAAGTACGGCAGATGAAAAGGCACGTACCCTAGAGCTTGAAAAAAAATGCTATTAGAGTATTTTATAACAATTACTAAACTTGGCTAATCTGTTCAAGTGGATTTCAACCAATTATGCAGACTCAACATAAATGTACGTACCGGGATTATAAGTACATGAAACTTTACATTTTCTATCATGCTTTATGTCACAAAAGATTTTTCATTAAGATAAATAAAGACGATGTGTTTAAGAAATGCATTGATTATACAGCTGTATGCACTAAAAATCATGACTCATACAATAATTTTACTGGCTACAATCCCCTTCTGAATTGCTACCTTGTCATGGTGAAGGAGTTTTTGTACATCAAAGAAACTGGGAGCTATTCCATGTAGGGTCACCCAAGATGGGGAGGCCATAGCAGAGAAGTCAGACAAATCATGGTCCACTGGAGAAGGAACTTGCAATCCGCTCCAGTAACTTTGCTAAGATAACTTTATGGACAACCACAACTAGAGACATAAGGATGTGGCACTTGAAAATTAGCCCTTCAAATCAGAAGGTGCCTACCACATTACTGAGGAAGAGCAGAGGCAGGGTACGGTTATACTAAATCTAATAAAGGGGCTGGGCTAAAGCCAAGACGACACACAGCTGCAGATGTGTCTGGAGGGGAAATGAAAGTCCGCTGCTGCAAAGAACAATTCAACATAGGAACCTGGAACTATGAACCAAGGCAAACTGGACCTGATCAAACATGAAATGACAAGGTTAAGGGTGGATAATGCAGTGCTCGGTTACAATTTCCACTTGGATCCTAAGCCAAAGAGGAAAGAAGCCCCAAGGAAAAAGTTCCAGATCAGCAACCTCCAGTCAGCTAAAGTGAAGGCCGACTTCCAGGCAAATCTCCAGTCAAGACTAGAGGATCGCAGATGCTTTACGGATCCCTCTTCAGATGCTCTATGGGAACACCTCAAAACCGTCATCCTGCAGACCTCTGAAGTGGTCCTAGGGTTCTCCACAAAGAAGAACAAGGATAAAAACAATCAGGAGATCCATGAATTACTATTGAAAAATAGATCTGCTCATGAAATGCATCTCGCTCAGCAATTCTGGCCTAACAGGAAATCATCCTTCTGTCTTATAAGCAGCAACTTCCAACATAAGCTTCAAGAGATTCAGAACCAGTGGTGGACCAACCTTGTGGAAAGAACCCAGAGTTGGACAGATGTTGGCAACCACATTAAGCCCTTAAGGCAGTGTACGGCCCTTCGCACCTGGTCCCAAGCCCATTGCCAGCCATGTAGTTTCAGCCTCAGTGCTTCATTGCAATCAACAACTACAAATGCAAACAGAACTTGATGAAATCCCTACTCTTGAAGAGACTGTAAAAGCAATTTAGCAACTAAAGAATGGTAAGGCAGCAGGAGTTGATAGGATCCAAGCAGATATCTGGAAACATAGAGCTCAGCACTTCTCACTAAGCTCCATTAGCTCTTTGTTTGCTGCTGGCGGAAAGGCAAACTCCCACAGAACATTCATGATGCAATCATCGTCACCATATACAAGAAGAAGGGAGAAAAGTCAGACTGCTCCATTTACCAGGGGATAACTCTGCTATCTGTCACGGGGAAGAGTACTCCTTGCAAGAGTACTCCTCAACAGACTGGTGCCCACTTTCACAGAAGAACTCTCCCCCGACAGTTAGTGTGGCTTTAGAGCCATCAGGAGCACCACCGACATGGTGTTTGTTCTCAGGCAGCTCCAAGACAAATGCAGAGAACAGAACAAGGGGCTTTACAAGACATTTGCTGGCCTTACCAAAGCGTTCGACACTGTGAGCAGGAAGGCTCTGTTGCAAATGTCCTCCCAAGTACTTCAACATGGTCATCCAGCTCCATGAAAACGAGTGTGGCCAAGTCATGCACAGCAATGACCTGTCGGAGCACTTCCTAATAAGTAATGGCATGAAGCAGGGCTGTTTCCTTGAACCAACCCTATCCACTCTATTCTTCATGATGATGCTGCAAATGGCCACAGCAGATGGGGTCTACATTCGATACCGCACTGATGGCAGTCTGTTCAACCTGAGATGACTCAAGGCCCACACAATGGATTGTCTCGTTCAAAAGCTACTCTTTGCCAATGACACTGCCCTTGTTTCCCATATGGCGACAGCTCTGCAGCGATTTACATTTTGCTTTGCCAAGGTTGCCGAGCTCTTCAGTTTAGAAGTCAGTTTGAAGAAGACAGAAGTTCTGCACCAGCCCGCACCTCAGGAAGATTACTGTTCTCTTTGCATTACTATTGGCGAGTCTGAGCTGAAAACAGTCCACCAGTTCACCTACCTAGGTTGCATCATCTCCTCGAATGCTAATATTAACAAAGAAATTGACAACAGACTGGCAAAGGCAAATGGTGCATTCAGCAGGTTATATAAAAGGGTTTGAGTCAACAAGCATCTGAATAAATGCACCAAGGTCAATCTGTACAGAGCTGATGTGTTGACCACCCTACTGTACAGCTCTGAGTCGTGGGCTACCTATCGCCATCACCTTCGACTTCTTGAGCGCTTTCATCAAATTTGCCTCTGCACCATTTCCAACATCCACTGGAATGACCACGTCCCGAACACTGAAGTCTTAGAAAAGGCAGCGGTCATCAGCATTGAGGCATGCTCTGGGCAGGACACATCTGATGGAGGGTGATCAGCTTCCAAAGATTGTGTTATATGGTGAGCTCACCACTGGTAATAACAGAGGAGGACCAAAGAAGCGGTACAAGGACTCGTTGAAACAGTCCATTGATGCCTGTCACATGGACCATCATCGATGGACAGCTTTCGATTCACACCGCAAGGCCTGGAGAAGTACCATTCCCCAGGTTGTCTCCTCTTTCGAAAGAACGCGCAGGGCTGGTCTTAAGGACAAAAGAAGATGGAGGAAATATTGTGTCGCTCCAGCACCCAAACCAGACCAAGCCTTCCTGTGCAGCCGATGCGGTCGAGTCTGACTGTCCTGCATTGGTCTCCTCAGCCACCAGAGAGCCCGCAGATGTGGAAAACATCACTTTTAAATCTTTGTTTGTGAAGCCAAGCCAAAAATATGTATATATATGTATATATATATATATATATATATATATATATATATATATATATATATATATATATATATACACTGTATTTTTCTGTGTATAAGACAGTATTTTTTACCAATTTTATTAAGTCTAAAATAGGGGGAATGTTGCAATTACATACCCTGGTCTGGTTCTGTAATGCTACACTTGGCCACTAGATTTAAAGCAGGAGAAAAGACACACATTTGGAAATGCATTGGTTCCAATTAGATTGCATTACACTGCAAGTTTGCATAAAAAATTGTATTTTATAAGTTTTTATTGTGTTATACATATATTTAAGGGCACTTTCTGCCAAGATTTTCACAAATTTTCATTTTAGCTCAATATCCTTGGGATTACATCACTTATTACTCAGTCGCGATGTGCAATTGCATTTTTTCCGGTTTAACACAGGATCACAAAGATATTGAGCTGGAATGGAAATCAGTGAAAATCATGACAGAAAGTGCCCTTAAATATATGTGTAACACAATAAAAATGTATAAATTACAAATTTTTAGGTTCGCAAGTAGTGTAATTCAATCTAATTGGAACAAGCATTTTCAATACGTCTTTTTTCATGCCTTAAAACAGCATGTAGCATTACAGATGCAGCTTTACAGTGTGATACACATTGTGAATGAGCTGATCAACTTGTGTGTGGCGTATGTGTGATGCTTGTGTGCATATAAATGTGTCTTTTATAGGTTTTTATTGTGTACACATATATTTAAGGGCACTTTCTGTCATGATTTTCACTGATTTCCATTCCAGTTCCGTATCCCTGTGATCCCTGTGTTAAACCGGAAAAATTTAATTGCACATCGCGACTGAGTAATAAGTGATATTGAGCTGGAATGGAAATCAGTGAAAATCATGACAGAAAGTGCTCTTAAATATATGTGTAACACAATAAAAACGTATAAAATACGCATTTGCAAATGTATTTATTTATGAATTTTGTGTTTCAAATATAGGAGTCGTCTTATACATGGGTCCTCTTATAGACGGAAAAATACGGTATATATATATATATACACAGTATATATATATACAGTGGATATAAAAAGTCTACACAGCCCTGTTAAATTGTCAGGGTTCTGTGCTGTAAAAAAATGAGACAAAGATAAATCATTTCAGAACTTTTTCCACCTTTAATGTGACCTATAAACTGTACAACTCAATTGAAAAACAAACTGAAATCTTTTAGGTGGAGGGGAAAAAAAGTAAAAAATAAAATAATGTGGTTGCATAAGTCTGCACACCCTCTTATAACTGGGGATGTAGCTGTGTTCAGAATTAAGCAATCACATAGCAAATCGTGTTAAATAGGAGTCAGCATACACCTGCCATCATTTAAAGTGCCTCTGATTAACCCCAAATAAAGTTCAGCTGCTCTAGTTGGTCTTTCCTGAAATTTTCTTAGTCGAATCCCACAGCAAAAGCCATGGTCCACAGAGAGCTTCCAATGCATCAGAGGGATCTCATTGTTAAAAGGTATCAGTCAGAAGGGTACAAAATAATTTCCAAGGCATTAGATATACCATGGAACACAGTGAAGACAGTCATCATCAAGTGGAGAAAATATGGCACAACAGTGACATTACCAAGAACTGGAGCTTCCTCCAAAATTGATGAAAAGACGAGAAGAAAACTGGTCTGGGAGGCTACCAAGAGGCAACATTAAAGGAGCTGCAAGAATATCTGGCAAGTACTGGCTGTGTGGTACATGTGACAACAATCTCCCGTATTCTTCATATGTCTGGGCTATGGGGTAGAGTGGCAAGACGAAAGCCTTTTCTTACGAAGAAAAACATCCAAGCCAGGTTACATTTTCCAAAAACACATCTGAAGTCTCCCAAAAGCATGTGGGAAAAGGTGTTATGGTCTGATGAAACCAAGGTTGAACTTTTTGGCCACAATTCCAAAAGATATGTTTGGCGCAAAAACAACACTGCACATCACCAAAAGAACACCATACCCACAGTGAAGCATGGTGGTGGCAGCATCATGCCTTGGGGCTGTTTTTATTCAGCTGGAACTGGGGCCTTAGTTAGGATAGAGGGAATTATGAACAGTTCCAAATACCAGTCAATATTGGCACAAAACCTTCAGGCTTCTGCTAGAAGAGGAACTTCATCTATCAGCATGACAACGACCCAAAGCATACATCCAAATCAACAAAGGAATGGCTTCACCAGAAGAAGATTAAAGTTTTGGAATGGCCCACCCAGAGCCCAGACCTGAATCCGATTGAAAATCTGTGGGGTGATCTGAAGAGGGCTGTGCATAGGAGATGCCCTCGCAATCTGACAGATTTGGAGTGTTTTTGCAAAGAAGAGTGGGCAAATCTTGCCAAGTCAAAATGTGCCATGCTGATAGACTCATACCCAAAAGACTGAGTGCTGTAATAAAATCCAAAGGTGCTTCAACAAAGTATTAGTTTAAGGGTGTGCATACTTATGCAACCATATTATTTTATTTTTATATTTTTTCTTCCCTCTACCTAAAAGATTTCAGTTTGTTTTTCAATTGAGTTGTACAGTTTATAGGTCACATTAAAGGTGGAAAAATTTCTGAAATGATTTATCTTTGTCTCATTTTTTTACAGCACAGAAACCTGACATTTTAACAGGGGTGTGTAGACTTTTTATATCCACTGTATATATATATATATATATATATATATATATATATATATATATATATATAGATTTTTTTGTAGTGTAGTGAGGAATAAGCCTTAATTATTTCATTTTTATTTTTAATAGCTCAAGACAGGGAAACAGAAAAGATCACAACCATGTTTCACACTAAGGAAAGTGTTTTCAATATGGAATTTTGAATTGCTATACTTCATAGTTATTAAATACTTTGAAAAAGCCAAAAAAAAAAACAACAACAAAAAACAATACTAAACACAACCTTTACATTTGTAACTTTTATAAACAATTATTCTTTACTGTGTGGCTTCATTTTCATTTCTCAACTGTATCTGCTATTGTCTCCGGAGGATGTATATAAATACATAAGTTTCCATTAGTCCTATTGACACCCCTGGGTGTAATATCCATTGTGCATATGGAAGTTTCTTCTGCATTCAAGTCTCCTTAAACATCAAGAAATTGATTTTCGGAAACCGAAATGGTAGATTACATATTAAAGTAAATACCGTATATACTCGAGTATTAGCTGACCCGAGTATAAGCCGAGGCACCCATTTTACCACAAAATACTGGGTAAAATGAGTGACTCGAGTATAAGCCGAGGGTGGGAAATGTGCTGCCCCCTGTGTCCCTCTCGTGCCCTCTGTGTCCCCCTCTCTCTCCGTGTCTCTTCTCCCCTCTCCCTTCCCTGTGTCTCTTCCCCCCTCCCTTATTACCCTCCTCAACCACACTCCTCAACCTCCCTCCTCATCCTCAACCTCCCTCCTCATCCTCAACTTCCCTCCTCCTCCTCAACCTCCCTCCTCATCCTCAACCTCCCTCCTCATCCTCAAACTCCCTCCTCATCCTCAACCTCCCTCCTCATCCTCAACCTCCCTACTCATCCTCAACCTCCCTACTCATCCTCAACCTCCCTACTCATCTTCAACCTCCCTACTAATCCTCCCTCCTCATCCTCAACCCCATCCTCAACCCCCCCTCCTCAACCCCCCCATCCTCATCCTCTCTCCTCAACCCCCCATCCTCAACCCCCCTCCTCAACCTCAACCCCTCTCCTCAACCCCTCCTCCTCATCCTCAACCTCCCTCCTCATCCTCAACCTCCCTCCTCACCCCCCCATGCTCAACCCATTCCTCAACCTCCCCTCCTCAACCCCCCCATCCTCAACCCCCTCCTCAACCCCCCCATCCTCATCCTCAACCCCCTCCTCAACCTCAACCCTCCTCAACCTCAACCCCCCTCCTCAGCCTCCCTCCTCAACCCCCCCATCCTCATCCTCTCTCCTCAACCCCCATCCTCAACCCCCCTCCTCAACCCCTCCTCCTCCTTAACTTCCCTCCTCATCCTCAACCCCCTCCTCAACCTCCCCATCCTCAACCCTCTCCTCAACCTTCCTCCTCAACCCCCCATCCTCAACCCCCTCCTCAACCCCCCCATCCTCAACCTCAACCCCCCTCAACCCCCCTACTTAACCTCAACCCCCCTCAAACCCAACCCACCTCCTCAACCTCAACCCCCCTCAACCCCCTTCAACCCCAACCCCCCTCCTCAACCCCCCTCCTCAACCTAAACCCCCCTGAACCCCCCTCCTCCACCTAAACCTCCCTAAATACCTCCCCCCTCTCCCCTCACTTACCTGCTTGTGCTCCGGCCTTCGCTCCTTGACCCGGCACCGGCGGAGGGGTTGAGGGGGGTTTAGGGGGTTTAGGTTGAGAAGGGGGAGGGAAAGAGACACAGGGGGTAGAGAGACACACAGGGAGTTAGAGAGACACGGGGGGGGGGGTTTAGAGAGACACAGGGGGGTTAGAGAGACACGGGGGGAGAGTGACTCGAGTATAAGCTGAAAAAGGGCTGAAAAACTCGGCTTATACTCGAGTATATACGGTATGATGGTAGTATTACTGTCATTTTCCCTTTTTTCAAGTGTAGTTCTTCAAAACCAGATTATTATTTAATATTGTTTTCGCTACGGGCAGCATATTTTTCATGATTCACAATGTGGAATGTGGCCAAAGTATAAGTTTCCAGAAAACACCATTCAACAATAAGAAAAAGAAAAAATGGAAAGAGAGTGGTTACTGCCAATATTCATCAAATAAAAGACAAGAGAACTGGTATGTGAGGACTGGTACAAATCCATCTTAATACTTCCTGTAAACATTAAAGACTCCATTGTATGCAGAGTAATGTTTTCTTAAGACGAAGTTGAATGATAAAGAGTGTCACATATTATCAAAGGAAACGTAGGCCGTAAGCCTGACTAGATTATGGAAGGTACTTCAGACAATGAAGATCATTTTTAGGAACATAACTATTATTAGTGGGAGTAAAGACGGTTTATTAGAGGTAGGCCTCATAAAACTACTGTAGGAAAGTAAACAAAGTGTTCAACGTATAGACTTAGATTTGCTTTTGATAGTTTGCCATTATTATGAAGCAAACATGTCTTTTGGATGGCTAGGTCATGCCAACCTAACTTAATTACTTATTTCAAGGAAGTAATTTGAAAATTACACAAAGTCTCTGGAGTATATGTTGAGAATTTTTGATTCCATGCCACACAGGACAATAGTGTACGCAATAAAGGAACAATGCCGAGGGGAACATTTTTGTCAATTGTCTTCTGAAGCTTTGAAGCAGGTGGGACATTTACGTATATATTAGATTGATGCACCGCTTCCTTATATCTTTATTATCCAATTGCATTTTTTTTCCTTCTTGATATATATAAGCCTTGAAAAAATAAATCTAATTTGCTTTATTTTGAATCAAAATCAGTATAAAAAAAATACACAATGTAAAAAAAATTGTGTCTTAAAATAAACCAGTAGTGATGTGATATGTCAACCTGGGCTAAATGGGGAGGTGGGGGTCACTTTAAACTTGGTTGAAGAAGTCTCATCAGCCACCGTCTAACAATTCTTTGGTCTACCCATTGGCCATCCAGGGACATTTCTGGGGACAAATATTATACAGAATCAGATGTCTCAATGTACCCTGAAAATGAGGATATTTGGCCAGCCTACCCAATACAGATACATGATGGACCCAGCCAGGGGAATCTGTGCACAGGCTCTGTCCAAACTCCTTTGGGGAACGATAAAGATTAGTGAGTCCTAAATAGCTTTCATTTCAATCAAAGTTTCAGCTTCCCTTTAACTATGCGTATTAAACCAATTGGAGAAAAGAGTAATTGTCTTTTTGAAATTTAAAAAAATTCTTGTGCTAACAAGTCAAAATAGTATAGATAATAAGGAATCACAGCCAAACGGAATACTTACCGATTGTGTTCAGAAAATGTAAAGCAGGTGGGTCATTTATGTATGTACAGTATATATATATACTTAAGTCACAAAAAAGGACTTTACTTGGTGCATTAAAGCGTAAAAATTGTAATATATATTAACGTATTCCTTTATTTAGACAGACCACGACGCAAAAAATAATAAGAAAAAAAATTAAGAAAAAAATATGTAAGTTAAAATAATACTTGTGTACTTTCCCCCTATCAGAATATAAAATATTATTCTGATTCTTTCCTGCACTTATAAATGTCTAGAACTGGTGGTTACTAATGGCCAATGTTGAGTATGAACCTTTATAATGAAGGAGAAAAGATATTGGCACAAATAGTCTGTATATGCCTATGATAGTAGTAATAAGAACAGGCCACCTAGTACAATAAAAGAGACAGTATGTTTCCTGGCTGGAAGAAAAAATATATATATAAGTGAAAATACATGGGGAATTATGTATAAAAGCAATCCTCATCTATGCACATGCAAATCATTGGATATGCTTTAAGTAACACAATTAAATATAAAAAGAATGCATATAGATGCTATTAAAAATAAACAAATCACAGTATGCACTTGGGTATGGATATTATGGAATTCCTTGAGAGGGAGATTCCTAAATATATCACTTTAACTATAATACAATGCAATGACACAGAAAGGTGAAAGAAGAAAATGGGGGTTGTGCAACTCCCCTCTTAACTACAGCACCTTGCAGAGGGTACCAGATAGGTGTTTGTGCCTTGATGGGCCACTGACTTCATTATCCACCTGTCAATTGCGTTTTAATGTATATATATACAAAGTTAATTCAATTAAAAAAATCAGCTAGAGGATATAGTTAAGGCTTCCAAATAAGCCAAAAAGTTCCATTCCAATGACAGTGACTGTGATTTCATTTGCCAACTGGTTTCACCATAGTATGGCTTCCTCGGGGCATAATTTTTGTCTTATTAACCTGGCATTATTTATAGGAAGAATATAGGCCCATTTCGCGTTTTTTTTCCTTTAATTTTACTTCCTGCCAGTATTTGATTGGTTTGTCTGTGTCATGTGTCCCAGAACAGGAGCATTATGGGCAAAACAGTGTGTAAAGGAGAGTGCTCTCCTATTGGCTTACGCCTAAATGCGTTTCAGCCTGGAACACATAGTAAGTGGAGCCACATTATCATTTGACTGCTTGAAGCGCTCTAATGCGTTCCAGCTTGAAACGCTAGTCTTAAAATGGCGACCGCTCATACAACATCCGGTTTAAACCAGCTTGAAACGCAAACTGAAAAAGGTGGCCATATTAAGCACACTAGCCAAAATTCAATCGTTATCCTGCCTATTGATAGGCAGTGAAAATACTTTTATAAAGAGAGAAGGGAGGAAGTTATCTCCCTCAATGATATGTTCCCCTCTAACACACATATATATATATGTGCTACAAAGGGGACATAACAAGGGGATCTTTAAGGATCAAAAGCAAAATTGCTAAGTTTTATGAAAAGGTAAATACATAAAGCTAAGGCTAGCAATCTGGCAATATTAATAATGGGGAGCTAAGAGCTGAGGTGTATTATTGAAGTGAGAACTAGTGAATATATAATCGATAACTTCTAGTGCTAGATAGAGTAATTTTGTTAATATCTATACATATATGAAGCATAAATCACCATCCATATGTGTGGACACTTATAGTAAAGTATACAAATTTTGTGTAATGTGGATGATACTAGTTGTGACTAATCAATACTATCACGACCCACTCTCTGGCTGGGGTCTGCTGACTTGATTTGGGTTACTCTTGACCTTGGAGTAGCTTTGAGTACAGGAACATCATGTCTCAGCCCTTGGTTTAGACTGAGCAATATTGACAGTAAGTCTGACGAATCTTACTGCAAGCATATGTCCCCGGGTAAATAATACATCTACACACCACGTCTTGATGAAAATTATGAACAACTTCTTTATTTTTACACAAGTATTTAAACAACTCACAAAACCAGTACAGGGAGTGGCTACCCCTTTGTCCAACCCTTATCTTCCTCTTGGCCAATGGGGTAATCTCCAGAGTAATTTTATTACCTCTAGCCAATGGACTAGAGGTAAGCTCTGGGAACTTCCAGACCCCTCCCCTGGGCCGCCCACTAGGTGTGGCTAACAGAGTCATTTGGGCGCTGGCAGTCAACAGAGACACATCTCTTTGCTATGGCCCAGGCCCTAGTATTGAGGCTGGAAGACCCTGTACTATACCATTGTCTTACGGTGCCTGGCAGTCTGGCAAATCTCTTTGTTCTGGCCTTGCTATCACTTCAAGTGTTTACTCTAAAGACCATATGGCCAACTCCTGACTGAGAGTTTATACAATGGGGAAGGGTTGACTAATTAAAACATAGCTATCACTCCCCAATACAATATACAATATAATACTAACATATTAATAACCTATAACCATATTTCCCCATTCCCACATGGTATCAGGGTGGGGCAAGTTTTCCACGTCAATCCATTTTATGCAGTAATGCTGACTTTATTTAATGGTGACAGTGGAACCCCCTATTCATACCATTTACAAGCAGTAACTTTGTGCCCAAATCTTTTGTTCTTCCACATGGCACCAGCATGTGTAAGATAATCCAGCCCAAAATGGCCACTGCTGCCAGTCACAAAATGGCCCCAGCATAGTTCACACCAAATCCAATATGGCCCCTGGGTGATTCATGACAACACCTCCCCAAGCGTGGCAGGAAACATCCCTGATTTTTCCAGCTACGCTGATAGTCATGAATGTGCTGGTTTGGCCCTCTGTATGCTATGCCAGTTCTTGTTTGTCCCAAGGTGCAGAGTAAAAACCTCCCCCAGCCCTTGGCCTTGCTCCCACTGTATAGAGCAAATTGCTCTTCCCATTCACACCCACCCAAATAGTCCAGGGTACCTCCCCAATAATCTGGTATCCCAGAGTACAACAGGTGGGCCACAGTTTCTGTCCCATAGCAACTCTGTTCCCCCCAGCCAGTCCCCATAGCTGGGCTGGCATCTCTAAAACAGTCTCTGGGCCTATGGGATCGCAAAGGGACAGCTCCTCTTGGCTTCCTTCCTCTGGTCCAGCTGTTTCCGTTGCTGCTTGGGGAGCTACGCTGCTCCCACCCAAGCTGTGCTTACCTTCCTCCATTGCCCGGGGTTGAGCAACTTTATCCCAGTCCTTTCTGTTGAACTGGATCTTTGGAGTGGTGTCTGTTCCAGTGGGCCCCTGGACAATGGTTATCCAGGGTATCTCCCCACTTGGTACACCCTCTGTCATGGTGCCACTCTGCACCCATAATGCTTTTGCCAAAGCTGGCATGCTTGCTGCCCCCGGCCTGGCTCTTTGTGCCCCTGGCACTCTCTTGCTGTGTGAGGTCAGGTTCCCTGTAGCCAGAAACCAATTCTTTTCCCTCCCCACAGTCTCTTAAACAACCCTCCTGGGCTGTGTTCTTCACTAGCACCTCTGGGGACAACTCCCCTGGACTGTCAGGGTACAGACAGTGGTTATCTGATGCAGGCTGGGGAATCTCATCATTCCCTTCCAGCCTGGCCTCTAAGGCTCCCTTCCCACCGTCCATCACATAATAATCCAGAGCCTCTGGCTCCATTAGCAGTTCTGGCCAACACACTTTGCCTAGAACTTCTGAGGGCAGACTTAACTTATCTGGCCCTAGCTTGTGAGCAGTTCCCACTTCCTCTGGGATTAAATCTCTTGGGGTATCAGGGGGCAGACATGGATTATCTGACCCCACCCAGGGAACATTCCACTGGGTCTCTGGCTCTTTGGGCTGGTGACTAGGCCCTGACACAGTTACTGCATGTTCTAGGGGCAAACATTCTCCATCCCCAGGAGTTGGCAAAGGAACAGTGTTTACCCCTTCCCACTCCTCACTTTGTTTACAGTCTAGAAATGCCTCTCCCCAGTTCCAGTGAGCATACTCACTCTGGTACATACCGTCTGAGTTGTAAAAATACTTCTTGGGTATCGCATCCCACCACTGCCACCAATTATCACGACCCACTCTCTGGCTGGGGTCTGCTGACTTGATTTGGGTTACTCTGGACCTTGGAGTAGCTTTGAGTACAGGAACATCATGTCTCAGCCCTTGGTTTAGACTGAGCAATATTGACAGTAAGTCTGACGAATCTTACTGCAAGCATATGTCCTCGGGTAAATAATACATCTACACACCACGTCTTGATGAAAATTATGAACAACTTCTTTATTTTTACACAAGTATTTAAACAACTCACAAAACCAGTACAGGGAGTGGCTACCCCTTTGTCCAACCCTTATCTTCCTCTTGGCCAATGGGGTAATCTCCAGAGTAATTTTATTACCTCTAGCCAATGGACTAGAGGTAAGCTCTGGGAACTTCCAGACCCCTCCCCTGGGCCGCCCACTAGGTGTGGCTAACAGAGTCATTTGGGCGCTGGCAGTCAACAGAGACACATCTCTTTGCTATGGCCCAGGCCCTAGTATTGAGGCTGGAAGACCCTGTACTATACCATTGTCCTACGGTGCCTGGCAGTCTGGCAAATCTCTTTGTTCTGGCCTTGCTATCACTTCAAGTGTTTACTCTAAAGACCATATGGCCAACTCCTGACTGAGAGTTTATACAATGGGGAAGGGTTGACTAATTAAAACATAGCTATCACTCCCCAATACAATATACAATATAATACTAACATATTAATAACCTATAACCATATTTCCCCATTCCCACATGGTATCAGGGTGGGGCAAGTTTTCCACGTCAATCCATTTTATGCAGTAATGCTGACTTTATTTAATGGTGACAGTGGAACCCCCTATTCATACCATTTACAAGCAGTAACTTTGTGCCCAAATCTTTTGTTCTTCCACATGGCACCAGCATGTGTAAGATAATCCAGCCCAAAATGGCCACTGCTGCCAGTCACAAAATGGCCCCAGCATAGTTCACACCAAATCCAATATGGCCCCTGGGTGATTCATGACAAATACTATATACTAATATACAGCTGACTTATTGTCTTCATCTTATTGTCTTCTTTTTCTTTGTTGGTTTAAAGGGCACTGACATACATTTGCTATATTTTGAAGGTGAACTGGTTTTGGAATTTGAAGCTGCATAGCCCTCCTCCTAAAATGCTCCATTGTGGGATATCTTCACCATAAACTCAGCCAGGATCCCCATAATGACCAGATGTTTTAAATTAAATGCAAGACCGTTTTTTTTTAGAGATAGAGTGTTGTGGGTGACATGGTGTAAAAGCAGATGCTATGAGAATATTTATATAGACTAAAGTTAACTTAAATGCATCATATGTTATATATTATAGAGTTCCTTAACAAGTTGAGTTAAGTTGAAGGAAAACTTCTGCTGGCCGGAGGTGTAACAACTTGATTCCAACAAATAGACTACAAATAGACCAGTGTGGGATGTATGTAGAGAATGTGATATATCTACATAATCTTAATGTGGACATGGGGATCTCCGTAATAAGTCACTTTATAATACACAATGAAATATATAACAGTGCTCAGACCTGATAAATCTACAA
Organism: Discoglossus pictus; assembly: GCA_027410445.1. NCBI lineage: Eukaryota > Metazoa > Chordata > Amphibia > Anura > Alytidae > Discoglossus > Discoglossus pictus. The sequence continues at coordinate 386,789,867 of CM050167.1, read as the reverse complement.
AATTATTCTCCATCACTTCCTGCCTAACAACTCTTTGGTCTGAGTATTGTGCAAACTGTGGACATTTCTGGGGGCAAAAATGATACATGGACAAATGTCTTAATATCCCCTGTAAATGAGGATGTCTGATCATCCTACTCTATAGAGAAGCATAATGGTGAGTATCATTGAAACAAAATTGAATGCAATAATCACACATAATAGTTGTCAAACCGCAAAGTGAGGGACGCAGTTCTGGCCGCAAAAAAATACAAGGCCACAAAAAACAAACTTAACGGCCGAAACGCGTACATCATAAAACACAAAAAACACAGAAAAATAACAAAAAACTTAATAAAAACATCAGCACGGGGGGACAGCCAGGACGTCTGGGGGTGAGGTTGCACGCAAATTAAAGTCGATTTTAAGGAGTGCCGTCACTTGAAAATCGGCTAAGCAAGAAAAAAAATGGCGGCCAAAAAAAATTAAAACAAGGCTCAACGACCCCGAAGCGCAGAAAACATTGACAAGCACATACAACTTTTAATTAAGACCCGTAAATATGAGGTCACAAAAATACGAAGTTAACGGCCGAAATGCATATATTCAAAAACAACAAAAACAATACAAAATACAAAAAAAAAACACACAGAGCATGGGGGGACAGCCAGTGAGGTTGCACACTAATTAAAGTCAAATTTAACTAGTTTAGTAAATTGAAAATCGGCTAAGCAAGAAAACAATGGCGGATGAAAAAAATGAAAACGAGGCTACACAACCCCCGAAATGCGCAAAACACCGCCAGGCATGTACGACTTTTTCCAGGGACGTACAAGGTACAAGAATACACAGGAAGCACGGAAAATGCTCGTGACCCGCGTACCACATTCACAAATGACGCCATTTTACAACACTAACACATTACAAATCTAAAATGGAGCTTTACACAACTACAACCAACTGTTTGCCCTCTCGTACGCAGCATATTTCTAATGCACAGTTGGGACATGGATGACACTTTCTCCTCAGGGCAGCAACAGTCCAACTGTACATTGTATGCTGCAGGAAAATAGAAATAGATACTTAGCTCTTCAGCCTATTCATTGCTGGATATATCAATTACAAATATCTAAAGTATATTAATTTATTACAGAAATAATTCATTAATTATTATAGAAAAAGTACACATATATATATCTGTCTTTGTGATGAGAGCCAAAGGCACTCATAGGACCAAAAGTAAACGAGAGGAGCGGCCGAAAAAGCTTTACATTGTGTGTCAAACAGCATTGCCATGCCTTAACCTTTTATTGCCATGTCATTTTTTGACGGGCAAGTAGCTAGTAACAAATAAAGGTTCTAATTAGTTATTTTAAATTGTATAAAAATAGACAATTAAGTTCTTCAAATCAGAATTATGATAAATGTGACATTTCAGTGATCATTTAACCTTGTGTAGGAAAGATATTGGAGAATAGAGAGAATACTTGGATGCAGGAACATGTACCTAATAACATTGCCCCCCCAGTATATTCTACATATAGTCTAAATTACACTCCCCCAAATATGAGTTCTATGTTAAGTGTTAAGTTGCAGCTCCCTGTCTGGGTATGAAGAGTGGGACCCTGGGAAATGTAATTAGTTAATAAAGTGTTAAAGCTGTAGGGGAAATAAGTCAACCCACAGGAGGAATGGATGGGATCGATGGCATTGGTGGGAAAATCATTCTAAATTCTTCATTCTTTGACGGGGCGTTCCATAAGGAACATATTGATGGTAATTGTACCACAGTATTGCCAATTTCTGTGACAGTGCCTGTATCTTCTTAACTGCTCTGTCTACCTCTTGCATATATATAGTTACAGTTATTTAAAATTTGCCGTTATCCTAAAAGTTCCCCACCATCACACCACCTTAGAACCAACCAGTACTGTAAGGTGTACAAGAAACAAGACCATGGAGCAATAGAGGGATGTCCACATGCCATCTGGGCCTGCCTTCCTCACCATAGATGTGCTGCCGAATGGGTTATTTAATACAAAGTAAAATATGGTTGGTGCTACCCTTTAAGAAATCATTCACAATCCCTAGTTAACAGACTACATATTTAAGAAAAAACAGAGGTTTCTTAGTTAAATATGAATTTGCTGTGACCATTTTTTTTTGTCTCAAAAGTTTTTATTAGACATATTATCAACGCAATATAACATACTTTGCAGACAATTTGAGCACATCAATAGGTCCAATAGAGTGAGTTATATAGTTTATAAGTACTTTCTATGAAGAATTAACTATTAGCACAACTCATTCTTAGCAAATTTACACCGAAACTATACCGTAGATGGCTAGTACCAACTCTGAGCATGTCAAGGTGTCTAGGGTATTATGGGGATTGTCTATTAGCTATGTGTGTCACACTCTTAGAGGGGGAGAGCATAATATTTGAAATAACACAAGACAGAAAGTAAAAAGAAACAAATACAAAATAAATAAAAATAAATAAAAAAATAAATAAAAAGAATAAGAAAGGTGGGGGGGGGGCAGACATGGGTGTATTGTGTACCTTAAAACCTCCCAGGATCCTTGTTGACGCCGTAATGATCTCACCAATCCAGCGTCCAATCCCAAGGATCCTTTCCTTGAGCATCCTGGATCCTGCCTCCTCACGAGACACCCGGCCTGCCAGATCCGTCACGCATTATGCCTTTTAGACTGAGGGGTGAGAGTAGCCAAAGGCTCCAGACATCTATAAACTTGGGCATGCAGTCTGCCAGAATATGTGTAAGTCTTTCAGTCCCAGATAATATTAAAGGTAAATGTAACATTTAAACTTATCTGCTAGTCATAACATTATTGTATATAATTCATGTTAATATTCTGGCCCGGAATTCCCATAAAGGTAACATAAAATAATAAATAACCAATTATATACTTGGGAATGTAATTGATTCTATGTTTAAATAAAGTATTATAATGAGACCAAATATACTATACAAATTGCCGAAACATAACATAAATGTATTTACAACTACTCAAAAGCATATTCTACCGGCGTGCTATGACTTGATGCGCCACTTCCTTGTATGTTTAACATCAATTTGACTTTTTCCCTTCTTGGTTTAAAGGGACCTTGAAACCTCAAAGATAATTATCTTTATTTAAAAGCTGATCTGGCTTTGTATAACAAAATGTACATATATATAGCAGTGCAAAAACCTTCAATTAGCAGTCAAAAATAATATATGTTCTAAAATAATCCATTGAGCTGATCCCCTAGATTGGAATAGGTGTCAATGTCATCCAACTGGTTTAATTCATAGTGTCCTTATACAAAAAAATATATCTGGGGAAGATGCCACCTTGAAGATTCAGGAGTGATTAATTTTGGAGTATAGTATGTTCTATAATAGCAAAGAGTGGAAAACAGACTCACAAGATAGGATGGTGTACAGTACCACACAGGGCGGATAAGAGGGCAACGGCACGTCTCGTTCTTATGTTCCCAAATAATCTGGTACAACTTGATAACCTGTTTTTCTGCTCTTTTGTCTAAGTTCTGACTTTGAAACTTGAAACTGCTATTTATGGGAATTTCTACACTGCTATTTTTTTACCAGAACCTGAACCAGCCTCTCCATATTGACCAGATTTTCTTAATGAAATTCAGTTACAGTATTTAGAAAAAGTGAGCAATTTTATATCAACGAGTAAACAATTCGATTCAAATTATTTTATACACCAAAAACTAAATTAAATGCATCAGATTCCATAATAGATTGTATAGGGTCCTTAGCAAAAATTGGAAACCCATTGACCCAAGAAGATTGATGCGGTCACTAAGTGTACTAAATGATCACCATATAGTCGGTTGGTGTTTAGTTTCATCACTGCTGTAAAATGTTTAAAAAAAGTAAAGATGTTGGTTGGGTATGTGATGTATCTACCTGAGCTTAAGGAAGAGGTTGTGTTCTCTGGATGCTTTATAATAATATACACAATTCAACATGTCATATAGCACCAGTGCACAAACCTTTGCCAAGGCTGCCAAACGTATACACCCATGATGGCATCAGGACCTTTATATTATACACTTTGGTCTGTTGGCCAATGGAGGCCATTTCTGAGGACAGATACTATCCAAAGTCAGATGTCTCAATGTACCCCAAAAATTAGGATATCTGGTTTCACTGGTCCATTGAGAAGCATAATGGTAATTAATGGATCTATGAGTTTTCTGTCCAAACTCCTTTGAGAAGGGATAAAGATTATTAAGTCATACATTTTTTTTCAATTAATTCGTTTTCAAGTTGGGTTTCCTGGTGGTCCTGTGGTTAGGAATTGGGGCTGTCACTGCTATGACCTGGGTTTGATTCCAATCAGGGAACCAAGAGCTCACACCACCCTGAAGCCAAGCAGGGTTGGGCCTGGTGAGTATTTGGATCGGAAACCACCTGGGACCCTATGGAGAAGGAACTAGAAACCCACTCCAGTACATCTGCCATGAATACAAAGTGGATCAGCATGGTGTGTTACAATTAAGTAGTTTTTATGTTGGGTTTTCTGGTGGTCCTGTGGTTAGGATTTGGGGCTGTCACTGCTATGACCTGGGTTTGATTCCAGTCAGGGAACCAAGAGCTTACACCCCCCTGAAGCAATGCAGGGTTGGGCCTGATGAGTATTTGGATGGGAAACCACCTGGGGTCCTCTGGAGAAGGAACTGGAAACCCACTCCAGTACATATGCCATGAATACCAAATGGATCAGCATGGTGTGTTAAAGAGAGTCGAACACGCTTGAACGACGCAAACACCGTTTTCAAGTTTCCGCTCCCCTTTAACTATGTGTAATAAACCCATCGGAGAATCCATCTTTCAATTGTTATAAAACTCTTGTGCTAACAAAATGGTATAGACAATAAGGAAAACTGCCGCGGGGAAAACTTACCAATTGTTCTCAGTCTTTGAAGCAGGTGGGACATTTGCGTGTCTATATGAGACTGAAGTGCCGCTTCCTTGTATGCTTAACATCCTATTGTTTTTTTTTTCCTTTTCGGTTTAAAGGGATATTGACACTTCAAATCTAATGGACTTTAGTTAGAAATGGATCTGGTTTTGGAAATTGAAATCGACAAAACCCTCCTCCTAAGAAACTCTGTGTTGAGATATATTCACCATAAACTGGGCCAGGGTCCTCGTAATATACTGACCAGTTTTTCGATGTGTTTGAAAAAAGATGTTATAACAATATTTATATACATCTGTACTGAAGTTGGGTTCCCTGGTTGCTCAGTGGTTAGGATTTGGTGCTTTCACCGCTTCAACCTGGGTTTGATTCCAGTCAGGGAACCAAGAAGTCACACCACGCTGAACCCAAGCAGGGTTTGACCTGGTCAGTTCTTGGATGGGAGACCACCTTGGAATACCAGGAGCTGTATGCTATGGCTCACTGGAGTAGGAACAGACAACCCACTTCAGTATCTCTGCCATGAAAACCAAGCGGATTAGCATGACCATGGACATAAAGATGTGCCTGGTGTTTTACTGTCCATGAGGTCATGGAGAGCTGGACATGACTGAATGACACAACACAGAATACAGAACTTAAAGGGACAGGGAAGGTTTCTGGAAGTAACTCGGTATATAATATAGAGGTGTATCTATTTACTTTATTTTATTAAGTGCTTTTAAGCTCTGTTTTATATTATAGACATGGCCCCAGCAGCTCCATCAGCCTCCAACTAAAAGCTCTTTGGTCAGTAACATTTCCGGGAACAAACATTTGTTGTTGTTTAGTCATTCAGTTATGTCTGGCTCTCTGTGACCCTATGGACCACAGCACACCAGGTACCTCTCTCAGCCACTGCTCCTCTAAGCTCACTCATTTTCATGTTCATCGTTACAATGACCTCATCTATCCATCTCCACCTCTGTCGTCTCCTTCTTCTAGTGCCTTCAATCTCTCCCAGCATCAGGGTCGTCTCCAGGGAATCTGGTCATCTCATGATATGGACAAAATATTTGAGCTTCAGCCTCATGATCATACCTTCCAGAGAACAGTTTGTCTTGAAATGTTTTAAGGGACCACTTTTTTGGCACTCTAAAAAATTACTAGTTAGGGTTGGATGTACCGTGTAGTGTCCTAGCCTATCAGGGACCACGTCTCAGTGGTTGGTTAGTACGAGATGCAACACAGCAAATACAGCAGAGTCCGTGTCTTCGTGAGCTGCCGATGGCAGACCCATACAGGGACTATTTGTTTTATTTTAGGCAGTACAAACAGAGCATATAAGCACTTCGTAAAAAAATAAAGTACATAAAAGTAAATAGATACCCAGGTAGATTATATACATAGTACAATCCTGAAAACTTCCATATCCATTAAACCTGCCAACATGGTTTGTGTTGACAAAGAACAATTTCCCCAGATAATTCCGATTTTTAAAGGTCAATTTAATATTTGAACCTATAAACCAGCCATAGCATAACATTATATGATACCCTTTATGTTGATATCCTGGTACATAATTCCCACAAAGGTAATTTAATACTAATATTAATAATAAATAACCAATTACACATGTAACTGATTCTTTAATAATTCTCCCTTTACAGTATTTAGCAAAAAAATTTAGCTTTTAAAACTTACATTAGAATCGTAGTGTTTCGGATTTCCACAGAAATGTGTTGCTTTGCCTTCTATTAGGTGTGGGATCTGCCCAGGAGGCCATCCTGATAGGATAGGATAAAACCGAGAATAGGGTGTGGAAACAAGCAGCTCTGCTAGCCCCGTACCACTAAAGTTCAAATGAAAGTTTAACAAGCTACATTACACTTGTTTTCTTATAATACTGTTTTATTGTCAGTCAGTCATTCAATAAACAAACAAAATCTTAGTGTATATGCAATACAGTGGCCCCATTTTTAATGGGCCAATAGTTTTAAAGGGCCAGTAGTCATTGATGCTAGTGCTACTGCCACCACTTGGTGCTGGCATAACAAAACTCTTCTTTGATTGGCTTATCTGAGCTGCCCATTTATACCAGCCATCTCTTTCCATCTTTTTTTGAACGCTATGGGATTTCAGTTACATACAGAATGACCACAACTCCCAGAATGCTCTTTAACATAGCATACTTTAAAAACATGTGTTTTGCATGAAAAATAATTAAACAAATCATTTTTAAACATAATTGAATCACAGAATATATGCATTTATGCAGATTTAATTGGCAGGCAAATATTATTATTTATCTATTATCATTTATTTGTAAATATTTATTTCACTGCTCATTAGCTGACAGGTGCAAGCCCTGTAGTGTCCTAGCCTGTCAGGGACCATATCTCATAACATATGCTGTTGAGACGTGGTCCTTGATACGCTAGGACACTACACTGCACATCCAGCCTTGTACTGTTTGTTTTATTTTGCTCCATCCAGGTTTAGCTGGACAGAAGTTCTGATAGTTAGGAACTGTCACAGTGAAGTTAGTGCTCTGATGAGAGCTAGGCCTGTTCACTTATTTAGCTTGTTTTAATCTATGCTTTATGAAACTGGCTTCTAATTTATTAAAGTTTTAAAAAGCATTTAAAGCCTCCTGTAAATGTCTTCCTCCATCGAAAGTGCAGGAAACAAAAATACAGAAATACACAGAAACCTTCCATAAGCCTTTCATGGTCTGCCAGGACTGCTTCTCTCCACCCCATATTAAGTGTCCAGTGAAGAAGCTTTATCAGCCTCTCACTGCGGTGGCATTGCAGGCAACTCTTTAGATTAGTATACAAAAAGTCTAGGGCAGCCTCCTGGGCAGATCCTTTCCAATCCCTTGGATATCTAAAAGGGGATGGAGAGCAGCAGCTTTGCTAGTCTCTGGATGCTAAAGTTCCTATCGGCTCCATGATTTCATGATCAAGTCTATGTTGCTTGGGGTGTCCATTGCAGACCTCACACAATAGGGTTCCAGTTGTTTATTTAAATTCTCATTAGCAATAAAAATATTATTTCAAGAAATTAAATTCAATGTAGCTTTAAAACATGCTGTTAAGAACCAGTTTGTCATTGGCTAGTACATCTAGTACCAATAGAAACACTGTGTGTGAGCTTTGTATGGACTATCTGGAAGGTTGCATTGAGCAAAATCTTAGCTTTTAAGCACTTGTTAGTAAAATTATGTTTAGATAAAATGAGGTAGTTTATTTTAATATTAAAAACACAGGAACTTTCATATCTCTTTGATCATTTCTCCCCCACACGATTAGCTCATGAGACTAACCCAGAAGCCGCTATATTGTCCTTTACTCAAATCCTCACAAATTAATGTCTAATAAATTACTTTTTAGTTGACAGACATAAGAGAAACAGCTTATGCAGCCAGAAAAAGCCCAGCGGCTCGAAGCAAAAACCCTAAACAGGTTTGAACAAGAGCTTCAGTTAATCAGACTTTATGGTGAGAAGTTTGTATTTAAATGATATTTATAGCATTGTTAGTGTTTATATATTAATACGTGTGACACTTGGCCGACAGATTGCTGACAATGCTGAGAAACTGTATCTTTCTGCTAGAAGTGCACTTTCAGGCTGTCACCCTTATTGAGATGAAGCAGGAAGATTGCATTTTTACACCTGACTTCCCAAGAGATTGGGATAAATCATGAGTCTTGAGTTTTCACTGATATTGATCATCTTTTATGTCATAGAAATCTAGTTTGTTCTATAGTATTCGGCCTGGTGGGGAAAGAGTTTAAAGGGATACCGGATTTTACTAGGTGTATAATATATATGTGCATCTATTTACTCTAATAAGTTAATAAACGTATTTCCTACTCAAATTTCTCAGAAATGCAGCTGATGCACTGCACTCTGGGAAAAGTGGGTGGGGACATGCAAATGAGACAACAATGCACGCTCACGCTTATTAATCCAATAACCATTTTATACATGGCTCCTTTTAAGCTTATGCTCGCTGTATTTTACAGCTTTAACCACAGCACTGGATGACTTATGCACAATCTAGGACACTTACCCACATACAGAACTGTTTCACGGTAACATCCAGAAACCTGACATATACATATAGAACAGGTTGATTTTTTGAAGCAGGCATGAACCTATGTGTGAGATTGTTTATGCATTTATTTAATAAATGTAAGCAAAACATATTCTATATTATATATATATATATATATATATATATATATATATACATGGCCTGATTACCCATTAGGCCACCTCGGCAGCCGCCCAGGGGCGCTTCCCTGTCCTGTGAAGGGCCCCACTTCTTTAAAAAAATGATTCCCGGCTAAAATAAAAAATGAAATGAAATGTTGCAGTTTATAGACTGGCTACTAGGGGGTAACCACTTAAAACAAGACAGGAAAGGGAACTTAAATGTACAGAAAAAGCAAAAATGGGTCTGTACATACACACTCGCAGGGGCTCCACCACTTCACTGCCTAGGGGCACCAAAAAACTACATACGGCCCTGTATATATACATATATATATATATATATATATATATATATATATATATCACATATATAGTTGTGAGCGTACGAGTTGTTGCTAACGCTGCGGGCTCGCGTAGCGAGCTGCGGCCCTCGCGTAGCGAGGGCAGTGGCCGAGGGTCTCAGTTGCTGGCATGGAGCGCCATAGGCGCTCCATGCCAGCACCTGAGGACCCGCGAGGGCAAAGCGAGGGCCGCAGTTGCTGGCATGGAGCAGCGTAGGCGCTCCATGCCAGCAACTGCGACCCTCGCAAACTTCACGTCGCAAACCAAACAGCACGACACACACATTACGACACTCGCAAACAACATACGACACACGTTCACACACATTACGGCCTCGCAACACTCGGACGCAACTCGCGAACATTACAAAATGTAAAACACAATACATACACACAGCACATACATAAAAACATTACCTACACCAAGAGGAAGCACCCAGGACCTCAAAAATACAACTTACACCTCGATTTTAATCGAAATAAAACAGTTTAGAGACTAAAAAAAAATCTAAGCGAGAGAAAAAATGGCCGCCGAACAAAACGAAAACGAGGCTACAGCATTCTAAACTCGCAAAACACCACAAGAAACTCGCAAAACACCACAACAAACTCGCAAAACGCAACAAACCACCTACGGATATTCATCCCACACAGTGCACACATTCAGCATGCTTACACAGCAGATCCACACCACTAATGCTGCAGCAACATCAACACAGATTGCCAGCTCTTCATCACAATGCTTCAAAATAGGTAAAGTATATTCATTTAGTAATGTATTACATATTTCATTATTATACACCAAACAGCATTAGCTACCTTACAATTTCATTGCCGTCATTTTTTGACGGGCATTTCGCTAGTATATATATATATATACTAGCTGATTGCCCGTCAAAAAATTATGGCAATAAAATTTGAAGCCATGTCAATGCTGTTTGCCACACAATGTAAGGCTTTTGCTCCTCTGAGTACCTTTGGCGCTCATTGCGAGCCTCTCCCCTCGTGTAGTTCAAGTTTCCTGCTCATCGCGAAGACAGATATGTAAGTACAGTGTAAAATATAAAATTTATTGAGTACAGTGAATTAATAAAGAAATATGAATTAATAAATTAATATACTTTACCTAGTTAGATTTAATATGCAGCAATCAATATCCTGAAGAGCTAACAATCTCTTAGGATTTTCCTGCATCTGAAAATGTACAGTTGGACTGTTGATCACCTGATGAGAAAGAGTCAGCAATGTGGCAAGTGTGCAGTGTAAATAGGCTGCGTGCGCAAGGCCAAACCGTTTGTTTAGGCGGGTAAAGCGCCATTTTAGAATTGTAATGTTATTGTTGTAAAATGGCTGCTTTTTTCTATGTGTTACTTGGCTCGCGAGCATTTTCCGTCCTTTGTAATGTTATATTGTGCATCTCCTATGTTCCTGTCTAACTCGTACGCGCCTGGCGGTGATTTGCGCGACACGGTCTCCTTTAGCCTCGTTTTCTTCGGCCGCCATTTTTTGGATCACTTAGGCGAGTTTCATTTGTGAAAAAATGTGCCTCGAATTAACTTGTAACCTCAGTCACAGCATCCTGACTCTCCCCCTGTGCTGTGTGTGAGTTTTCAAGTTAATTTGTGGCATATTTGGTTTTATTTTTGTGTTTCTCGAGTGCTGCGGTTCGGCCGTTAAATTTGTATTTTTGCGAGTTCTGTATTTTTCGCACGGTCCGGATTTTTGCAAAGTGTTACGAGCCATATTTTTTTACACCATTTTTTCAAATTGCCACAGGGCTCGCACTGTAAATTGGATAATTGAAATTTCTGTTGATCTGTAGTCCCGCGGGTCATAGGGATGATGGCTAAGCAGTGCAGGGTCCTAGGGATGAGTGCCTACGTCGCTCATCCCCACCAGCGCAATGAGCGCCTTTGGAGCTCATTGCCTGCAACTGCAGCCCTCGTTTGTGCGAGCCGCAGTTGCGGCGGGCTCGCTGGGCGAGACCGCAAGCGTTAGCAGCAACCCGTGATGCTCACAACTATATATGTCTGCCACTATACAAATCTCTAGTACGCCCTCATTTGGAATATGGAGTACAATTTTGGGCACCACTTGATAAAAAGGACATTTTAGAGCCGGAAAAGGTACAGAGGAGGGCAACAAAACTAATAAGGGGAATGGAGGGGCTAAGTTATGAAGAAAGACTAACCAAATTAAACTTATTTTCTCTAGAAAAAAGGCGTCTAAGAGGAGATATGATTACCCTATATAAATACATCCAGGGTCAGTATAAAGATTTGTCAAGGGAGCTTTTGGTGCCAAGAGATTTTCAACTGACAAGAGGACATCATTTGAGGTTAGAAGTAAAAAGATTCCAACTTAAAGAAAGAAAAGGGTTCTTCACAGTAAGGGTGGTTAATTTGTGGAATTCTCTACCAGAGGAGGTGGTGACAGCGGAATCGATAGATAACTTTAAAAGGGAACTGGATTTATTTCTAATTAAAAAGGGAATTCAGGGTTATCATGGATAATTAGAGAGAGTATTGATCCAGGGAGAAATCCGATCGCCAGTATCTGGGGTCAGGAAGGAATTCATTTTTTTCTTTTTTTCTTTCTTTGAGACGATTGGCTAAGTCTCACTTGGGTTTTTTTTCTGTTTGCCTTCCTCTGGACTAATTAATAATAATAATAAAAAAAAAAAAGCTAAATAAATAATTGATTAATAATTAATTAACAACTAATTAATATTTACAGGCACAAACCAAACATCATAACCTAAGAAAACCCTCAAAGTTGCTAATTCAACAATATAAACACAATTCCTCTTATCCTCTATCTGTTCACTTCAGTGCACACAAGTATAAAGTACTAGAAACATGCCCTCTATCTCTACAGTATTTGCACCATATCTCTCTCTGTGTGACCTCTCTCTTTCCCTCGCTCTTCCCTATCTCTCTCTCCCTCCCCTCTCTGTCTTTATCATTCCCCATCTCACTCTCTCCCTCCTCTTCCTCTCTCCCCCCTCCCTTCCTCTCTTTCCCCCTCTACTCTCTCTCTCCCTCCCCCTCTCTCTCCATCTCCTCTCTCTCTCCCCTATCTCTCCCTCTCTCCCCCTCCCCTCTCTCCCCCTCCCTCTCTCTCCCTCTCTCCCCCTCCCCTCTCTCCCCCTCCCCATCTCTCTTTAACCTCCACTCTTTCTACCTCCCCTCTCCTCTTTCTCTCCCCCTCCCCCTTTCTCTCCCTTCTCCCTTTTCTATCCTGCTCCCTCCCCCCTTTCTCTCCCCCTCACTCCCCCCTCTCTTCCACCCCTTCTTTCCCCCTCCCCCTCTCCCACCCCCTTTCTATCCCCACATCTCTCCCCCCTTCCCTCTCTCTCCCTCTGCTCTCTCTCTCTCTTTTTCTCCTCCTCTTTCTCTGCCCCTCTCCCCCTACCCCCTCCCACCCCCTTTCTCTCCTGACATCTCTCCCCCTCTTCCCTCTCTCTCCCTCCGCTCTCTCTCTCTTTCTCCTCTCCTCTCTCTCTGCCCCTCTCTCACTCCCTTCATCTCCCTCTCTGTCTCCCTCCCTCTCTCCCCAGCCTCACCAACACATGTCGTTACGTTGTTGTCGCAGAACGCACCACGCAGGCGTTACTCACAAGCTAATAACTATTATAGTGGATGGAATATATCATTCAACCCTACAAAGTACTGTAGTGGCCATAACATATCATTTATTTAACAACTCTCTGACAACAGAAGCAAAATAGAGTAAAACAGTAAAGAATAATTGCATATAAAAGTTACAAAACAGAAAGATTGTGTTTATTTATTCATTTATTTATTTTGTTTTCTAATACATTTTGCCCATTGGTATGTTTATTTCTTCTAAAGCCCTTGTAGAAAAACCACTTCACTGGATGGACACTTGCTGTGTTAAAGTGGTTTTACTTGACAATAATTTTCTAGACTCAAATTGTTCTCTATCCAACCATTTTTTTTCTTAAAAAAAAACAAAACTCACTGATAAACTTATAAGGGTGGAGACAGCAGATGCATTTTCTTTTGTCAGCTGATTACGTCTCTTAGACAAGGATGTGTCCTGGCTTTCCATTAAGACTAATGAAGGCACATATAGAAGCCACATTGTATAGATAGAACTTCCTGTACAAGTCTCCTCCCACTCTAGGAAGTTGAGTACCAGAATCCAAAATGGTAGATCACTCAGCAGCATAATTGTATATAAAAGCTAAAATATTACACGCTGTATTTATTTTTATTGTTTATTTTACAAATAGGATCTCAGTGGCCCATTAATCATAGAACTAGCCTGTCCTAAAATAGTGTTCAGCAAAAGGTAAATGGGTTCCCTGGTAGTCCAGTGGTTAGGATTCAGTGTTTTCATCGCTGCAACCTGGGTTTGATACCAAGTCAGGGAACCAAGTCACACTACCTTGAAACCAAGCAGGGGTGGGCCTGGTCAGTACTTGGATGGGAGACCACCTTGGAATACCAGGAATACCACTAGAGAAGAAACTGGCAACCCACTCCAGTATCTCTGCCATGAAAGCCAATTGGATTGCCATGACCATTGACATAAAGATGTTTCTGGTGTATTGCGGTTCATGAGGTCACGGAGAGTCAGACACGACTGAACGACACAACACAAAAAGGTAAAGTTCAAATTTTTAGACCGGGTGGATTATGTTCAGACAAATGCACAAACCTGGCACCCTACCATGACAGGGCGCCTTCACAGGGCGCCCAGAATTATGTAACATATTAGCAGATATTTTGGCAGGATCATAAAACCCTAATAATTTATGCACACAGAACACACTATATTACTTTACAAACAAATTCCCAGAAGCCTCAATAGAACATTTCACATCTGCATATCGTGTCTTTGATCTTGCACCAAAATGCAGAACAGAACATGTACAGTTTGTTTTATTTCTTCGCAAAGAGGAACCAAACAATCAAAGCCGTAAAAGCCATAAAATAAATGTATTTATAGCGTCTGCTGCGGATCTACAGATTCTTGTGGTTATTTGTATGTTAAAATGAAAAAAGGACGCTGTCAACACTAGCATTGTAGAGCCACTGAAAATGTATATTTTAACTTACAGAACTATTGTAGTTCAATTTAATCTGCACTTGTTTGTGTTTATGGATACGGTTAGTTTAGTAAATAGTTTAGTAAATTTAGGCCTGACAGATATGTAGGCCTTGGGATTCATGTTGCCCACACCCACCTAAATTGCATTTCATGTCTTTACAGAAAAAGACTAACATTGTCTAAACTTCCCTCCTACCCAGGGGCGGAGCTGCCACCAATGCAGGCAGTACAATGCACCAGGGCCCTGCTCTGCTGACGTCACGCTTTGCGTTGTGCGTTCGACTTAGGCGACGAGCGCCAAAGGCACTCATCGGTTTGCGAGCCTAGCGAATCCAATCAAAGCCGTTAATTCGGAGGACTTAGCGGCGAAACGCGAGTAGGGAGGCGAGCCGTTAAGACACTAAAACTCGCAGCGCAAAGGCAATGAGCGCCAAAGGTTCTCATTGCCTGCTCGCCTTGCAAAGCAAGGCGAGCACTGAAGGCAATGAAACACGGGGGACTTAGTTAACGGCCGAACCGCTCAAAGCATAAAACAATAAAAACACACAACATACAAAAAAAAACATCACACACAGCATGGGGGAACAGCCAGGACATCTGGGAGTAAGGTGTAAGGCGAATTTTAGTGTATTTGGCCAAGTTTTGGCACTCGAAAATCGCCTAAGGGAGAAAAAAATGGCCACAAAACAAAATGAAAATGAGGCTACATGACCCCAGACCGCAAAAAACACTGCCAACCGCGTAACACTTTCACACAGGAACTGACGAGGTACAAAATGCACTATTACACAGGGGAAAAAAGTATTAAGAGATACGAAAAATACTAAATAAACGGCCAATGAGCAAAAACAAAAAAACGCGAGACTTAGAAAAAAAAACACGAGATAGGCAAAGCAAAAACCAATAAAAAAAAAAAAAAAAAAAATTAAATACAACAAAAATATCACACACAGCACGGGGGAACAGCCAGGATGTCTGGGAGTGAGGTGGAACGCGAATTTAAGTAAATTTAACTGAGTTTCGCCACTCGAAAATCGCCTAAGAGAGAAAAACAATGGCAGCCCAAAAAAATGAAAACGAGGCTACATGACCCCGGACCGTGCAAAACCCCACCAACCGCGTAGTAATTTCACACAGGAACGTACAAGGTACAAAATGCACTATTACACATGACGGAAAATGCTCGCGAGCCGCCTAACACATAGACAAACGACACCAATTTACAATCCTAACTTGCAACTAATAACATTACAAATCTGAAATGGTGCTTTACACAACTAAACCACCTTTTTCCTTAGGGCAGCAACACTCAAACTGTACATTGTACGCTGCCGGAAAAAAAAAAAAGATTGTTAGCTCTTTAGGTAAAGTATATCAATTTATTAAGTAACTACTTAATTAATTATTAGTTAACAAAATATAAATAAATATATATCTGTTTTTGTGATGAGCGCCAAAGGTGCTCAGAGAAGCAAAAGTACACGAGAGGAGAGGCTCACAATGAGCGCTGCAGGTGCTCATTGTGAGCCACGCGATGAGCGCCAAAGGCTCTCAGCGCGAGTCTTGCAATGAGTGCTGAAGGTCATCAGAGTAAAAAAAGCTTTACATTGTATATCAAACAGCATTCCCATGGCTTCAAATGTTATTGCCCCGTAATTTTGGACGGGGAAGTCGCTAGTTTACACATATGTACCGGATAACAGAGCTTTATTAAAACTAGCCTTTTGTGAGAAATATGGCCGGGCCGGATTTCCCATTAGGCAGACTAGACAGCTGCCTGAGGATGTGAGCATTTATAGGGATATGGAAGGTTCCTGGATTTTACTAGCTATATAATATGCCTGTATATCTATTTACTTTTATGTACTTTATTTTATTAAGAAGCGCTTATAAGCTCAGTTTAAAATCAGTTTAAAGTAAAAAAAAATGTCCCTCTATGGATCTGACCACTGCAGGGTATTCAGGCACAGACTCTGTCTGGTTGGATGTGCAGTGTAGTGTCCTAGCCTATCGAAGACCACGTATCAGCAGCATGTTGCAGCATGTAGTTGAGAGATGGTCACTGATTGGTTATTATGGAGCAATAGCTCTAACCCATATTCTGAAATACATTATTAAGAGCGATGTCTTAAAATATCTGATAATTGAGAGAGAAAGTTGTCACTGAATGTAGATCTGGAAACCGTATTTTGGGATAAAGTATATAGGGGGAAAAGCATTAAATTACCAAAAGTTCCAAGAGTATTAATATTATGCTGGTTTAGTCTCAACAAAAGTTTAAACTTGGCAAGAGACAAAAAGGAGAGTTGACAGAAATGCACAAATCGAATTGGACTTTATTAGCCACACTAGAGACAAACAAACCAAAAATAGATTAAGATGGTCATTGTGGCCAATATGAAGCACATAACAGATAATATAAGACCATTCTGTTCTCTCTCCGTGTAAACTCAAAGCGAATTCCCACGAGGTGACCCGCTTTAACTATTACTTTTATTTGTTTTTCCCCCTTTTTTTTACTTTTTCTCGTTTTTGTTTTTTTAGTTTTTTATTATTTCTCTGTGTTTTTGCTATTTTTATCATCTAACAGATCTATAACCTCTTTGAAAATATGATTTTAAGATTTATTATGAGGGAATATGTATGGGGTCAATGATAAAAATGATGTGTTAAATATGACTGGGATGATGTATCTGCTTTGTAAAATTTTGAAAAAAATTAAATAAAATATAAAAAATGAACTTAGTATGAGACACAGCACAAGTACAGCAGAGTCTGTTTTTATAAGCTGCAGAGGGCAGAATATTTGTTTGATTTTAGGCAGTAAAAACAGAGTGTATAAGTAACTTCTTAATAAAACTAAGTACATATAAGTAAGCAGATACATTGATATATTATATACCTAGTAAAATTCAGAAGCCTTCCATGTCCATTTAAAATATCTCCAAACTCCTGATAATCATCCAGGACATATTGGGGGAAGGTTTGTCTAAACTGTCTGCTCATTTACCTGCTTTTCTCCTGCTTTGTAGTCTTATTTTGATAAAACCAAGAATCCCCAAGTAATCTATGAGCCTCATTCTATTATCGGCCGTAAGGCTGCGATTCCTTGCGAGGGTTCAGTTAACTCGCGATTCTATTATACGGCCCCGCAAGGATCTCCTCTTACGGCCGGCCGCATATCTTGGAACCGGACGTAAGCTGTGAAATATAAAAACTCAAAAATAAATTCAAGCCTGCACTGTACAGCTCTGTAAATGCTAGGGATCATATTGGGGGACATGAGGATTAAAAGTAACCCACTCTCAAGCTTGCACATCAGCCCAAACCCGAGTTCAAATTAACTGTTTATTTTCCGGCTGCGGCGTGGGCGGGTCTGAGGTGCTCCAAGCACTCTGGACTTTTTACATGGATATTTTACGGATATTAAAAATAAAATATTTTACGGATTTGAGTACAGGATAATTATGTGCTATTTTTTCTAACACCTAAAATCCCTTTATAGTCTTCTCAAAGTGCAGGATGTCTTTATTTGAGCTATTTTATGTGCTTAATTGGTGCTAGCGGGACCTCTTTCCTGCAAGTAAGCTGCGGCTCGTTTTTAGCCTTGCAGAGAGGTTTCCCAGAGCAATTGAATAGCAAACAGGATTTTCTTACGGCCGAAACTCTTGCGGCCGTTTTAGATCAAAGGCTTTCCTCTGGCGCGAGCGGCCGCAAGCCTGCCGGAGCCCCCGGCCGGAAGGGAATAGAATAGCCGAATAGCTTGCGGCCCCGCAACGGCTGCGGCCGCTAATAGAATGAGGCCCTATGTCATTACTCTGATGCCTGTCATTCAACTTCTTCTGGGGAAGATCACTATTTGAAATTGTGATAAACTTTGCTTGTGAGAAGGATCTAAGGGAGACATTGTGCGTGAAGTGGAGCACTTGAGAACTCTTTGTCTAGGGGCAGATCAATATGTAGATCCAGCTCTGAATACGGCGCTCAATATCAATATTTGACACTAATGATTTAGACCATTATATTAGTAATGATATACAGAGTCTCAGCATTTAAAGTATCTACAAACTCCTAAAAGCTACTTCTGATTACGCTGTAATCAACCAGGGCATCTTGAGTGCTGGAGGAAGAACTAATAAAGGGCCTGGTTGTCTAAATTGACTGCTCCTCTCATAGGATTCTGGATATCGTAGTCTTATTTTGATAAAACCCAAGATCACTTGTTGGAAATTGTGAGGAAATTTGAATGTGACAAGGAGCTAACTGTGTCATTGTGTGCGTAGTGGACCACCGAAAAACGATTTGTCTAGGGGCAGATCAAATGTAGATCAAGTTCTGAACATGGCCCTCAAAATCATATCAATAATTGTCACTCTTGATTTAGATCATTATATTTGTTAGTAGAGGATGGTAGAGTCTGAACTGGATAAATAATGGAATTGAAGTAATGAAAATGAGCTTGATGGAGCTCAGAGGGGCAGTGGCTGACAGATGAGCCTGTGTGCTGCGGACCCTAGGGTCACAGAGAGTTGGCCCCAACTGACTAAACAGAGTTTGTACATACAGTGGACTGCTCATAAGATATATACAGTGTATCAAATAATTACCTAATTTAAGCGATGTACCAAACATATAATGTACCTATCTTACACAATGTATCAAGCATATACAGTTTCTATATAAAATGTATCTAACACATAAAACTTAGCACATATATAATATATTTATCCTGAAACTATTAAATATTTTATATTATCTTCCAATTTCCAACATTCCTGCCAGAAATACAGAAATATTTTCAGAGACTGCATTTAATTATAGGGATACAGAAAAGGCCCCAGTTATTGCAGAAATGGACAGTAAAATATAATTAAATATCATTCTAACAAAGTTATAAAAAATGAGTGGAAGTTTACATAATCAGGTTTGAGATTTGCGTTTTTTAAGCATAAATTAAATGAAAATATTCTTCCTGTTTCCTAATATTGTTATCTTATGTGAATAATTATCTATCACAGTCGGTAGTGATAATATCTAAGAGTATGCCTAGATGGATAAATAATAATAGTCACGGAAACTTTAAGTCTAAGCATTTTTTTAAATATATGTCAGCTGGGTTTCCACATACTGATCACCCCTCACGATAAGAGATAAATAATTATGTAAGTTACTAGGAGAGAGAGATGCTATTTTCATGTAATTAATGCTTAAAACGGCCAACTTCCAAGCTTAAATATCTAACACTTCCACTCAAAGTTGTTAATAACAACCAATTGTAATTATATTAATTTATATACAGTAAACTCCCCGTTATCCGGCACCTATGGGGACTCCCGATTGCTGGATAAGTGTAGTTGCCGGGTAATCGGGAGTCCAGGAAAAAAGGGTCTAAACGACCCTTAAACCCTTGAAACTCCCTCGAAATGCCTTTAAAAAGGGATTAGCACCGAAACTATTCTGCCCCAGAAAAAATAAATAGAAAAAAGTTTTTTTTTTTTCTGCAATCTCGAGCTGCCGGATAGTGCCGGATTTTGTTTAAATGGGGAATTGATGCCGGTGCCAGTTGCTTGACAGTCCTGGTTAGTTGGGTGCCGGATAACCCGGATTTTACTGTACATGTTTTGCATTATAATGTATTTAAAGGGATATGAAAGGTTCCGGGATGTCACAAGGTAAATAATATCCCTGTTTATCTATTTTCTTTAATGCAATTTATTTTATTAAAAAAAAAGTGTTTAAGAGCTATGCTTTTTCTGCCTAAAATCATTAAAATTTAACTATTTTTACAAAATAGTAAAGAGATACATATATATCATATTCCCAGTTAAATCCAGAAACTCTCCCTGTCCCTAAAGGTGTCACTTTGACCTCACATTTTGATTTTCTTATCTCAAAATATTTTGTACGAAGTGAAATGTTATGTTTGGCGCTCTTTGTCCCTCTGTTTTGGTGTCACGCTCCTGGGAAGATCCTATTCCAGTGGCACACAATGAAATGCATGGATTTGTTGGGGATCTCTTTTTTTCAGTATTTTCACCTTAAAAACAGAAAGGTCACATAGACATTAATGTTGGCCTTACTCGGTTTCTAGGTGTATCTAGAATGGAAAACTCGAAATAAGTGGTGATAAATGGAGATTGCATTCATGATATTTCTTTGGAGCTTAATAAATATATTGTTCGAAATATGGTATAAATTAGAATGAAACATCCTATCTAAGAAGCTGAACCATTAGCATTTCCTTCTATGAAATCTTCTTCTCTGCTGGCTCTTACTGTTGGCGTACCCCAACACCATGTCTGTTCCTCTTGTCCAATTCATACTCTTTGTAATGCAATTTTTGCATAATCTAATATGTAGAGGTTGTTGTTATTTATTATTATTATTATTATTATCTCTATTTGTAAAGCGCCAACATATTCCGTAGCAATGTACAGGGGTTAAGTACATGGCAAAAACAAGATTAACACCTTTGAAGAATGGAGGGCCATGTTTTGGAGCTTAAAATCAAATGTACATAGAGCTTGTTTCCAACGCACCGACACAAGACTGAAAACTCGTTCAGTTAAGTCTGACTCTCTGTGACCCTGTGGACAGCAGCACACCAGGCGCATCAATTGTTATGTCACTGGTTGTGCTATCTATAAGGTTTTCTTGGCAAAGCTACTGAAGTAGGTTACATAGTTACATAGTAATTGAAGTTGAAAAAAGACTTTTAGTTCATGAAGTTCAACCTTTTAAGATCTCCTCTGAGCGGCAATATGCGGATTAGTTGTTAATTAATTGATCCAGAGGAAGCAAATAGAAAAAAACCTGAGTGACACTTTTGCAATCGTCTCAAAAGGGAAAAAAAATCAATTCCTTCCTGACCCCAGATACTGGCAATCGGATTCCTCCCTGGATCAATACTCCCTCTCTCTAATCAACAAGGATAACCCTGAATACCCTTTTTAATTAAAAATATATCCAGTTGCCTTTTAAAGTTATCTATCGAATCCGCTGTTACCACCTCCTCTGGTAGAGAATTCCACAGATTAACCACCCTTACTGTGAAGAACCCTTTTCTTTCTTTAAGGTGGAATCTTTTTACTTCTAACTTGAAAAGATGTCCTCTGGTCAGTTGAAAACCTCTTGGCACAAAAAGCTCCCTTGACAAATCTTTATACTGACCCTGGATGTATTTATATAAGGGGATCATATCTCCTCTAAGACGCCTTTTCTCTAGAGAAAATAAGTTTAATTTGGTTAGTCTTTCTTCATAACTTAACCCCTACATTCCCCTTATTAGTTTTGTTGCCCTTCTCCGTACCTTTTCCAGCTCTAAAATGTCCTTTTTATGAAGTGGTGCCCAAAATGGTCCTCCATATTCCAAATGAGGGCGTACTAAGGATTTGTATAGTGGCAGAATTATATTTGCTTCCCTGGCTTCTATACCCTTCTTAATACATATTAATATTTTATTTGCCTTTGCAGCTGCGGCTTGGCATTGAGCACTGTTACCTCGATGGTTGTCCACAAGTACTCCCACATTCCTTTCAATATCTGATACCCCTAGATTTGCTCCATTAGGATTATAAATCACTTGGCTTTTTTCCCTTTCCAGATGCATAACTTTACATTTATTTGTATTAAATCTCATCTGCCATTTAGCCGCCCATTCCTCTAATTTATGTAAATCCCTTTGTAGGGAAAGTACATCATTATCTGATTGAATTACCTTGCACGACATTGTGTCATCAGAGAAAATGGAGAGACTACTTTCCAGTCCCACCTCTAAGTCATAAATAAATATGTTAAAAAGGAGAGGACCTAATTCTGAACCCTGAGGAACCCCACTTACCACATTAGTCCAATCGGAGTATGTTCCATTTACAACAACCCTTTGTCTGACCTCTTTTGCCCACCTTGAGTGACCATACATGATATAGCTCACAGGTTCATTGAAGTACCCACTCCCCTACCCCACTATAATGTAGAGATTCAGAAGGGGATAGGTAGATGACACTCAAGCACTAGACCTATCCCAATCTCTTCTAGCACATATCACTAACTACCTTTCAAGCATATCCTCCTGAATGCCTACCCATCAACTCCAACCCAATATCTCAAACATTGAGTTGCCAATCTCTAAACCCTCTACTACAGCTTCCATGTCTAAAATATCCTTCACTGTCGAAGGGTCACCCTCACTCCCACCTCTCATGCCTATTGTCTTACTGTCTTGGAGTTCTCGTGGGCATGGGAGTAGGAGTCAGAAAAAATCTGGTGCAGCACTTAATTAAAGGGATACAGCAAAAGCCCCAGTTATTGCAGAAATCAACAGTAATATATAAATAAATAAATAGGCTCCAGGGTTATAAAATTTGAGTGAAAGTTTAAATAATCAGGTTTGAGATTTGGGTATTTTAAGCATAAATTCAATGAAAATATTCTTCCTGTTTCCTAATATTGTTATCTTATGTGAATAATTATCTATCAGTGGGTACTGATAATATCTAAGAGTATGCCTAGATAGATAAATAATAATAGTCACGGAAACCTTAAGTCTAAGCACTTTTTATAAATATATATCAGCTGGGATTGCACATACTGATCACCTCTCACGATAAGAGATAAATAATTATGTAAGTTACTAGGAAAGAGGGAGGAAATTTTCATGTAATTTATGCTTAAAATGACCAACTTCCAAGCTTAAATATCTAACACTTCCACTCAAAGTTGTTCATAACAACCAATTGTAATTATATGAATTTATATACATGTTTTGCATTTCTATAATAACCGATAATTTGCTGTTTCATTTTAATGTATTTGAAGGCATATGGAGGGTTTCTGGATGTTACAGGCAGAGACAGAGCTACTGCCGGTGCAAACGGTGCAAGGCACAGAGGCCCTTGAACTCTGAGGGGCACCAGGGGCTTACTGTGGGTCTGCTGTGGCCCCTGTGGCCCTCCTGTGGCCCCAGAGATGCCCCACGGCCTTCCAGTATCCCTCTCCAGCCTCCTGTGGCCTCCACGGCTCTCTTGTGGCCACCGCAGATCTTCTGTGCCCCCCGTGGATCCCCTGTGGACCCTGTGAGTCTTATGTGGCCCCTATGGGTCTACTGTGGCCCCTTACAGTCCCCTGTGGTTCCTTTGTGGCCCCCACAGGTCCCCTGGGGTCCCTCTGGTCCATGGGGCCCCCTGGAGGCCCCCTACAGTCCACTGTAGTCCCTCACAGGCTCCAGGGGCCTCCTGTGCCCCCTGCCGGCCCAGCCATCCCCATGGCCATTATGGTCCCTGTGGACCTCCCCATATGGCCCAGGTACCCACTGTGACCCCACGGCTCCATATGGCCCCAGCAGATCTCCTGTGCATCACCTGTAGCCCCCCACAGGCCCCAGGGGCCCCCTGCCATCCTTAAGGCCCCCATGACCACTTATGGCCCCTTGCAGCCCCTTATGTCTCCCACTGTGCACCCCGCATGCCCTGTAGCCCCCACGGCCCCTTACTGCCCCCGTGGTCCACTTGTGACCCAGCGCGGACCACTGCAGCCTCCCTCAGTCCCCTGTGGCCTCCCTTGGCCCCTTGTGGCCCCCTCGGTCCTTGCTGTCATCTGTGGCCCCCTCAGCCCTCTGTGGCCCCCTCAGCCCTCTGGCCTGCAGTGGACCCTTCTCACCCCAGAAACTGGAATGCAATAATATATATATAGCGATATATGTAAATGAGTATGTTTATATGTATATATATATATATATATATATATATATATATATATATATATATATATCCAATACAACATTAATAAGCCAATTTGCATGTCTAAAAGCCGGGGACATGCAAATGAGAATACAATGTACCTCACACTTTTAATCCAAAAATAACAACTTTATACATTGCTCCCCTAAAGCATATGCCCGCCGTATTAAACACAGTGAAGGCTGAGAAGGACACTCCCAACTCCCTTGCTATTCATTTTTGTTGAAGCACTTGAAAGTTATCACTGAGGGTCTTCACGGGCCACCTACAGATTTGTCTTTTGTATTTTTCTATTGGAATATAATGTTTGCAGTAATGTCAAGTTTGTAGACGCCACCCGTGGTCCATGGGTTCCATTTGGGTGGTCCACAAAGTAATTAGAATTACAAATAATTATGAAAAATCTGTATAGGTGTTATACAGCTTTTTCATAATTATTTGTAATTCTAATTACTATGTGGACCACCTAAATGGAACCCATGGACCACTGGTGGGCTACAGATCATAATTTTTACAACACTTGAACTTAGCTATATTTTCGAGTAACTCCTCTTCCAAGCTTTAAGGATCAGGATTTTTTTTTGAGTTATTCACAGAATAATTTAATTAAATGTTATGGATAATAAATTCTTCACCTGATCCCTATTTTAATATAAATTGTGAGGCTGAAATACTTATAACTCTTTGGCTTCTATTCATATATAAATCATGGAAGTATATCGATCTAACTTCATCACTTATTGGCCTAAGTGTAACCAATCATGTATCTAGTTATCCGGTGAAAGAAATTAATTTACATATTATGGATATTTTTTGTTAGTGTATTCTTCACCCGATTCCTATTTTAATATAAATTGTGACATTGAAATATGTATAACTCTTCAGCCTAGATTCAAATAGGGATCAGGAGGCCTGTTGTGGCTATAATACATAATAACAGTTTTTCATATCTTGGGCAAAAAACTAAAGGTTGAAACTTTGTGACCTTAAAGGGATATGGAAGGTTCCTGGGTGTTTCTAGGTATATAATTTATCTGGGTATCTATTTACCTTTATTTACTTTATTTTATTAAGAAGTGCTTATAAGCTCTAGGGGCTTTTCTGCCTAAAATCAAACAAATAGTTCCTGTATGGGCCTGCCCTCAGCAGCGTGTGCAAACACCGGCTCTGTAGGGTTGTATGTAAAGTGTAGTGTACTAGCCTATCAGAGACAACGTCTCAGCAGCATGTTGCAGAATTTTGTAGAAAGATGGTCACTGATTGGTTAGGATGAGAAACAGCACTGCAAGTACAGCAGAGTCTGTGTCTTTGTGAGCTTCAGTGGGCAGACCCATACAGGGACTATTTGTTTGAATTTAGGCATTAAAACAGAGTTTATAAGCATTTCTTAATAAAATAAAGTACATTAAGGTAAATAGATACAGAGGTATATTATATATCTGGTAAAATCCAGCATCATTTGATATCCCTTGAATTTGCATAGCTTAGACGAGACAATATAGAGGGGGATATGATCAGAACCTTCAAATATACCAAATATTTAATGAGGCAAATATCTTCCAGAGGATGCAAGAACAAGAGGTTATGATTTGAAGTTAAAAAGTGGAAGCGTTAGGGGTAGTGTAAGTACTACTTTGCAGAAAGGTTAAACAGTCTTCCAGTGGAAGTTAAACATACCTGGGATAAGCATAATGCCATCTTGAACTCAGTCTTTAGGTAGATAGAATGGGCTAACCTAACTGACCTTTTTGTTATTATCTGCCATCAAATGTTTTTCCAAATTTCATTTCATTTATGTCTGGGTCATACTAAGTAGTGCGCTTCACTGAGCTCATTGTAAGAAATCTTAGTGAATACCTTGATGGGGCTGCTGCAAAGATCTAAATGAAATTGTGATCTACTATGAGCATTAAATGATTTTTTTTTAGAAAATCAGATATTTAGTTATCTCAGCTTGTGGCCATCTTGGAGTGCCTGAAGTTTGAGGGAAAGGTTATCTTACTGGCTGATATAAAAGGTTTCTGGATCTTACTAGGTATATAATATACATGTGTATCTATTTTCGGAACTTTCCTGTTATGTGAATGCCAGGCATGTTACGTTTGGGGGTTAGGTTTAGGGTTATGGTTATGCTTAAGGGTTAGGGTATAGGGTTATGGTTTAGGGTTATGATTTAGGGTTACAGTTAGAGTTTAAGGTTATGGATTAGGGTTTAGGTTTAGTATTAGGGTTATTGTTAAGGTTTCGAATTATAGTTAGTGTTAAGGATTAGGCTTTAGGGTTAAAGTTTAGGGTTATAGTTAGGATTTTGTTTTAGAGTTAGGGTTTAGGGTTATAGTTAGGGTTAAAGTTACTGTTAGGGTTAGGGCTATAGTTAGGGTTTAGAACTATAGTTGTAGTTAAGGTTTAGGGTTAAAGTTAGCGTTTAGGGTTTTAGTTAGGATTTTGTTTTAGGGTTAGGGTTTATGGTTTAGGGTTATAGTTAGGGTCACGGTTAGGGTAGTGGCGGACAGGTTTTACATACTAAAAGAGTGGCATTGCACAGCAGCGTGCAGTGGCTGGCTAGTGGAGTCCCACCATATGGCAGACACATAACAGGAAAGATCCCTATTTACTTGTATGTACTTTGTTTTATTAAAACGTGCTTATAAACTCAGTTTTACTGCCTAAAATCATACAAATAGTCCCTGTTTGGTTCAGCCCTCCGCAGCTCATGAAGATATAGACTCTACTGTCCTTATATGCAGATGTCTCGTAGCTCTTCTTAGTGAATCTAGCCTACTTCCTTCTTACAAACGTCTTATTTTTCACCTACACATGAAACTTAACTCTTCTAATGTACTTCATGGCTCATATATCGTCTGCACATATGGTAATTATTAGTAATTATAGCAGCAGGACAAAAACATCAGCTGCAGCTTTAAACCGGGTCTAGTTCAACCTGATTTTATTGCTGAAACTTGTTAAAGAGACATTTACACGGATGAAAAACAAATGAGTTTAGGGCTCGGGATTTCATCCATGACAGCTTCGGATTCCTGTTTCCAGTGACTCCAGTTTCACCTTGGCATCTATCAGGTCACTTAAAGGTAATGTTTTCATTTAAACATACCTGTTAGGTTGGCCTAAGCTTTAACATAAACATGGCCTTTTAAATGCAGACACCTGAAATACTCGGTGTTTTAATCCTGGCTCCAGTGTTTGCATTTGTAAAGGAGAACGAGGCGTATCCAGGTGCTTTGAAGATTTAGCCACCATAACCAAAATAATGCTCCAAAGGACCGCTGTAGTTTAGGAAAAACGGGGCATGTTTGTGAAGTCCGTAACTAACAATATTCGCCATGGGCATAAAACAAGGAATCCGTTGTGTTTTACAGGAACAAGTAGTTCCTGTATGGGTCTGCCCTCTGCAGCTCATGAAGACACAGACTCTATAGTAATGCTGTGCATCATACTAACCAGTGACCATCTCTCAACATGCTGCTTATAGGCTAGGACACTAAACTGTGCCCTACAGTCTGTGGCTACATACACTATAGAGGGCAGACCTATTCAGGGACTATTTGTATGATTTTATGCAGTAAGAACAGAGCTTATAAGTATAGAAAAGTAAACAGAAACACAGGTATATTATATACTTCGTAACATGCAGGAACCTTCCATGTCTCTGTAATCTTATTTTACGTGTTGTGGCCATCCTTCTACAGAACTGAATAGAGATCATATGTGAATCCCAGACTCCTCTCAGTCTTTTAATCCAGTTCGACACAAAGACAATATAAAATGTCTGCTACCATTAAAACTCAATTGAATAAAATATAAAGACTATAAAAATTCTCAAAAGAATATTTATAAATATTGCACTCTAAGGTTTATTAAAAAATCATATATCACTATATATAAAATCATATACAATACTATATATAGTATTTGTAATTGTGGGCTTGCCAAAAGTTGTTGGTAACGCCATGTTAAAATTGCGGGCTTGCATATCGAAGGCGCTCATTGCACTGGTGGAGATGAGCGCCATAGGCTCTCATCCCTACGACCCGCAGCCGAAGGCGCTCATTGCGCTGGTGGAGAAAAGAGAGCAGAAGGCGCCCACAGCAACTTAGCGACGCCCGCAAAATTACGGCCTGTACGACTTTGGACTTAGTGACAGCAGAGAAATTACGGCCTGCAAAATACGAATTTAAAGGCCGAACCGCCAAACTGCAAAAACGCACAAATATGCCTCAAACTTACTTCCACACTCACACACAGCTCAGGGGGAGAGCCAGGGAGCCTGTGAGTGAGGTTGCAAGTTAATTTGAGGCATATTTTGGGGGGTTTTATGATCGAAAATCGCCAAAGCGAGAAAAAAAGGAGGACGAAAAAAATGAAACAAACCGAAAACACAGCGAAGGTGCTCAGAGGGGCCATAACCTCACATACAGTGGGAGACAGCATTACCATGGCTTCAAATGTTGTTGCTGTCATTTTTTGATGGGCCAGTCGCTAGTAGTTTAATAATTATATATATATATATATTTATATATATATATATTTATCTGTATGTATGGCATACTAGTTCCATATTTACAGCTGTAGTCCTGAAGAACTAGACTCTGTCTTTAAAATAAAATAATAAATA
This sequence comes from Discoglossus pictus, assembly GCA_027410445.1. Lineage (NCBI taxonomy): Eukaryota > Metazoa > Chordata > Amphibia > Anura > Alytidae > Discoglossus > Discoglossus pictus. Next base: position 386,760,933 of record CM050167.1, on the reverse strand, counting down.
CATCCTTCCATTTATTATATGCTGTTCTGGGGGTGGCCACTGATTTGTTTGTTTACCAATATTATAAAGAGAAGAGGTAAACAAAGTACAGCAACAACAGTAAATACTAATAAGTGCGAGAAGTAAACTGACCTGTAAATAAATGGCAAACAGAGATGAAAATTGTGTCGAGTGACCCCGCAGTGAGGAACGACTTGGGAACAGAAATGTCTAGAAGTAAATTGTCTTGTAAGAATGCCACTTAGTGATAACAAAGCTCGGTCTGTCAGCACTGCAGGCTCCTACTTTAAGGCTTAGTTACTATTAGGGTCAGTGTGAACTTATGACACTGATATATGTGTTAGGACATTTTATGAGTTTTAATAAGCATTTTTAAAATTGAGTATTTTTGTTAAGAAAACACAAGCAGAGTAGTAAAATGATGCTTTTCCCTATCTCTAAAAATGCCTATATGCTCATGGCTTACGTTGTTAGTTTGTTGCATACTATCCGACCACTGTAGATTAGACAACCTCAGATGTTTGGGAAATCTGCAAGAAACTGACAAGATTGATTTGATGATCTTCCTGCATGTCTGACAATATCCCTGAAGAAGTCCTGTTTTGGTGAAACGCGTAAGAACCTGTTGGGTTGTTTTGCTATTACATTTTTCTTAAACGTAAGTGAAAGTTTCATGGATTAATACATTTCTGAGAAAAAAGCAGCCTTTGTGTATGCAGCACATCTCATAAAACATTTTATTTTTATTAATATCTAAAAATCCCTCTAATTATGTTGGCACCTCCAGGGGGTGTCTACACAGGCCCCTGATCCCCACCAATCAGCATGGACATCGCGATTAGAAGTAAAAAGATTTCACCTAAAAGATTTCACCTTCACAGTAATTTATGGTTAATCTGTGGAATTCTCTACCAAAGGAGGTGGTGACAGCGGATTCGATAGATAACTTTAAAAAGGGATTGGATATATTTTTAAATAAAAATGGCATTCAGGGTTATCCTGGATAATTAGAGAGTATTGATCCAGGGAGGAATCCTATTGCCAGTATCTAGGATCAGGAAGGATTTTTATATTTTTTTCCTCTTTTGAGACAATTAGCAAAGTTCCACTTTGTTTTTTTTCTGTTTGCCTTCCTCTGGATCAATTAACAGTTAACAATTAATCTGCATATTGCAAATCAGAGGAGATCTACAAAGGTTGAACTTTATGGACTAAAAGTCTCTTTTCAACCTCAATTACTATGTCACTATGGCCCTCATTCAATTGCGCTTTGGCCAATTGAATAGGGCTCTAAATAAGCACATAGCATTTTTTTTTTAAATACGTTTTTAGTTAGTGAAAACCTTGCTTTTGGATAGATGCTTACTAACTAAAAACGTATTTAAAAAAAATATGCTATGTGCTTATTTAGAGCCCTATTCAATTGGCCGAATCGCAATTGAATGAGGGCCTATGTAAATAGTGTTTCCATACCACACTAGTTGGTCCTTTTGATCTCCCCTTCCCCATCCTGCTGGTGAAGGAAGGCTGCCATGATAGTCATACTTACTTTTCAAGGAACTAGTATACTTACAAACTACCTATCCCCTGGATGTCGGACCATCAACTCAAACTCAACATCTCAAAGACTGAATGTCAAAGGTTGAGTCATCACATCTCTCTCACCTTTGACAATGCCATCATCACTCCCACCTCCCAGGCCCCTTGCTTTGGGGTTCTACTGGACCCTGTCCTCTCTCTCATTCCTGATATACAATCCATCACTTAATTTTGTCAGTTTCACCTAAAAAACATCTCTGAAATACATCACTATCTTATCTTACTAATACATCTTATACACTCTCTCATCATATCTCACCTCAACTACTGCAACTCTCTTGTTGCTGGCCTTCTCATCACCCATCTCTCTATACGCCTATCTATAATGACCCCTCCACTATACCACCCTCATCTACCATACGCATCGCTCTGTCAGTCACTCCACTGGCTTCCCGTCAAATTCAAAATGACGCTAACATCTAAAGCCCTCAACTATGGTGCACCCCCTTATATCTCTGCTCTTGTTTTAAAATACTCTCCCAACCTCGCTCTTTACTCTGCTAAGACCTTCTTCTTTCCTTCTCTCTTCTCACCTCCTCTCACTCGCACCTTCAGGACTTTTCTTGTGCTGCCCTGTCTCTATGGAACTCCTTGCCTCGCTTCTCTAGACTCCTCCTGCCTCAAATCCTTCAAAACCTCACTAAAATCTCATCTGTATAAATAACCTCACACCCACAATCTGCAGGGCAACACAGACACCTCCACTTGCTTGAGCCTATTGCCTTACTCACCGCCATCTTGTATCTATTACCCTCCTTCCTGAATCACACCCAAACAGATCTTGTGTCAGTTCTTTGGGAACAGGCTCTATGTACGTTTGATTTTAAGACACAAAGACAGGGCCCTCCATTCTGTGCAATGTTTTAATTTTGTTTTTGGTACTTAACCCCTGTATAGTGCTACGGAATATGTTGGTACCTCACACGTAAAAGAAGACATGCAGGGTTGGGCCTGGTTTGTACTTGGATGGGAGACCACTTTGGGATACCAGGAGCTGTAAGCTGTGGCTGACTTGAGAAGGAACTGGCAACCCAATCCAGAATATCTGCCACAAATAACAAGTGAATCAGCATGACCATGGACATAAAGATATGCCTGGTGTGTTACAATGCAAAAAAAAAAGTGAGGGAGGGGGAAGATGAACTGTGCTGAAATCCTATCAGAATCCACTAACATTCAACCAATATCTTTCCCTTCCTTCTTCTTTCCTTCCACTCTTGAATGGGTAGTAAAATAGGAGAAGAGGAGACGCATGGCAAGACACAAACATGCCATCCATCAGGCACAAGCAGTGTATTGACAGAGCTACCTCCGGTGCTGGTGGTGCAATGCACTGGGCCCCCCGGCGCATACCCACACAGACCCCTGGGCCCTGTCTCCCTCAACAGGTCTCCCTCTTGTGAGATTGTTAGGGTAATCCACATCCCTGTCGGCGCTTCTTCTCTCGTGGGCAGGGAATCACAAATGATGTCATGTGAGTCCCCCTAACAAAGCCCACATAAGGGGTAAGCTCTGATGGGGCCCAACACCAAAGGCCCACAATTTTTTTGCATCATAAAATACAAATAAAAAAAACATTCTAATATTGTTACAAACCTCACAAACATTTTCCCAATTTACGGTAATCATCTATTCATTAAGAGACGAAATAGAATGACCTAATTATTTAATTTAACATGTAATACTTTACTCTGCTTTGAAGCCTAAAACAATTTGCCCAGTTTGCTTCAGTTTTCTGGTCAAAGGTCACTAAATAATATCATATTCCAATTGTATAAAAAGACAAGAACTGAAAGCAGAATCCCCCTGAACGTGTAAGGATTGTGTCATTCCCACTGATGGACCTCTATGACCTGTACCAGGGGGTGCTGAAAGCTCTGCATGACAGGAATGCAGCTTTCGGGTGACTTCCAAGGAATGCGACACAGAGCTGCTTCTAAAGAAATACAAACTTGTACAAATGCTGATTGTGCAAAATGTTTCGAGATTAAATAATAAAAAATAAAAAATAAAATACTATAATAAAAAATAATAAAATATTTTTTTTTGTCTACATGTAAAAAATAATATTTTAAAAAATGATGCATATTTCTGTTTTATAAAATCTAGTTATTCCATCAAAAGCCGGGGGAGTGTGTCCAGGTTCAACAAGGATCAAAAATCACAAGCACCCTGCAAATGGCAATAAATCTCTCATTGCTGCAACCAAAAAAGCTAAGCTTATTCTTTCCAAAAAGTGGAATTTATTATTATTTATTATTAGCACTTGTAACTTGTAAGATCATATACCTTGCGGTGCAGGGACTCCTGCATAGAGTCAGGTTAAATAAACAGTTTGAGTAACATAACTATAAAATTGCTAAACAAATTCAAATGATAATATTTTACACATTTTCTGTTTGATTTTAATTGCTTTATGTGTTGGTGCAGAGCAGTTTTAGTGACCTTCAACTAGAATTAATTTTATTTATTTAAATCATATTTTGATATTTTTTTTAAACTGTTGAATATATTATTATATCAATATTGACACCATAAAGAAGGCTGAGCGCTGTAGAATTGATGCCTTTGAATTGTGGTGTTGGCAAAAACTGCTTAGAGTCCAATTAATCAGTGCTACAGGAAATCAGGACAAACTGTTGACTGGAAGGTTTGATCATGAGGCTGAAGCACAAATATTTTGGCCATATCATTAGAAGACAGGATTCCCTAGAGAAGAGGAACTCTGAGAACTTTGAGGTTGGGAAAGATTGAAGGCATACGAAGAAGAGGATGGCAGGGGCAGATATGCATAGATTCGTTCAGACAGATGTGCCTGGTGTGCTCTGGTCAATAAGGTCAAAACTGAATGACTAAACAACAACATAGTAAATGCTATCATATTATCAATACACTTTTATTGTATTTGCAATCTGTTTATAATAGTGTAAAAATAAAATACATATACTGTATATTTTATTAAGATCTCTTAAATCCTTACCCCCATTGAGAATGCAACATTTTCTTTATTTAGATAATTTTTGGAACCCATGTAAAACTTGAATCTAGATAAGGCCTCCATTCTATGGCTCCCATAAGAACACACGTAAGGCTTACCTTTAAAATAGAAGAGCAAATTTGTGGAGCTGTTCTATGGCTTACGCAAAAAAAAAATGTTGTAAAACTTTCTAACTCGCCATCAGGGGGGTTTGACCAGAGTGTGTGCTCACAACTTGCCTAAAGTATACCCTTACAAGACTCTTTATGGACCCCTAACACTAAACACATTAAAAAATTGCATAAAATAAAAAAAGTTACACCTGTAAGGTGGGCAAATATACATTTCATATACTTTTGATCCCCTCCAGCGATGATCATTGATGCCATGGTCTTCACTCTTTAGCCCTGTATAAGAGTGCAGTTTTATGTTGATTGACTGAAGAATCTGTCCTCTTCTTGCTTGATTGAAGCCTTTGGTCCTCATCTTCAGTACATGGTAATTGGCCTCCTCCTAAAATATACACTGCTCTATAAAAAAAACTATTTAGCCTAACAAAGCGCCTCCTCAGAGGCTGAAATATGTGTCAGTCATGTTTCAGTCAATCAGAATTGAGTTTGTGAATGAATCCTGACCCTTTTCTGATTGGATAAAAGGTTAAACAATCAGAATGCATGGATTGAAATGGCAGTGAAAAGTAAGATTATACAAGTGGAGGGTGTCTGTGTGTTGCACTGTGTATTGTGGGTGTGAGTGATCAATTGTATACAGTATACATGATGGGCATGTCAAGGAAGAAGATGATAAGCTATGGAAATCCAATGGAGTGACTGACAGAGAGGAGATGCAGATACTGAGCGTTAAGTATGGTAGATGAGTGTAGTGCAAGTGTTCATTCATGGATTTGAGTGGGGACAGACAGGTTTATGCGAGGACAGCAAGGAGTGAATTGCAGTAGTTGAGGTGAGATATGATGAGAGACTATACTAGAATTTTAGTTGAAACTTGTGTAAAATTGTGACATATTTGGGAAATGCATGGATATATAAATATATAAATATATATATATATATATATATATATATATATATATATATATATACATTTTTTTATTTTTTTTATTTATTTAAATTTATATATATATATATATATATATATATATATATATATATATATAAATTTCAATTATCGTTTTTAATCTGACCCAATATTAATTTGCCTCCCAATAAAAAAGTATTCTACCAATGAGCTTTCCTTCTTCATTTATAAAAACTATAAACATTTATAGTCAGCCACTTTAGCAAACACACTCTCCTCTCGACAAACTGAAAACACACAGCCTTTGCCCTTCCCCAACCCCACATCACATATATAGTTGTGAGCGTACGAGTTGTTGCTAACGCTTGCAGGCTCGCGTAGCTTGCGGGCTCGAAGGCTGCCTGCGAGGGCCTCAGTTGCTGGCAAGGAGCGCCTTGCCAGCAACTGCGACCCTCGCAAAATTTACGTTCAAACGCAAACAACCACACAACAACCGCGACCACGCAAACAACACGACACACCAACCACGACCCTCGCAAACTTTACCTCGCAACGCAAACAACATACGAGACACGTTACCACACATTACGACCTCGCAACAATCGGACGCAACTTGCGAACATTACAAAATTCAAAACACAATATATACACACAGCACATACATAAACAGCTTACCTACAGCAACAGGGAGCATCCAGGACCTCAAAAAAAACAACTTACACCTTCATTTAACTCAAAATAAAAGAGTTTAGACACTAAAAAATTTGCTAAGCGAGAGAAAAAATGGCCGCCGAACAAAACGAAAACGAGGCTACAGAACTCTAACCACGCAAAACACCACAAGAAACTCGCAAAACACCACAAACGACCTACGGATATTCCGTTAACACGCATACCACACATTACCCGCCATTTTACGCCAATGCGGAAGTACACAACTACGCTAACGGTTTTGTCTCGCGCACGCACACTATTACACTGCACACATTCATCACGCTTACACAGCAGCTCCACACCACTAATGCTGCAGCAACATCAAAACAGATTGCCAGCTCTTCAACACAATGCTTCAAAATAGGTAAAGTATATTCAGTTATTAATGGATTATATATTTCAGTAGTACACACAAAACACCATTAGCTCACTTACAATTTCATTGCCGTCATTTTTTGACGGGCAATTCGCTAGTCTACTATAAACGCCTTTGACCCTGTAAGTAAGGATGAACTTTCTGGTCTACTATCAACCTCTCACCTTACAACTTGATCCTATTCTATCACAGCTAATCCCTCGCCTCTCTACCACACTTATCACAGCTCTCACACATCTATACAACCTTTCCACAAACAATGGCTAGTTTTCATCATCTTTAAAACATGCTGTAATTATACTTATTCTTAAGAAACCCTCATCTGACTCAGCTTCTGCATCCACCATCGCTCTATCTCTCTACTTCTCTTGGCTTCCAAACTGATTTGACAACTCCTCTACAACAGCTTAAACCAATTATTTTCCTCCAACTCCTTTCTTGACCCCTTCCAGACTGGCTTCCAGCTCCAATACTCCACAGAGACAGCTCTCACAAAATCCAAAACTGACCTGCACACTGCCCAGTCAGAGCATCACTTCACACTTCTAATTCTCTTGGATCTCCTGACTGCCTCTGATACAGTTGACCACCCTCGTCTTATTCAAATTCTTGGCATCTATTACACATCTCACTCATGGTTCACATCCTATGCAGAAAATCAAACATTTAATGTGTCCTAGTCTGGACTTCTTCTTTGCCTCAACCTCTGACTGTTGGTGTACCTCAAGGTTCAGTCCTAGGCCTCATCCTCTTCTCCATCTTTACATCATCTCTGGGCACCCTCATTAAATCTTTGGATTTCAGGGTCATCTATATGCAGATAACACTCTATTCTACCTCTCAGTAACCCCTCTGTTTTTGTACAAATTGCCAACGGCCTCTTAGGCATATCCTCCTGGATGTCCACCCGTCAACTTAAGGTCAACAAGTCAAAGACTGAGCTTCTAATCTCCCCCCACCCTCTACAACAGCTTCCACTCCTCAAATATCTTTCAGTGTTGACAATGTCATCATCACTCCCACTTCCCAGGCCCATTGTTTTGGGGTTCTATTGGACCCTGTCTTCTCTTTCAATCAATAACCAAATCATGTAATTCTCACCTAAAAAAAAATCTCAAAAAAATATCACTATCTTACACAAGACACAACTAAAATACTAATATGGTCTCTCATCATATCTCGCCTCAACTACCGCAACTCGCTCAATGCTGGCCTCAATATGCACAACTGTATTGCATACAGTTATTCACACACAGAATCTGCAGTGCAACATTGAATCACATCCACTTACATCAGTCAACTGTCTTAATCACTGCCATCTTGCGTCTATCACCCTCCTGTATCACACCCCACCCATACCTTCTGTATTCAAAGCTCTTCTGAATCAAGTCTGATGCACCAAGCTGTCTGCAGACCTATTTGTTTCATATTGGTATTGCACTGTACCTGTACTTGCATTTCTACTTACCTTACAATTAGTCTATACCTTTGAATTTTCTATTTGTACCCACTCTATTCTACTTTGTAAATAGCGCTATGGAAAATATTGCTACTTTCTAAATAACAAGTAATAAAAATAGTGCCTCTGTTTGAGCAGCCTCATGATATATATACACAGTAGTTTCATGGTTGGATTTAAACACTCTGCAACCCATAACTTAGGATACATAGACCTCTATCCATTCAGCAACTACTTCAAAAAAGAAAATACTTTTTTTCACATAACCTTCAACCCTACATCTAGTGACCCTTTTGTTGTTACTGTTGTTTGTTTATTCTGTCATACTTTCTGTGACCCTATGGACCACAGCACACCATGCACATCTGTCAACCTCTGTCCCTCAGAGCTCATAAAGCTCATGTTCATTGTTTCAATTACCTCATCTATCCGTCTGCGCCTATGCTGCCCCCTTCATCATGTGCCTTTAATCTTTTCCAACATCAGAGTCGTCTCATGATATGGCTAAAATTGGTGAACTTCAAACTCATAATCAAACCTTCCAGTGAACAGTTTGACTTTGTTTCCTGTAAAAATGCCGTCGCTCAGTCGTATCCCACTCTCTGTGACCTCATGGACAACACACCATGCTGATCCCCTTGGTTTTCATGGCAGACATCCCGGAGTGGGTTGCCAGTTCCTTCTCCATTGGACTACAGCATACAGCTCCTGGTATTCCCATCCAAGGACTGACCAGTGTGACCTCTTGGTTTCCTGGCTGGATTCAAACCCAGGATGCTGTGGTGAAAAAACCTGCATCCTAACCACTGCACCACCAGGGAACCCTACATTGTTTCCTTTAGTATTTATTTATTGGATCTTCTTGCAGTCAAAAGGGATTCTTACCAGTTTTCTCCAACACCACAATTCAAAGGCAACAATTCTATGGCGCTCAGACTTCTTTATGCTCCAGCTCTCACAGCCATTTGTTACTACTGGGAATACCATAGTTCTAGCCATATGGACCTTTGATCATGTCATATTTTTACTAGCTTGTCCAGACTTGCCATAGCTTTCCTCCCCAGAAGTAAACGTCTTTTAATTTCATGGCTAGAGTCACCATCTGCAGAGATCTTAGATCCTAGTGGCCCGTTAACAAGCTGTAACATAATAAAGGGATTAATATATTAATTTGGGACATTAATCATGCAAATATAATTGTTTATTTATTATCTCATAACATATTTTTTAATCACACATTTTTGTTTTATTCTCATGCACTAGTTTAATTCAACGTATTCAGATCACACCGGCTGTTTATTTTGTCTTGGATTTCCTTATCTATCTCCCATTGTTATTTCTTGGTAATCCTTGTAACTATGATTATTTTAGGCCTCGTAATACTTGCGTTTATGTTGGACTTTTATTTGTATATTTATTTATCAGTGTGACAGAGCAAAAAAAATAACATGTGCTGTTCCAGTAGAAATTTAACACACCCCTTCTACAAATGTGAGATCAAAGGGGTGTTATTTCTTGGTCTAAGACGACGAGATGATTGATCGTCACAGTTTATCTTGGAACGGAGAGAACAATATTGTTTAAATTTCTAGAATAATGTTTATTGAATACTCGTTATACCAGTTGCCGTTCTGCGCAATGTTAAATTCAAATATTCCATGGTCAGGCGAAAAAAATCCCTTTAATATACCGAAAATATATGACTATAAATATGTGGAATGATGTGTAGTTATTTAGACATTAAAGGGATATGGAATGTTCCTGGATGTTACTAGGTATATAATATCCCTTTATGAACTTTAATTTATAAGCTCTGTCTAAAATCAAACAAATAGTCCCTGTATGGGTCTGCCCTCTGCAGGGTATGCAGACACAGACTCTGTAGGCTGGATGTGCAGAGAAGTGTTCTAGCCTATCAGGGACAACGTTTCAGCAGCATGTTGCTGATAAATGGTCACTGATTGGTTAGTATGAGACACAGCACAGCAAGTATTACATAGTCTGTGTCTTTATGAGCTGCAGAGGGGAGACCAATACAGGGACTGTTTATTTGATTTTAGGCAGAAAAAACAAAGCACTTCTTAATAAAATAAAGTACATAAATTAAATAGATTCACAGGGATATTATATACCTAGTAACATCCAGGAACCTGCCATGTCCCTTTAATCCTACAATAGTTGTTTCCCTGTAGAGTAATGTAAAATATATATTTTATTACAGTTTTATTCATTTTTACATTAAAATATATTAATCTGAGCCTTTTTTTTTTTTTTTTTTAAAGTATGGTTAAAATTAAAGAGTAGTGCATCCACTTTATAACTGATTAGAATTCAATTTTAGCTTTTAAATCTTACATTTGAAATGTGTTTCAGACTTCAGCAGATATGATTTTTTGTTCCCCATATCCTGCATCCACTGGGTGGTAGAGAATCTGCCCAGGAGGCTGCCTTCAAGCCTAGACTGGTCGGATAATCGTTAAAACTTTTTGGGACAGCCTCTGGGGCTGATCCCCTCCCAACCCATATACAATTGCTGTTGGATAAAAGCAGATTAGTTAGTGCCTGAAACATTAAAGTTTAATGTAAGTTTTACAGGTTACATAGATTTTTTTTTATTGATTGATTTTATTGCTAAACCTTATTAAATATTTGCCATTTGACCCGAAACCCAGATCTTGTCAGCAATGGTTGTCTAAATAACAGTTTTTTTTATAAAAAATGTTTGTATTATTATAATATATGTATCGTTGCTATTGGTTTTAGAATTGAATGATAATATAATAATGTAATATTGGCATCTATAATAACATATAAAGCTGTGGTACAGCGGGCACATACATTTGAAGGAGCTATGTATAAGAATATGTAGCCCATTCACATAATTGTGTTGGGAAACATTAAAATGTTTGTCCAATACAAATATATCAGTATATACTGCAATACTCTCACTATTCATCTATCTATCCCTCTATCTATCTACTGTATCTATCTATCTGAGTGAAGCAGCTGTGAATGTCCATCAATCTAGTAATTTAGTAATTATATATATATATATATATATATATATATATATATATATATATATATACAGAGAGAGATAATATAATATAATATAATGTCATCTATAGGAGTTTCCAATATCCTGATTTAAAGCGGCAGTCACACACGGATCCCAGTCACCCAGTCAGTGCTGCTCATATCTCTGCCTGGCTGAGTTTTATTGGCACCTGCACTGCGGTAAACTGGATTTCCATCTGGCTCCTAGCAGTGCCAGCCGGCCGGAGACTGACAGTCCATCTGATAAGGAGCTTTACTCCAAGCACAAGACAAACATGATGTGGTACTCACTGGCTACAACACTTGTAGTTAGAACATTTTGGAAACGATTAGAAGCACATAATTAAATACTACAATTGTAATTTATCTAAAAGTATTGTCACACTCGTATTTACAGGGATAAATAGTGTCTAAAATTATGCATACCATTATAAGTATACATATAATAAATACAATACCATATACAACATAGAAATAATAATGTTAAAATACATTTTATTTTGTCTTTATTGAAAGGGTCCCATGTGTGCTCTGCACCATGTGATAGATGTTGTAAAAACATGTTGAAAAAGTGATTCCTTTTTTAAATGTGCTACTAAATTTAATGCGCTGCACTTGTGGGTGGTACTAATTAGAATTAGATGTGCAAGCTGAATAAAGAGTGTTACATTTCCATTATTAACTCTGTTTTAGATATATTGATTTGTATCACCCATCGCAAAGACATAGCCTAATGTTTAAAGAGCATGAACTGTGAAATGGCCCATGTAAGTGCGAATTTTTATTTTGGTTACAGAATAAAACAGAATGAATATATAAATAGTAAATGGGGTAGTATGAAACAAATATAGGGGTTTACAATTTGTTTTAAAATAATTATTTGATTTGAAGTATTATTATTTTCATCATTATTACTACTCTTTACATGGTTACATAGTAATTGAGGTTGAAAACAGATTTTTAGTCCATCAAGATCAACCTTTTTAGATCTCCTCTGATCTGCCATATGTAGATTAATTGTTAATTGATCCAGAGGAAGCAAACAGAAAAAAATAAAACAAGTGAAACGTTGCCAATTGTCTCAAAAGGGAAAAAAAAATCCTTCCTGATCCCAGATACTGGTGATTGGACTCCTCCCTGGATCAATACTCTCTCTCTAATTATCGAGGATATCCCTGAATGCCCTTTTTATTTAAAAATATATCCAACACATTTTTAAAGTTATCTATCAAAACCGCTGTCACCTCCTTCTTTGGTAGAGATTCCACAGATTAACCACCCTTACTATGAAGAACTCTTTTTCTTTCTTTAAGGTGAAATCTTTTTACTTCTAACCAATTTATGTAAATCCCTTTGGAGGAAAAGTACATTATTTTCTTATTTAATTACATTGCACAATTTAGTGTCATCAGTAAAAATGGAAGCACTTTCCAGTCCTACTTCTAAGTCATAAATAAATATGTTAAAAAGGAAAGGACCTAATACTGAGCCCTGAGGAACCCCACTTACCACATTAGTCCAATCTAAAGTATGTTCCATTTACAACAACCCTTTGCTTCCTGTCTTTTAGCCAGCTTTCAATCCATGAGCAGATATTTACTGCAACTCCTGTAACTCTTAGTTTGCAAAATAGTCTCCCATGTGGCACTGTATCAAAAGCCTTTGCAAAATCCCAAAAGACTACATCCACTGAGTTCCCTTGATCCAGGTTCCTACTAACCTCCTCATAGAAACTAATTAGATTTGTTTGACATGACCTATTCCTCATAAATCCATGTTGACTCCTACTTATAATCCTGTTCAAGTAGACATATTCTTGTATATTATCACTTATTAACCCTTCTAAAAGCTTTCCAACTACAGAAGTGAGGCTCACTGTTCTATAATTCCCCGGATTTGCTCTTGCTCCCTTCTTAAATATATTTATAATGCGCCAACATTTTTTGTAGCTAAAATAGAGTACAGTGAGTACACTTATCAAATTACCAAGGTATAGACAACTTTTAAGATAAGTAGAAATACAAGCACAGGTAAAGTGCAATAAAAATAAGTAACTATTGGTAAAATCATGTATTACAAAACTTGGTTTATTTACAAAGTCTTCTTAAATATTACTTTACTGAAACATATAAATTATTTATTATATTACTTGTTATGTACATTTTATTTACAATATTTATTGTTTTAATAGTTAAAATGATGGTGACAATGGTAGGGGGTTATCCCTGTTTTTGCACTAATTTGTTAAATAATGGAATGGTCCCTAATGGAGGGTTTGTACTTTTTCTTCTGAATGCATAACTGGGTAAAAAAAAAAGCTATTTGATTTAGGAATCACTCAACAAAACTTCACCCCAAACTTACATTTTTAAAGCTTTTTTTATGTTAGTTTTCTAAATACCAGGGGATGTTTTGATGCTAAAACCACCTTTTGCTGTAAATCTACATTTCTGTTTTTATGGTGAACATACAGAATCCCATGTTTGCTAAGTGGTGCTACTCACTAGAAATCACATGAGAAAGACATATTCTGACTCCATAATTTGTCAGCAAGCTCCATATTTCCATAATGATAAACATAGACCAAAATAATTGGTAAATCATGAGTATAAAAAGTATTTCTTAATATTATATTGATTCTAATGGATTTTGTGATTGGCAATATTAACTGTTGTAAGTTTAATGTATAAAAATAAAAATTACAGATTCAGTGTAAAGTTTTTTTTTGTGATTTTACATTTTAGTTTGTGACAAATAATATTTTTGCAATAAATACTTTTAGTCGTCGTCATTTATCTTAAAGGAATACTGACATTGTCAGTAAAATATATTTTTAAATGAATTCATGCTAAGCATGCCTTATAAACTGGGATCTTCTCTGTCCATCTACACCCTTATCAATAACATAATTAGTGGAACTCTCCTCTGATTGTAGAAATTGGTAGATCAGGTGACACTTTTTGGGGCCATTTTGAAAATTGGCTCACTATTGACCCCTACTGGCAAGTTCTTCCCCTCTAGTTTTATTACTATGTACTATTATATACTATTCCCGGTGTCAAATCATGAGAAATGCAGCAATTGTACATGCGTGTATGTATGTATGTGTATATATATATATATATATATATATATATATATATATATATATATATATATATAGTACATTTATGTTCACATTTGGATGAATTCTGAAATACAGTTATTGCACCGCACTCCGGGAAACTGGGCGTTAGTATTTTCACTTTTTTATCCAAAACCCCTTTATACATGGCTCCTTTTAGCATATGCCTTTCGCTATAACACATATATACTTACATATAAATTATATTTAGCAGTTATTAGATTTTTTAAGTGGAAGTGTTAGATACTTGAGCTTGAAAGTGGGGGTGTATCCCATTCTGATTATTTGGTTGAAGGCAATTGCGCCTTCTGATTGGTTTAAAAAAGATTGACAGGTCCATCAGCCAATCAGAATGGGATATAGGGGTGTATCCCATTCTGATTGGCTCACAGCTTGGAGCCTTCTGATTGGCTGACATTTGATTTACAACCTTTTTAGCCAATCAGAAGAGGCGCTAGCAGCCTCATTAGCGTTGGGGAGCTCCTCCAGTGAGGAGCTCTGTTGTTATTTTTTTTTTTTTAGAGCAGCCGTTTTTTCAAGGGCCCAGCCGGGGCAGAAGAGGAGGAGGACAGGGCAAGTAAATTTTAATATTTAAAATGTTGAGTTTTTTATGCTGTGTTTATTTGTGTATTAATGTGATGTTTATTGTTTTCAGGAGCCGAGCCAGAGAAGACAAGAAGATGGACGGGGACATGCTGGAAAGGTGAGTTTAATATTTAGAATGTTTTGATGTTTATGTTGTGTTGATAAATTTCATACTAATTTTATGTTTCTTTTATCCTAGGGGTGGCTGATCTGCTGAAAGGACATCTGGCAAAGTAAGTGGGCTTTATTATTCTAGGTTAGATTTAGGGTTTTTAATGTATTGTAGATAGGGTTAGTATATTGTAGATAGGGTTAATGTATTGTAGATAGGGTTAATTGATTGTAGTTAGGGGGTTAATAGTATGCAGTTAGGGGTATATTTTACCTGTATTGATGTAATGTAATATGTTAATTGTGCATGTATTTTCTTTTCAGGTGCGTAGTCTTTTTTTTAATTTTGTGTAACATAGCTTTTTTTAATCTTGGGAACGTAGCTTTTTTTATTTCTTGGTAATGCAGTTTTTTTTTTTTGGTAATTTATTTTTTTTATTTTCTATAATGTCCTTTTTTTCTGTAATGTCCTTTTTTTCCACAATTCTAGGTTTTATTATTCTCTGTAATCAGATGTTTTTTGTTTTTTTCTATAATTAGTGGGGTAATAGGAATTTTATTTGGGTGGTAGGTACATAGTGTAGGGTTTAACAGGGTAGAGGGGGGTTAATAGTTAAGGATATGTTAGGGTTTACTGGGTACATTCGGAGTTAAATAGGTCCAGTTAAGGTTAAATAAGACTAGATAGGCTTACATAGGTCTAGACTGGGTTAAATAGGTCCAGATGGGGTTAAATAGGCCCAGTTAGGGTTAAATAGGTTTAGACGGGGTTAGATGGGCCCAGTTAGGGTTAAATATGCCCAGTTTAGGTTTCATAGGTCTAGATCGGGTTAGATAGGCCCAGTTAGGGTTAAATAGGTCCAAATGGAATTAAATAAGCCCAGTTAGGGTTAGATGGGCCCAGTTAGTGTTAAATAGGTATAGATGGGGTCAGATAGGCCCAGTTAGGGTTAGATAGGCCCAATTAGGGTTAAATAGGTCTAGATGGGGTTAAAAGGGTTTAGTATGGGTAAAGGTAGGGTTAAGGGGTCACTGGGGTATATAGTTACATAGTTACATAGTAATTAAGGTTGAAAAAAATACTTTAAGTCCATCAAGTACAACCTTTTAAGATCTCCTCTGATCTGCAGTATGCAGATTAGTTATTAATGAATTAGTTGTTAATTAATTATTAATAAATTATTTAAATATTATTTATTTGTGATGTGAGACAAGGAGTGAGGGAGGACCTTTTCATGCATGAAATGTCTAACTTTCAAACTCAATTATTTAACAATTTTAATAACAACTAATTGTAATGAGATTCATTTATATGTGTACTGTTTGTTACTGTACATTTCATTACTGTGGACCTTTAAATGTACCCACTTAAAGGGATATATATTCAGGCCCCCATATAAATACTGTGTTGTGTTAATTAGATTTAATTTTTCTAAGTAAATAAAAAAAATATTAATATTTTAAGGGAAATCTTTAATAATTTAGTTAGAAGAAGATGCCAGACAGGAAGGGCGTTGGCTTGAAGCTCCACCCACTTCCTACAATGTAGTCCACATCAATAAAAATCTTATTCGCTGGCACCATTAATGCAAATAAACAGTGAGTGGGCAGAGCTTGAAACCAACCAGGCTGTCTGCTTCATTTAATTTATTTATTTATTTATTATAATATTAAAATGAATATATTAATTTATTTGTATAGATAAAAATGCATCCCAAACAGTAACTTTAAAATATACTGTCGGGTCGGATGCAATTATGTCTCAAAAATGTGCAAGCATCAGAATGGCAAATGGTGGAGCTGCTGCTGGTGCAGTAGGTCCAAAGCACCAGTGCCTACAGCATGGTAGAGGCCATCTGCTACTGGTAATAAGGGGGATTTCATTGTAAAGAGCATTACAAATGGTACATACATTGTATTAGCAGTTTTCTCTACAATAAATAATTTCTGAAATATTTAGTATGATTGTGTATGCTAATGTGTAGCTCAGAGTGCTTGATAAGGGTGGGAGAGGGATCTAACTGCCAGAAAACATTACAGGTCTTTATTTGGCCAATACAGAGGCAGAAAAAGCAGGCTGTAATTTAAATTAGCACAACAAAGCAGATCATTAATATCAGATCATTAATATGCACAAGATGCTCATTTCTATAGAAATGCAACAACAGCAACATGTAATTTCCCAAACTTAAGAAAAAAAAAATAGATTATTGCGAAGGTGTGTGAGGGCCACGCTACAGTTGAGCAAATCCACCGGCCAAATGAACCAGGGGGATACCAGACATGTGTCTAGAATGACACTACAACCAACCAGGTTGCGTATGGGGCTCCAAAGCAAGCGGCTAGTCACTTCACCCATGCTGACGAGGGTTCATTGGTAGAAACGGCGTCTATTTGCAAGACAGTACCAAAATTGGACCTCTCCTGATTGGCAAAGAGTTACCTTCTCTAAAGAGTCACATTTTCTGATCCATCAACTGGACTGACGTTGGCGCGAAACCTACGAAAACAAACACTCTGCAACCATTGTTGGAAGAAAACAAGCTGGTGGCGGCAGCATTATGGTCTGGGGAATGTTTTCTTGGTATTGTCTGGGTCCACTCATACCTCTGGAAGGCACTCTCAACCGATTGGGTTATCTATCCATCCTTGCAGATGAAGTATACCCATACATGACAGTCTTCCCTGGAGGCAATGGGATTTTCCAGCAGGACAATGCAAGATGTAATTTGGCCAGAATTGTCCGGGAGTGTTTGGTGAAGAAGCATGATGAAGACTTCCAAGTACTTCCCTGGCCTCTAAATTCCCCGGACTTGAACCCCATCGAGCACCTGTGGCACCATCTTGATTGCCATGTTTGCCATATGGATCCTCCACCGCACACTCTTCAGCAACTGTCGGATGCATTGCAGACTACATGGCTCCAGATACCCTTGCCAACCTTCCAGCATCTTACTGACTCACTACCACGCCGTCTAGCTGCTGTGTGTGCTAAGACTACAAACTATTTTATTTTCCTTAACCTTGATGCTTTTGTGTTTCATCTAAAACTGTACAAGTGGCCTGTAATCATATTCCTAGAGATCATCATTATCAGTCTTTCAACGCGTTTCCCTCCTGGAGCAGGAAGTCTTGCATCGAGTCCCCGCAGACCAACTTCACCTTTTTGTCTTTAATCAAAAAATAAAATCCAATTAAAGACCATTATGCTAATGTGAACAGAGACAGAGATAAAAACAAGGCATTGAAATGTTTAATTTGGGACGAAATGGGTTTATTTCCCAGGACGTAAAGAGTCGTCTGTAGATTATTGCCTCCATGACATTAGAAACTGATCCTCTGATTGGAATCTGGAGCAGAGAGATAAAAGGTTTATCTGCCCGACGAGGGCTGTTTGATGGGTTCGTAGATGACACATTTGTATGTTGGTTTAAGCCCTCTTTGATTCTGTCAAAGAGAAATTATGAGGAAGCCTTTAAAGATGCTTTATTGTTTATCTAGTAAACAGCACAGATGCAAATTACCTTAATAAATGGATAATTTTATGGAAAGAGTAACCTTTTTCCACATAATATAGAGGACAAAGGCAATCTAACAAGCTGATGGCAAATCTACAATATCTGTGGATGTGTCATTACACAGAGGACGTTCCTAACAATACGGTTATTAATTAAAAATCATTGCACAGCTTAATGTCTTAGAACTAAACTTCAGCTCAAATGTAGTGTCTGGTTTGTGAAGCAGCTCTATGGACCCGTACTGGTTGTTTTCAATCCATTTTGCTGATTTTATTTATTATATTACAAAGACATAAAAATACAATCAAATTTAAAATTATTTAAAAAATGTTATTATTAATTTCTTACCTGTTAATATTTTTTATTGTATAGACCTTTAAAGTTTTATTGAAATATATATTACAAAATCTAAAAAGCTATCAATATTTATTATTATTATTAATAATAATAATAACAATAAGAATAAGAACAAGAATCATCATCATAATACAGTAAATGCAATTATTAATAATAATACAGTAAAAATAAAAAAATTTAAATGCAATATTTATTTACTGGGGAAATTATATGTTTTTAGTTCGTTTGTTGATCTGCTTTCTTAGCATGCACATGCAAAATGAAAATGTACATTAATCTTACCATCAATCCTACTAAATATGCAGGCAATTTGTATTGACATATCTCAGTTGTTTCATCCAGGACTCTTCTCTGCATTCAAGGTTTCCTACTATCTATAGACAGAGTTTAGAAGGAACCAAAATGGTAGTTTTCATACATATATATCTATATTTATATATGTCCAGGTGTACCTGGGATTGTGGGAGGGGCCCTCTGCCATCCCTCCTCTTTCCATGGGAGGGGCTATCCAGTCCCTCCTCTTCCTGTGGGAGGGGCTCTCTCCCACCCCTCCTCTTCCTGTGGGAGGGGCCAGCTTAACCTTCATAAGCACTTCTGGCCCTCCTATTCAGTTTCTGGGTCTGTGTCTGGAGGGTGTACCTCAGCGCTCCCTTGTTTTTTGGCTTCTCCAAGCCCTTGTTGGAGCTTTTTTTTTCTATTGCAGCTTCTTGGCCTTCATGCAGACCCCACAAGCCTTCACCTGGGGATTTCCCTCTTTAGTTGCAGCTTTCAGCCACCTTTTGCAGGCTTCACCGAGCCTTTCGTTTGGAGCTGTCCCTTTTATTGCAGCTTTTAGGCCTCAGCTACTAGTCGCTTTGCTTGTCTCTTTAGTAAACTTGCCCCTTTTGGCTGCTATCACTCATTATTCATTCTGCACCCGTTTGTTTCTTCCTTCTTCCATTCTCCTCCATATCGATCCACTTCTCATGAGTCTCATACACCTGCTACTACCATTTCCTACCTCTGCTGTAACCGACGGGAAGCACAGCAACAGAGAGAGAGACACAGGACAGCGAGAGAGAGACAGAATAGAGAGAGACACACAGAACAGAGAGAGAGTAGAGACAGGACAGAAAGAGAGGACAAAGAGAGAGACACACAGGACAGAGAGAATGACACAGGACAGTGAGAGAGAGAGACACAGGACAGAGAGAGAGACACACAGGACCAGGAGAAATCAATAGTCTCTGTTAGATAATTGGATCAGATTGAAATTGACACACCACCCTTCCCTCTTACAGGTCCAGGAACACCACAAATGTAAAAGCCCCTGTCAAACACATTCTTCGACCAAGGTCCAACAGTTTTTTTTTCTAATTAAAAACTAATTTTATTACTTTATTTTCCTGGTGACATTGTGCAGTGGTCCTTTAAGTACATCAATTACATCAGTTTTCATTTAAATGTGTGTTACCTAGAAGATCACATTTTTTTAAAAATGCTGAGATGAAAAAAAAATATTTCAAGCATAATATTTCTAAATTCACTTTGTGTTGTAAAACTGCAGCTGTTTTAGATGAAGAGCTCCGCCCACAATTCTCCTATAGGCCTTACATATAAGGGGCAGTATAATGAGTGATATGATATTGGTATGATATATGGGGTAATATTGGTGTGTGGATCCTTAGTTGGCAAACATAGCACTAAAAGACTAGTCTGTTCATTTAATTTATCCAAAGATACATTTACATTATCCAAACATGGTATAATGTAAAACTATAGGTAAATAATTTATCAAAGTAATATTATTAAAAAAATAAATTCTTCTAAAGTTGTCAATCTTTTTGATCCATCCCAACAAGTGATTATCATATTTTGTTAATGAGAGATCATTAACACTAATTTTTGATAAACCCTTAAGACAACTGGACCATTGTCTTCCATGCAGTCAACTGCACAAAGGGACTAGGCGGCTCAAAAGTTAGTTACTTTAGGAAAACACATTTAAAATAGCATTCAATTGACAAAGTACTTGTTATCACCTATATTTTTTACAGTTTTAAATTATACATTATAAAAATCATAGGCATTTTTTTTACATTGTTCAGTTGTTTTCGAATCTCCGTGACCTCATGGACCGTAACACACCAGGACTTCCTTATGTCCATGGTCATGCTGATCCACTTGGTATTCCTGGCAGAGATACTGAAGTGGCTTGACAGTTCCTGATGAGGCATCAACATGTATTATTTTCAAATTAACAGCTTTATTATCTTTATCCTGCTGAATTATGCTTATATATATATATATATATATATATATGTATATATATATATACTGTATATATGTGTGTGTGTGTGTATATATATATATATATACTGTATATATGTGTGTGTGTATATATATATATATATATATATATATATATAAAAATATATATATATATATATAAATATATATATATATATATAAAAAAGAAATATATATATATATACATATATATAAATATATATATATATATATATATATATATATATATATATACAGTATATATATATATATATATATATATATATATATATATATATCTCAAGTGCAGTATTCCTTTAAGAGACAATTATAAGCAAACATATCTTTATTGTACAGATACTGATAAAACATCCATGTCAATCACTGCGACATATGCTACCTATTAATCATACAGTAGATTGGAGGATCTCAGAGGGTAGAATACAATATTTATCAATTACCTCACAATAGGGCGATTGTCTTCCTTGGGATTTCTGCCACCACTTGGACAGGTTCTTACTTATCTACATTCCAAAACTTCAATCACAAGACCCTAATCCGGCTCCATTTGAGACAATGTGAGCAATTTACTAATTTGTTTCCAACAGAAAACATCAGCCAGATACTTTACAGAGTATTAGATTAACACTCATGTACTTGGCAAAAACCAGAAGGATTCTGGGCACATTTACCAAGTTTACTCATCCTGAGGACATTCCATTTCTATGTTCTCATTATTTTCGTCCTCCATGTTTTGTTTTGTTCCCAAGTATCAGATGACCCAGCAAAAATCTGAATGAACAGAACGATTGCTGGATAATTTTTTTTAGATGTTGCCTTTTGTCAGACCTTAAAAAATAAATTATACATTAAATCTATCACCATGGAATTGACAACAATAAAACAAAAAATAACATCAAAAAACAAAAAAATAAATAAATAACAACAATAAAACCATAAAGTATAAATTAGAATATAGAGGATATTGACAATAATATACCTAACAAAAATAACAGCAATAAACCAAAAAATAAAGTATAAATTAACTCTATCACCAAAAACTAAATTACTCATATTTACTAATATATTTTAGAGACTTAATAGTGTAGTTTTTGTAAGATATTAAAGTATAAATAAACTTTTTCACCAAAACTAAATTAAAAAACATAATTTAGCGAATCAATCATGTTGTTTTTTTAAGGTTTTAAATTTAAAAAAATATACCCAAAAATTTGACAACAATAAACCAAAAAATTAAGTACAATTTAACTCTATCACCCAAAACTAACAGCCCTATTAAATTCCAGCCTCATAAATCCAAAGGGGAGCTCTTAAACCCTACGTGCTTCAAATTCTCCCAAGTTACGTTGCTATTAAATTAGAAAGGGGCTGCGAACTGCGAGGAGAGAGGCTATTTCGTAAGCCAGTCTTCTTGCATGTTGGATGTCGTGCTAACATCAATTAAGCAATTACGTAGGAATGGGTCAGAATTAGCCAATAGCAGGTGAGATTGCCATCATTGCTAATGAAAGCCTGCGTGATCACACGCAGGCTCCCGACATCAGCACTTGCCGCGGTGGGCCAGATCGGGACCTCCGCGGTATTTAAAACACAAGCCCTGCCAACACAAGCCCCTAAAATTAACCCCCCTATGCTGAGGGACCCCCATCGGGACCCCGGCAGTGTCCCCATATCACCCGATTGGGACTCCCGCTGCATTTAAAATTTCACATTTCCTGCCGCGGGTCCGGAAAGGACCTGCGATCACTAAAAAATTACAGCCTTATTAAATTGCAATTCAGTAAATTTAAAAGGGCTCTATTTAAGCACACAGAATATTTTATTTACAAAACTTTTTAGTTAGTGAAGACCTTGCTTTTAAAAAAATAAAATATGCTGTCTGCTAAAATAGAGCCCTTTTAAATTTACAGAATCGCAATTTAATAAGGCTGTTAGCCTCCGTCGCAGGGATACTATAAGTACCCCCCCCCGGCATCTCAAATTAACCCCATCACTTATGGGGGTCTATACAGACCCCCATACGTCTCTAATTAACCCCCTCAGTCCCATAGGGGTCTATCCGGCCCCTATAGGACACTACTTAAGCCCATCAGTCCCATAAGGGTCTATACCGATCCTTATGGGACACTACTTAACCCTAATCAGTCCCATAAGGGTCTATACAGAACCTTATAGGTCACTACTTAACCCCATCAGTCTCATAAGGATCTATACAGACCCTCATGCGACACAAATTAACCCCAATATTAACACTATAAGTGCCATGAGGGTCCTCCAGGACCCTCATGACAGTAAGTCTAGGGCAATACCCTACACTATTAGCCACCCCAATAAACCAATAAAGCCAAATTAACCCCCTCTAAGTAATAAACCCCCTTCTAAGTAATAAACCCCTCTCTAAGTAATTAACTTAATTTAAACCTCACCATACCTAATTAACCCTATCACTAACCACTTAACCCTATCTAGACCTATTTAACTCTGTCTAGTCCTATGTAACCTCATCTAGTCCTATTTAACCCTATATAGGCCTATTTAACCCCATCTCTTATGGGCGTCTATACATTCCCCCATAAGCCTATATTTAACCCCATCTCTTATGGGGGTCTATTCAGACCCCCATAAGTCTCCATGTAACCCCATCTCTGATGGGGGTCTATACAGACCCCCATAAGCCTCTATTTAACCCCATAAGTCCCATAAGGGTTTAAACAGACCCTTATTGGACAATAATAACCCTAACAGTAACCCCATAAGTGCCATGAGGGTCCTCCAGTACCCTTAAATCTAAACCAACCCCCCTGTAACTAATGAACCCCCCTATCATATTAACCCCCCTCTATCCTAACCTATTAACCCCCCTACCTATCTAACACCTACCCTATCCTATTAACACCTACACTATCTACCTAACGCCCTATTAAACCCACACACCCCACTAATTACAAAAATAATAAATCCTAGAATACACAAAATAAAAAAAGCACAATAAAAAAAAAAGGGGACAGAAAGAAAAAAACCTACATTACAAAAAATAAAAAATAAAATACTACAGAAAATAACAAGTAGCACCACTACAGATAATAAAAAATGACCATAAAAAAAAAAAAAACAAGTTACAAAACAAATAAATAAGCATACATTACATAAAATCAAACCTCTCAATACATATAATTTAACCCCTAACTACATACATTCATACCCCTATTTACATACCTTTAACCCCTAACTACATACATTAATACCCTATCTACATACAATTAAACCCCTAACTGCATGCAGTAATAAAGTCTAATCTCACCTAAAAGCACCCCCTCCCTAAACCTACAATAGGGTAAATAAGGCCACTTACCTTGCCCAAATGCAACGGATTTCTGGTCTTCGTCCCTAGCATCAGGGCCCATCCTTCCGTGCCTCACGTCCGGCACCCCTAGGATAAAAAGAAACATTATAATTGATAACAAAATTAAACATAACATATAAAACAAGACATTCTAAATATTACACTTACATTTCTGCGATGCCCCCATCCTTCTTCTAATCTTCTCCAGCAGGGCCCCTGGAATCTAATGGAGCTCCTCCCTGGAGAAGCTCACCGCCACAAATGAGGCTTGTAGCACTTCCTCCTGTGAAAAATTGGAAATGACCCCTTCTGATTGGCTGAAAATGCTGTCAATCATATTTCAGTCAATCAGAAGGTGTCTATATTCCATTCTGATAGGCTGATGGACCTGTCAATCATTTTTAATCCAATCATAAGGGGATTTTCCCTTTAGCCAATCCGAATGGGATAGGGGTGTTTCCCATTCTGATTGGCTCACACCTTGGCACCTTCTGATTGGCTGAAATATAGGTAGAGGGGGATTAATAGGATAGGGAGGAGGGGGATTCATTAGTTAGAGTGGGGTTGGTTTAGATATATTAGTTTATTGGGGGGTATGGTGTAGTGTAGTGTTTGGAGGGCCCTTATGGCACTTATGGGGTCACTGTTAGGGTTCTTATTGTCCCATAAGGGATGTGGTTAAATGGAGGCCTATGGGGGTCTGCATAGACCCCTATAAGGGATAGGGTTAAATAAGGCTTAGAGGGGGTTAAATAGGCCTAGATAGGGTTAAATAGGACTAGAAGGGGTTACATAGGACTAAGTGGGGTTAAATAGGTTTTAGATGAGGCTAAGTCTTTAATGATAGGGTTAATTAGGTATAATGAGTGTAAAATAGTGTTAATTACTTAGATGGGGTTAATTTAGAATTGTGGTGGCTAATAGTGTAGGGTAGTGAAGGACCCTCATGGCACTTATAGGACCCTCATGGCACTTATAGTGTTAATATTGGGGTTCATTAGTGTCCCATGAAGGTCTGTATATAACCTTATGGGACTTAGGGGGTTAAATAGAGACTTATGGGGGCCTGTAGAGACCCCCATGAGTGATGGGGTTAATTTGAGATGCCTGGGAGGTATTATAGTACCCCCACCTCAGGGGTTAATTTTTTAGTGATTGCGGGTCCTTTAAGGACCTTTATGGTCCTTTCAGGACCCGCAAGGCGGAATTTTGAATTTGAAATGCAGCACAGGTCCCGATCGAGTCCCCCACTGCAAGGGGTGATATGGTGACACTGCGGGGGTCCCGATGGGGACCCCTAGCATAGCGTGGTTCATTTTAGGTGCCGGGGGGTACTTGAAGTACCCCCACAGCAGGGGTAAACACATTGACTGCCGCAGGACCCCGGCAGCAAGGGTTAATATGGGGACACTGCGGGGGGGCCAGATGGTGACCCCCAGCATAGCGGGGTTCATTTTAGGTACTAGGGGGGTCCCGATCTGGGCTTCAGCCTCCATTTGCATGTTACAGGCTAGCTTGTGGGGAACATCTTAACAATTTAATAGCATGATTGAATCGGAAGGGCTACATGGATGACAGATCAATGGGTTTTCAGGCTGCAACGTACTTGTGTCACTACGTGCTACGAGTTTGTTCTTAGCTCTAAGTTAATGAGGCTTTAAATTATGGTATAAATTAAATTTATCAGCATGGTATTGACAATACACCAAAAATAACAGCAATAAACCAAAAACCAAAGTATAAATTAACTCTATCACCAAAAACTAAATTAAGTGTATCACTAAAATATATTTTAGAGACTCAATCTTGTTGTGTTTTTTTTAAGGTATTAAAGTTAAATAAAAATATACTCCAAAAATTTACAAGAATAAAACAAAAACTATAGTATAAATTCACACTATCTACAAAAACAAAATTAAACATAGCACAAAAATATTTTAAAGAGACTTAATAATGTGTTTTTTTGAGTTTCAAAGTATAAAAAAAATTGACAATAATAAACCAAAAACAAAGTATAAATGAACTATATCATAAAACAAAATAAAAAATAGCACTAACAACATCTTAGAGAGCCTCAATCATCTTGCTTTTTTAAGTTATTTAAGTTAAAAAAAATGCACCAAAAATTTACAATAAAACCAAAAATAAAGTATAACTTAACTTTCAAAATTAAACATAGCATTAAAAAAATAATTTAAGGACGGCAATCATGTTTTTTTTGAATTATTAAAGTTACAAAAATATTATACACCTTGTACCAGAAATGTTTTTTAGAGTAAATGATTACAGACATGTTGAGTTGTGTTGCATTATCATACAAATTAGCAAATCAAGCAATAAAGTCTGCTTATTATATATTTGTTATATATATTATATTATGCACAATTAAATACATTTTCAATAGAAAAAAAAAGAAATGTGATCTCATTGGGCCCCCCATTAGGAAGGGCCAGGTGCATTGCACTACCTTTAGCAGCAGTATTTCTGATCCTGGATTAAACCAAATGGGTTTGAGGTATGGCTTTAGGTTAGATACCAGGGTCACATTTTTTTGGGGGGTCGTTCAGTCATTTCCAACTCTCTGTGACCTCATGGATATATTTATATACAGTATATGCATATATATATATATATATATATATATATATATGGAAACTGGATTTGAGGCTCAAAGACAGGGCCTCCTTGCTTTGCTGGGTTTAATTTGTATTTATCTTTCTCTTGAACTTATACTTATCTTATGTACAGCGCTATGGAATATGTTGGCGCGTTATAAATAAACTATAATAATAATAAAAATAATATATATATATAGTTTATATAGCCTGGCGGATAATTGGAAAATAGTAAGTAATTCCTTGGGTTCCCTTGTGCTCCAGTGATTACGATTCAGTACTTTTACTGCTGTGACCTGGGTTCAATTCCAGTCAAGGAAGGTCACACCACCTTGAAGCTAAGCAGGTTTTGGACTGGTCAGTACTTGGATGGGAGACAACTCAGGAATGTCAGGAGTTGTCTGCTGTGGCCCACTGGAGAAGGAACTGGCAATCCACTCGAGTATCTCTGCCATGAAAACCAATCAGCATGGTGTGTTGCGGTCCATGTGGTCACGGAGAGATGGACACGACTGAGCAGTGCAAATACAAGTAATTCCTTAAATGCACAGTAAACATTTAATAAAACCCTGTTTTCTTATCATGTCTACCTACCTATTCTTTAAAGACGCTTTTATAAGACCACTAAAATCGTCCTTTAATGACCCCTGAAAATGAATATGTTGGCCATTCTACCTAAAATGGTCCTTTAAATGTGAAATCTGTTTTCTTCTAACCCAAAGGGGTGATCTTATATTTACATTGTATTTACTCATATCTCCTCATAGCTATCTTTTTTCTAGACAAAACAAGTCTAATTTGCATTTCTCCATCCATCCATTGCTCTTTACACCCGCATGTAAACAGCTGACTTAAAGACACAACAACAAAGTATCCAAGGTATGCCATCGCATTCTCTTCCTAGTCTGCTTCCGAATCTTGGTAATTAGTCCTTGAGATTATTTATTTTCTGAAGGCACCCATACCTTGTATTTATAAGTTTAGATCTCAAAGAAAAAATACACAGACGCCATAACTTCCTGTGTAACTCGGGACGTGTCTGGCTGCTGGGAAATTGTATCTTAAAGTAATATTGAAGGTTTCTGGTTGTTGCTAGGTATATAATATCCCTGTGTATCTATTTACCTTTATGTACTTTATTTTATTAAGAAGTGCTTATAAGCCCCTTTTTTTACAGCCCTTCTAAAAAAATTGTTCTGCCCTCTGCAGCACAAGAAGACACAAACTCACAATTTTCAAACATATGCATTTTTTTAGGAGATGCAGATAATCCATAGTAGTAAAGTGCTACATTTTGCATGAAAAGTTGGTTCTACGCAAAAGGGAATATATTTGTATATGTTTTCTGTCTTGGAGTGTAAGTGGGTGTGTTCAGAAGGAAGAGAGAGGGAGAAATTAAGGATATCTGTTGGGCTAGAGTCAGATAAGAAGTCCGCATTAAACATACCCCCTCCTATGGGCTCAGTAGAGGCAAATTGCGGGTATACTTATGAGCCTTGCTCTGTGCTGTAACTGCCCCCTTGTGCCTTGAACAGGAAGCATGACTCTCCATGTTCTAGCAGAGACTGCTAAAATAAATATTTTCTCAGAATGCTTTTTGCCCGTTATTTAAATAGATGCTAATGGCGACTGCAGCCATGAAATTAAGAGATGTTTGCTTCAGGAGAGGAAAGCTATGGCAAGTCTGGACAATCTAATAAAAAGTAAAGATATATCACTATCAACAAAGGTCCTCATAGTATTCCTAGTAGTAACATACAGATGTGAGAGCTGGATCATAAAGGAGGTTGAGCGCCGTAGAATTGACGCCTTTGAATTGTGGTGTAACTGCTTAGAGTGCCTTGGACTGCAAGAAGATCCAATCAATCAATACTACAGGAAATTAAGACAAACTGTTCACTGGAAGGTATGATCATGAGACTAAAGCTCAAATATTTTGGTCATATCATGAGAAGACAGGGTTCCCTAGAGACGACTCTGGGAAAGATGGAAGACAAACTAAGAAGGGGGAGGCACAGGCGATGATGGACAGATGAGGTCAATGAAGCAATGAACATGAGCTTGGTGGATCTCAGAGGGGCAGTAGCTGAACGATGTGCCCAGCGTGCTGCCATCCATAGGGTCACAGAGATTTGGACTTGACTTAACAACTAAATTACAACAAATATTTGTTAATTTGTAGCATTCAATCTTGGACTGGTACTTTAGACGGAATGGGAGGAATCCTACTGGAGCTTATTCTTTTATTTACAAGTGGCAATACACAATGTCGCTCACTCAACATGAATTAAAATAGATCTAATCTGAATCCACTGTCACTTCCATTTATCCCGTCTCTAATCCTGTTAGAAATTAAGGCAAAATTAAATATAATTGGCAATTACAGGCTGTATTTATTTATTCAAAACTTTATAAAGACGTTCTGCACAGTATCAATACAAATTCTTCATCTTCACCTATGGGGTGATCATATCACATTACTATAAACATCATAATCTGCCTTTCTTCCTTAATAAATAAAAAGTCCCTCTTTACTCTAGACTGCTGCCAGTCGTAGTGGGCCCCTACCATGCTGTGGACCCTGGTGCTTTGCACCTTCTGCACCTGCAGTAGCTCTCCCGCTGCTGAAATCCTTTTCTAGGATGTATAGCCCCCAGAAGTATCAACCCTCAATACTCCTCTGGTGAGCACTAACAGGAGGCCACATACCCCTTGCAGGGTAATGAAATTACTGATCTAAGTATGAAATCTAGGGATGCATTATTGTATTCACAATTAGACTGATTTGACAAGTAATATTTGTAATTTTAGCTATAGACAAAGGTTTAGTTTTATGTCTGAGCTAGTGAGTGGAGGACCCTGGGGAGGGGTGAATATTTATTTTTGTATTGGACCACGCGCCCCTGGCCCCCTCCTGTGTCATCTCATTATATATTATATGTATTTATGTGTGTATATAAACTATAAATATATATATATATATATATATATATATATATATATATATATAAATATATATATTTATATATATATATATACAGTCAGGTCCATAAATATTGGGACATGGACACAATTCTAATCTTTTTGGCTCTATACACCACCACAATGGATTTGAAATGAAACGAACAAGATGTGCTTTAACTGCAGACTTTCAGCTTTAATTTGAGGGTATTTACATCCAAATCAGGTGAACGGTGTAGGAATTACAACAGTTTGTATATGTGCCTCCCACTTTTTAAGGGACCAAAAGTAATGGGACAGATTAACAGTCATAAATCAAACTTTCACTTTTTAATACTTGGTTGCAAATCCTTTGCAGTCAATTACAGCCTGAAGTCTGGAACGCATAGACATCACCAGATGCTGGGTTTCATCCCTGGTGATGCTCTGCCAGGCCTCTACTGCAACTGTCTTCAGTTCCTGCTTGTTCTTGGGGCATTTTCCCTTCAGTTTTGTCTTCAGCAACTGAAATGCATGCTCAATCGGATTCAGGTCAGGTGATTGACTTGGCCATTGCATAACATTCCACTTCTTTCCCTTAAAAAACTCTTTGGTTGCTTTTGCAGTATGCTTCGGGTCATTGCAATGCAATGGCCAAGTCAATCACCTGACCTGAATCTGATTGAGCATGCATTTCACTTGCTGAAGACAAAACTGAAGGGAAAATGCCCCAAGAACAAGCAGGAACTGAAGACAGTTGCAATAGAGGTCTGGCAGAGCATCACCAGGGATGAAACCCAGCGTCTGGTGAAGTCTATGCGTTCCAGACTTCAGGCTGTAATTGACTGCAAAGGATTTGCAACCAAGTATTAAAAAGTGAAAGTTTGATTTATGACTGTTAATCTGTCCCATTACTTTTGGTCCCTTAAAAAGTGGGAGGCACATATACAAACTGTTGTAATTCCTACACCGTTCACCTGATTTGGATGTAAATACCCTCAAATTAAAGCTGAAAGTCTGCAGTTAAAGCACATCTTGTTCGTTTCATTTCAAATCCATTGTGGTGGTGTATAGAGCCAAAAAGGTTAGAATTGTGTCCATGTCCCAATATTTATGGACCTGACTGTATATATATAAGTCAATTGCCCTGGATAATATATGATGTTTCTCTACCCCCCTCCCTCCCCGGTGTCTCTTCTCTCCCCCTCTCCTTCCCCTTTGTCCCTCCCCCATCTCCCTCACCTGTGTCTCTCCCCCTCCCTCTCCCACCCCTGTGTCTCTAACCCCCCAGTCCCTCCCTGTTATCTTTTTCCCTCTCCCTCCCGTGTCTCTCCCCCGTGCCTATTTTCCATCTCTCTCTCTCCTTCCCTCCTGTGTCCTCCCTCCCTCTTCTCCCCTCCTTTTCTATCCTTCCCTCTCCTCTATGAGCCTCTCAACCTGCAAGTCCCTGCACCCTCTGTGTGCCTCTGCATGTGCTATGTGCAAGCTCAACCCGCAACTTTGCGAGCGTTACACACAATATATATATTATTTATTTTATTACTTCTTTGTAATTTTTTATTATTTTTTTCTGAATGATCTTGGGTGACCCCACCCCTATTTCTCCGGGCCCCTACCTGTACACCAACCCCTACTGTCCCTCCTGGTCCCAAACACCCTGGGATTCTCCAGTTTTTGCCCTTCTCTTCCTCCCCTTCCGGGGCATCTCATTGCCTGGACAGGGAGTCCTAAATGATATCACGTGTATGTGACGTCATTCTGGATTCCCTCCCCCGGCTAGAAGACCCACTGGGAGGGGAGGAAGAGAAGAGCGTAATCTGGAGAGCTCAGGGTGCCAAGTGGTGGGGGCAGGAGTGGGGGGTCTCCATGGATATTAATAAGAAATAATAAACAAAAAAGGTTTGAGAGCAGTGGGGCCCCTGATTCTCGCACACCAGTGGTAACACCATCCGTGGTCTCCTCTAATACTTGAATTATGAGAATTGATCCAGAGAAGGGTGACTAAAAACGTTGGCAATTCTCTCACTGGAAAAAACATCCATCCAGACCCCAAAACTGGCAATTAGTTTATTTCCTACATCAACTTTCTACAAATTCTAGTTAACCTTTTATGCCATTGGAGTGGTGACGAGTAGTGTTTTTACATGGCTAGCAGCTAGACAGGATATTTGGCACTTCCCCATTGGTGGGACCACTTCAGCCACAATTCTTCATACAGTGGGTGGAGAGATCCAGAGCTTATACAGCATGGGGGATCATTGACAAATTGTCATTAATTGTTTAAATGCACAGCAAACATTTAATAAAGGCTTGTTTTTCTAATGACTCCCTACCTAACTATTCTTTAAAGACCCTTTTATAACTAAAGTGGTTCTTTAATGACCCTGATAATGAGGATGGCTGGTCATTATATTTAAAATGGACCTTTAAAGGTAAAATCTAGTTTCTTCCAACCTCATGGGATGATCTCTTGTCAACCTTCTATTGACCCTAGATTTAGTTATATAAAATATTCATATTATAGCTATCTTTTTCTAGACAAAATAAGTCCAAATTACCTTTTCTTCAAAACGAATTAATTCCATTCCTAATATTAATTGTGTTGCCCTTCACAGAACATTTTCTATCTCTACTTTCCTTTTTCCTAAGTGGTTCCCAAAACTATCCACAATATTCCAAGTGACGTCCTACCAGGGTTTATGAATCTTAAATATAGTACATTTATATATATCAGTTAGTTTTATTTTATATTTCCATAACAGTAATAATGATATTTGTGGTAATAAGTTCTATAGAACTGTATAACTTTTTCAATACATATATGTTTATATTTATTTATTTAGATACCACCATATAACTTGAGATGAGTAACCTACTTTAAGTGTACAAATATATTTTGAATTAATCCAATTTCCCTATAATATTACAAGTCAGCATTTTCCTGGAAATTGATATTATCTATCTTTGTGTACGACTTCATTTTCTAGCTCTAGTGTATTTTTTGCAAGTGGTTCCCATAACTGTCCGCCATTTTCCAAGTGAGGTCTTACTAGAGTTTATAGAGTTAAATATTATATAACTTTTTCTATCTCTACTTTCCTTTTTTCTAAGTGGTTCCCAAAACTGTCCGCCATATTCCGAGTGAGGTCTTACTAGAGTTTATAGAGTTAAATATTATATAACTTTTTCTATCTCTACTTTCCTTTTCTCTAAGTGGTTCCCATAACTGTCCGCCATTTTCCAAGTGAGGTCTTATTAGAGTTTATAGAGTTAAATATTATATTACTTTTTCTATCTCTTCTTTCCTTTTTTCTAAGTGGCTCCTAAAACTGTCCGCCATATTCCAAGTGAGGTCCTACCAGGGTTTATAGAGTTAAATATTATACCAAATGAAACTTCACTTTCTTCCTGACCCTTGCTATTTCTTATCTGACTCTTCCATCCCCTTTAGATTGTAAGTAGAGAGTTTTCAATCTTGTAGAGTGCTTTGGGAAAAAAACACTTTCTACGAAGATTCTAAGCTCAAAACAGGGCCCTCCATTTTTTGCAGTTTGTTAAAATTATATTTTTCCTTGTTCTTTTCCTCTGTATAGCGCTACGGAATATGTTGGCGTAATAATAATAATAATTATATAACTTTTTCTATCTCTACTTTCCTTTTTTCTAAGTGGTTCCTAAAACTGTCCGCCATATTCCAAGTGAGGTCCTACCAGGGTTTATGAATCTATTTACATATAGTAAATTTGTATTTATCTGTTAGTTTTAAATATACTTCTGTAACAATAATGGTGATATTAAATACGTTCTACAGAACTGTACAAAAATATCAATACATATGTTTATATATTTAGATACCACTATACAACTGGATGTGAGTAACCTGGTTATTGGAGTTTACCAAATGTATTTTGAATTCACCCAATTTCCCTATAATATTACAAACTAGGATTTTTCCTGGAAATTGATATTCTCTATCTCCAGCAATAAGAGACTTCATGTACGAGTGAGTTTTATGTCAACCCCCCACAGGCAAGGGAAGTTTTTAATGGATTATCACATCAGGAATGCTTGTCCAGTAAGACCTCTCTGACCTCTTTAAGTCTTTAGGAACACTTTATATAATTTTATTTTATGTGGTTTTCCCCTTTTTCCATTAGTGATCTGCGTACGGTGGAAATTATAGGCTTTTTTTAATGAGCCGGGTTAGGCTTCGTCGTGTCATAAAAATGAGAAAGGTCAAGAGCTGAGGTTAACCTAGGAGTTGGAGTATTAGGTAATTACATCACTACTTGGCCTAGGATATGGGATGGGCATAAATCAGAGACCTGATGGCTCAGTTTGTGCCACTCCTGGTTATTAGATGTGTGTCACTGAACAAAGTTCTGATCAAAGCCAACAAGCAGACAGCCAGGGGTCGTGAGGCATGGCTGGGGACTAATTGCTAGTCTGACTGGTGAAGGAAGTTTGTAATAAAAGACTATTACCTGCCAGGCTCTCAGGTCACTGGAGCGAAAATACAAGAAATTAGATTTATCAATAGTTGACTGGCAGGGATTCTGAGCTTCTTGTGGGGAACATGACAGAATATGGTATCATATATCTGTGTCCTAAAATTCAATTTTGTGTTCTCAACGTATGTTATGAATTTGTAGATAAATATAAAAAAATACTATATACAGTATATATATATATAGTAAATAAAAAGTACATCTAAACGTCTAAAGTAAGTTAAAAAAACTGCTTCTAGCTCAGAGTTCCGAGAAAAACAGTTATTACACTGCATTCTGGGAAGCTGAGCTGGGACATGCAAATGTGCCCACAAATGCCTCACTCTTCATTCCGTAGCCATTATCAAACATGGCTTCCTTTAAGCTTATACATGCTGTATTACACAGCTTTAATGCAAAGCCAAGGTTGGATTAAACACAGGCTGAGAATCTTATCCATGTACAGCTGTTTCAAGCTTACTGGCTATCATCAGCATGGAGCGGGATCTCAGCCTATGTTGTGGACCTTATAAGTAGGTAATTCACCACAGCAATCATTTATAATATGGTGTGCAAAAGAGCGATAGAAGCCTCCACCGTACAGTAATAAAAAGTACATCCGTGTTCACATTTGAATGTCTGAAGCAAGTTAAAAAAACTGCTTCCAGCTCAGAATTCCGAGAAAAACAGTTATTACACTGCATTCTGGGAAGCTGAGCTGGGACTTGCATAATTGAGCAATTAAGCATTGAAGCAGCCGTGAACGTCCAGTAATCTAGTAATTTAGTAATTAAATATATATATATATATATATATATATATATATATATACTGTATTTCTGAGAATTTTTTAGCAGGAAATAGGTTTTCATCAACTTATTTTTAGACATTCAAATAGAATCACTAATGTACTATTCCTTATTTGTACTACTGTACTTTGTACGGTGGAGGGCTTCTATCACTCTTAGCCCACCATACGTGAAACAATTGCTGTATATAACTACTCTCTACAACAATCACCACACAAACCAGACACTCACACCATACTGAGGATCGTCAGTAACCGTGAAACAGTGCTGTATGTGGTTAAGTGAAATGGTTTGTGAAAAATCCATCTGTTGCTATGCCTAAAACTGTGAAATACAGAAAGCATATGCTTAAAAGGAGCCATGTTTAAAATGGTTTGGAGTGATGGTGCATTGTGTGGCCTCATTTGCATGACCCGCCCCCAGTTTTCCCAGACTGCAGTGCATATACTGTATTTCTGAGAAATTTGAGCAGGAAATAAGTTTTCATCAACTTATTTTTAGACATTCTAATAGAATCACTAATGTACTATTGCTTATTTGTAGTACTATATATATATATATATATATCACATATATAGTTGTGAGCGTACGGGCCGTTGCTCACGCTTGTGGGCTCGCATAGCGAGCCCGCAGCCCTCCCATAGCGAGCCCGCGGCCCTCGCTATGCGAGGGCCGCGGGCAAAGGCCTCAGTTGCTGGGATGGAGCAGCCACCTCCTCCCCACAATGCCCCGGTTCGGGTTCCGGAGGGGGAGCCAGACGCCGCCACTGCCGCTAGCCGAACCCGCTGCTCGCACAGCGAGCCGCGGCCCTTGCATAGCGAGGGCTGAGTGCAAGGGCCTCTGTTGTTGCGATGAAGCAGCCACCTCATCCCCACAATGCCACCGCGCAGGGCCGCCCAGTCCCCGGTTGGGGTTCTGGATGGGGAGCCAGACGCCGCCACTGGCAGTAGCCGCACCATCCCGGAGGCCGGCAATCCCGCGGGAATGAGGTGAGAGCGCGGGTAGTGGCGGAGGTTCAGGCCACGCACGGAGCTCCGAGCTCTGATCAGTGCGGATACCTTGGGGAGGCGGGGCTAGGCCGGCCTGGGGAACAGGAAACGCGGACTGGAGCAGGCCTCAGAGCTGGAGGAGCCGGGCCTGGATAGCTGACTGTGAGTGACAGGGAGATAATGTGGTCTGAGGAAGATGTGCAATCACTGAGAGCTGCCATATAAACTAATTATACACTGATCATTAACACCATGTGTATGTATATAATGTGTATTGTGTGTGTGTATAGATATTGTGTCTGTGTGTATTGTGTGTATATATTGTGTGTGTGTATGTATAATGTGTGTGTGTGTATATATATGTGTATATATATATAATGTGTGTGTATATTGTGTGTGTGTACTGTTTGTGTATATATAATGTGTGTGTATATTGTGTGTGTATATATAATGTGTGTGTATATTGTGTGTGTATCAACTGCGGCCCTCGCGAAGCAACTGCAACCCTCGCAAACTTTACGTCGCAACGCAAACAACATACGAGACACGTTAACACACATTACGGACTCGCAAAAATCGTCCGCAACCCGCGGACATGAAAAAATGAAAAACACAATAAATACACACAACACATACATAAAAAGCTTACCTACAGCAAGAGGAAGCATCCAGGACCTCAAAAAATAAAGTTACACCTTCATTTAACTCAAAATAAAAGAGTTTAGACACTAAAAAATTCTCTAAGCAAGAGAAAAAATGGCCGACGAACAAAACGAAAACGAGGCTACAGCACTCTAAACACGCAAAACACCACAAGAAACACGCAAAAAAACACCACAAAAGACCTACGGATATTCCACTACAGACGCATA
Source organism: Discoglossus pictus (assembly GCA_027410445.1). Taxonomy (NCBI): domain Eukaryota; kingdom Metazoa; phylum Chordata; class Amphibia; order Anura; family Alytidae; genus Discoglossus; species Discoglossus pictus. The sequence continues at coordinate 386,723,674 of CM050167.1, read as the reverse complement.
CCACACATTAGCCGGCATTTTACAACAATGCGGAACTACACAACTACGCTAACGGTTTGGTCTCGCGCACACACAGTATAACACTGCACACATTCAGCACGCTTACACAGCAGCTCCACACCACTAATGCTGCAGCAACATCAACACAGATTGCTAGCTCTTCAACACAATGCTTCAAAATAGGTCAAGTATATTCATTTATTAATTTGTATTATATATTTCAGTAGTATACACCAAACACCATTAGCTACCTTACAATTCCATTGCCGTCATTTTTTGACGGGCAATTCGCTAGTATATAATATAATAATGAATGTTGAGGTATATTATGATACCTTTTGTATTGGACAAATGCCTTATATATATTGACAAGCTTTACTGACCTCTCTTTATCAAGTCTGACCTCTGAAAAGCTTGCCAATATAAATAAGGCGCTTGACCAATATAAAATGTATCACAATATACTGCAATACTCATTATTAATCTATCTCTCAATCCTGCACAGTGATTTGGGGAAAGCAATATGGACACCGGATTCCAAGCTCAAAGACAGGGCCCTCCATTCTTTGCAATGTATTAATTTTGAATTTGTTGTTGTCTGGAACTTAACTTATGTATAGCTCTACGTAATATGTTGACGCGTTACAAATAAACGATAATAATAATAGACAAAGCATCCCCCATTGACCTTATAGGGGGTGCATACCAGCAGTAGTCTAATCTTAAACAATGTAAAAGATCTTAATCTTAAACAATTTGTAAAAGATCATTTAAAATGGCTTAAATGGGCTTTTTCTTCAAGTCTCTTTTTTCCATGACAATGCTCACACTGTTTTATTATTGCCCTAAAATGCAGTATTATTCACAAATCATAGTTTGTTTAAATTTCCATGAGTAAGACAGGTTTGCAGGATATGGCTTGCAGTTATAGTTGCAAGCTGTCTGCTTCTGAGCACGTGCAAGGAAGTGGATGGGTGAATATACAAACCCCTCTCCCTCCTCTCCCATCACTCCCTCTACTATTCAGTAAATAAGAAAATGTTCTTAGACTCCAAGCCATCAGGAAATGCTCAAGTCAGACAAAATGGAAACTCTACAGCAAAACATAATCATCAAAACTTTATATTTTCTCTAATAAAAATGGTTTTATGTATTTAGTTTGTTACATATTTTACAAATGGTCCTTGTAAAAGGCTTCTAACTACACTGATTAACATGGTCTGGCTGGGCAGGTAGCAATTGCCGCCCCAGACCAATAAGATTTCAGTTGTGTTGGATGATAGAGAGAAACCTCACACTGCGAGGTTGAAGAAAAACAATACAGTTCACACACTCACCACTAGGGGCAAATGTGAATAATGGGAAACCCAAAAAATAAATAAATCAAAGGATCTGGCAGCCTGCCAAGAAGGAGGAAGCTGCTGTTATGGTCAGGGTAAAAACAGTACATAAGGTAAATGACCTCAAAGCTGATAAGGTTAAGTTGTGTTGGGTGCTAGAATGAAACATCACACCGCGCGGTTCAGGAGAAACTACAGTTCACACACTCACCACTAGGGGACAAATGCAAGTAATGGAAAAACAACAAAATAGATAAATAAAAGGTTCTGGCAGCCTGCCAAAAGGGAGGAAGCTGCTGTTAGGGTGTGAGAGCAACAGAATAAAACAGCATGCTGGGTAAATATCAAATATCTAAGTTGAAGTTTAGGTCATGCCCATAGATGATTTTGCCCCCAGATTAGAAGTTGCTAACCTGCCCCTATATGGATACCAACAAATACATGGTAGCTGGTTGCTATTTTTAAATTAAATTAATAATAATTAAGTAATTACATAAGCGGAAAAAGTGAAACCCCAACCTTAAAGCAACAGCGCCATCGTGCTCCCAATTACGTTGAGTGAAGACGTATTTGGCCAACACGCAATGTAAGAAGGCAGATTGTTTATAGGAACATTCATACAGCAACATACAGGTACTGTAAAGCATGACACCACTGCAAAGACTGGATGAAAGCTCTTGTCATTATTAAGACAGGTGATGAGGGTGGTATGAGTTATGTGCGCTGTGTCTTGGAAACACAAGGTCAAGGCTCGTATGCAGTGTTTGTACAGGTTAGTGCGGCTGCTTAGTCAGACTTATAACATCTGACTGGGTTCTGCAGGTGGATTTTATTTTTGGTCTTTTAGATATTTCCGTTACTGGTCAGCAAATTCCTAGTAAAGAGTAAGTTACTTTCCAGTCTTATAAATGACATATTTATTCCAAGATACAATAAAACCAAAGGCTTACTCAAATTGGGAGTTTCAAGTGCTAGAATAAAACTCGAAGTTATTTATCACTAATTCCAAAACAGGTCACGGCTTGATGACAAATCTCAGTTGGTATTTTTCTATGATGAACAGTGTTTATATCAAGCTGTGTATCTGGGCACTATAAATGGCCGTGCAATTGGCTGTGGATGGATAGTAGAAGAAACTAGTAGTTGTAGACTATGAACCGTCAGCCGCTGCCCCTCTGAACTCCCTCAGTCTCATGTTCATCGGTTCAATTACCTCATTTATCCCCCTTTGCCATCCCTTTCTTCAATCTTTCCCAGCACCAGAGCCTTCTCTGGGGAATCCTGTGTTCTTATGATATGGCCAAAATATTTGAGCTTCAGTCCCATGATCAAACCTTCCAGTGACCAGTTTGGCTTGATTAGTTAAACTAATCGTAATACTTTAGGACACATAGAAACAAAGACTTGATACCATGTAATAACCAAAAGGCCCATCTAGTCTATACCTTATAACTACTTAAGAAGCCTGGCTGAATAAATTCTCAGGAAAGCTTTTTGCTTATCCCAGGAAATGTTTACTTCCTTAAAGGGGCAATATCACCCCAACAACAAGCAGGTTTCATCTAAAAGTGCATTAAACAACTTGAATTATCAGTTTTTCTCTATGGTATAACATTCCTGAGACACAGCATTATTTGTAGGTCTACTCTGTGCTTATGTGCGGCTCACTGTGCTAATTTTCACCTCAGAGTGCTTGGGGGGACTAATATGCTTAGGGGGCATTGTTGTTACCACCACAGAGATAGAAGAACAGACTGTGATACTAATCAGCACACCAAAGCAACTAATTAGTATTACAGAGCTGCTCATTTGTATTTTTATAAAGCACAAACAATGCTGAATATCCCAGTAATAGTTTACTTTGAAAAATATTATTTTTTTGTGTTCTTTAAGAATAACCCCAAAAAAATGAGTTTAAAGTGAGTCCCTTTAACTGTTTTTGTCCCAACATCTATTGAAATGCTGTCCCACTTATCTACTGCTCTTTCTGTAAAGTAGTACTTTCTCACATTACCCCTACATTTTCCAACTTCTAACAATGACCTCTTGTTCTTGCACTCCTCCTTTTCTGGAAGATACTCTGAACTCGAGAACTTTATTAAATCTTTTAATGTATTTGAATATTTCTCATCATATCTCCCTCTTCCCTAAACCCAAGGTTTCCAACCTTTTTTCCTAAGGACCATGAACCACAACCAACCAGTTGGAAAGAGTCTTCATGGACCTCTTATTTTTTTTTCTGTCTGTATATAATGAATCAGAATGTGTTCGCTTTATGGATGTGCAGCACATCCACTAACAGTCAATACAATATTACATTTACACACCTGTACTACCTACCTTGTCATGGTGAAGTGGCTATGAGCTATAGGGTCACCCAAGATGAGCAGGTCATAGCGGAGAGGTCAGACAAATTGTAGTCCACTGGAAAAGGACCTGGCAAACCACTCTAGTATCTTCGCCAAGATAACTTTATGGATAAGCATGACCAGAAACATAAAGATAGATGTGCATGGCGTGCTTTGGTCCATTGGGTCACGGAGAGTTGGACACGACTCAATTGCTGAAAAACAACTACTTGTCAATGCATTTTTTAAATATTTTAATAATTCTTTCATATCAGAAGTTCCATGTATTCCTGGAAGAAGCTTGTGGACCACCAGTGGTTTACAAACCACGGTGTGGGGATTTTTGTACTAAGCTACACATACCAAGGTCATGATGTTTTTGTCTTTTACATCCTGCGCCAGTCGCCGTCCTTTGGTTTCTGATTTGTTAAAGTCCTTTTGAAGATCCGGTCCAAGAACTGGACACAATATCAAGGTGAGGTCTGTCTAAGGTTCTACAGAGTTACATTAGCACTTCTCTCTTTTTATTTGTTTGCTTGTTATTCCTCTTCCAATACGACCAAGCATCCTACTAGTTTTCTTTCATTAATTGCCCACTTCTGAACCATCTGATATAATAAGTCCCAGGACCATTTCCCTTTCTGTTGTTGTCATCAAATTACCCTTAAAGAGACTCTTCAGGCATTTTTGTTTTAAATGAATTTTATTAAGTATTTTTTTTAATTCATTTTATCCTCACCAATGAAACTAAAATCAAATAGTATAAAACTATACACTTCACCTATTTCTAAGAAGCTCTCAAAGTATAGGATTCTTATATTCTAGAGACTCCCCCAGTCTCTTCTCCCTCATGAGAGCTGCACAGCTATGACCTGAAGCCACACCCACAGGGAAGGGACTTCACACTAGCATTGTGCCATCCAGAAGTGAGAGACATCTCATTGAATAGCATCATTTAATAAGCAATGTAACAAACATACCCATGATGACGTGACACAGAGGAGGTTCCAAATATGACATAATGTAGACCTACTGTATATTTAATGACAAGAACCTTATTAATTAAATACAGAATTACAGTTTTCAACTAATACGTTTTTAGCAGTTAGCTTCAATGAACCATCCACAAAGAAAGATTCATATTTTTTTTATTATGGATAGTACTAATTACCCCTGAGGCATTGGGTCCAGTATCTTGAATGCAGCCACCTGCACAAAAAAGGACTAGGCCTGTTCAGACCGAACTAACAGCACTGAAGACAATGGACACCATTTTTCTGTGGGTAAGTCAGTAATTAATGCCTGTGATCTCTCAATACTAAAGATATGAATCTCGATGTGTGGGTAGAACAGAAAATGTGACTGACATGGCAGACTATTCATTATTAGAGTAAAACAAAGCAATATTTCCAAATATTTACTGGAAAAAAATATATATCCAGGTTTGAGCCACATTATCATGACCACCTCCTACTTTTAATGTCAGCAGTGCATAGTCAATGAAATACTGCACTTGTTGTGATCTGGCTTGATGGGTTTATAAGGTGACATCACCCATCGCTGTCACAGGTAAAAAGTATGATTTATCCGAATTTGAAAAGGGGATGCCCATTGGCTTTTGCGCCAAGGATGGTAATATTTCTGAAACTGGGCAGTTTGTGAGCTGTTCACGTGCTGCTGTGGTTAAAGTGTACCGTGACTGGACACACGGCACCATAAATGTTGTGGGAACTGCGGAGCATCACATGCCATTGATGTCAGAGGTGAACGTCGGCTGCAAAGGTGTGTGAGGGCTAACCAACAAGCAACTATTCAGCAACTCACTGTCCAAGCAAACCATGGGGCTACCAGATGTGTGTCTAAAATGACAGTATAGCGAACCCTGCTACATGGGGCTTCAAACCAAATGGCTGTCACTGCAGCCATGCTGACGAGGGCTCATTGTCAGAAACGGCTTTTCAATTTGTCTGACAGTACCGAAATTGGACCTCTTCTGATGGTTAAAGGGTTGCCTTTTCTGATGAATCACGTTATCTGCTCCATCGACTGGACGAATGTTGGGTTGTCAGATGTGCAACCGACAAGAACAAACACTCTGGAACCATTGTTGGATGAACACAAGCTGGTGGCTGTGGTGTTATGGTCTGGGGAATGTTTTCTTGGCATTGTTTGGGTCCACTCTACCACTGGAAGGCACTCTCAAATAATTGGGTTATCTATCCTTGCAAATCAAGTACACCCATATATGCGGACTGTCTTCCCTGGAGTGGATTGGTTCATCAAGTAGGACAATGGAACATGTCATATGGCCCAAATTGTCTGAGGAGCCTGAAGAAGACTTCCAAGTACTTCCCTGGCCTCCAATTTCTCTGAAATTTAACCCCATCGAGGGACCACCTCGTTCACCATGTTCACCGTATGGATCCTCCACCAAGCACTCTTCAGCTGCTGTTGGATGCACTGGAGGCTCCAGATACCCTTACCAACCTTCCAGCATCTTATTGACTTACTACCACGCCATCTGGCCGCTGTCCGCGCTGCACACGACTGTTATTACAGACTAGCGACTTGCCCGTCAAAAAATGACGGCAATGTTATTGTAAGTGAGCTAATGTTGTTTGGTGTGTAATAGTAAAGATATAATACATTAATAAATTAATATACTTTACCTATTTGGAAGCATTGTATTGAAGAGCTGTGAATGTGTTTTGACATTGCTGCAGCATTAGTGTTGTAGAGCTGCTGTATAAGCGTGGTGAATGTGTGCAGTGTAATAGTGTGCGTGCGCGAGGCGAAACCGTGCGCGTAGTGTCGTACTTCCGCATTCGCGTTAAATGGCGGTTTATGTGTGTTGTGCGTCTTTGCGTATTGTCCGTTGTTGGTTTGTAGTGGTTTTCGAGTTTCTTGTGGTGTTTTACGTGTGGAGAGTGCTGTAGTCTCGTTTTCGTTTTGTCCGTCGGCCATTTTTTCTCTCGCTTAGCGATTTTATTAGTGTCTAAAGTGTTTTATTTTTATTTAAATGAAGGTGTAACTTGTTTTTTTGAGGTGCTGGATGGTTCCTCTTGCTGTAGGTAAGCTTTTTATGTGTGTGTTGTGTGCATTTATTGTGTTTTAAATGTTTGTATGTCGGCGTGTTGCGTCCGATGTTTGCGAGGTCGTAATGTGTGGTAACGTGTTTCGTAGGTTGTTTGCGTTCCTCGTAAAATGTAGCGAGTGTCGGAATTTGTGTGTCGTGTTTTTTGAGTAGCGACGTGAACTTTGCGAGGGTTTGAGGCCCTTGCCCAGTGACCTCGCCAGCAACTGAGGCACTCACTTCGCGAGGGGCCTCAGTTGATGGCATGGAGCGCCTTCGGCGCTCCATGCCAGCAACTGAGGCCCTTGCCCAGTGACCTCGCCAGCAACTGAGGCACTCGCTTCGCGAGGGGCCTCAGTTGCTGGCATGGAGCGCCTTCGGCGCTCCATGCCAGCAACTGAGGCCCTTGCCCAGTGACCTCGCCAGCAACTGAGGCCCTCGCTTCGCCAGGGGCATCAGTTGCTGGCATGGAGCGCCTTCGGCGCTCCATGGCAGCAACTGAGGCCCTTGCCCAGTGACGGCACTCCATGCCAGCAACTGAGGCCCTTGCCCAGTGACCTCGCTACGCGAGGGCCGTGGCTCGCTACGTGAGGGCCGCAGCTCACTTCGCGAGCCACGGCCCTCGCTTCGTGAGCAAAAGCCCGTACGCTCACAACTATATATGTGATATTACAAACACACACATATATATATATATATATATATATATATATATTCCTGCAATTTTTAATGTGCAGTTGAAAATTAAATAAATCCCAACATTTAAATATGCATTTTTGTTTGTTGTGAGATGTATCTGTTTAGAACAACTTCAACTATTATCTTTCTGCAAACAGGGAACAAGCTATATTTTATTACCTGAGGTGTTTACTTACACGTTGAGCATAGCAGGTGTGAAAACTTGGAAGTTTTAAGGAAGTCAAGGCTGTGAAAATAAAATAATTTTCTGATAAACTGTGTGGTTTGGAGTATACCAGCATAATATCAGATTATGTTACATTTTATCAGGAAACTGGAATAGAGCCACAGGACATATGGGTGAGCTTCTCCTACCCTGCGGGATTATTGCTGAGAAGTAAATAAATAATAATTTATAGGTGGAGCGCAACATTATAAAAGCTGAAGAACCAACAGAAAACAGAACCAACATACCATGAGAACCTGTTACCTTTGGCTGTGTAAACTTCATAACCTTCTTATTTTTTTCTATAAATAATTACTCCCCTTAACTGATTATTGAATAATTTTTTTCTTGTAACTGAAAGACGATATCTGAAAATGCTTCATAGCAGTTTCTTGATTAAACAAGGTCCCAGCGAGGAATAAAGGATTGGATAGCTTGGGTCCATCAGTACATGATAAGTAATATAGTTGTATGAGTAATTATTGCGTGCTTATGACCAGGGCAGGACACCAGGGCCCTCCATTGGGGCGCCCCAGTGCTGTTTTACACATTTTTTTAAATCACTGTAATGTAGTGGGCCCCCCATTTCTGCCCCCCCCCCCCCCCTTAGCACCGTTGGCCCCCAATGCCCCAACGGTTCTCACGCATGTTATTTTAAAAACATTTTTACAGGCAAATACTTTATTTTTAAAGGAATGTTTTACAACAAAAAAATACTGTGTTATTTCAAATTAGGTTCAATCTGAAGATAATTTCATGTTTTTCTTTTATATTTTTCTTGTACCTATGGGTTGTCTGTAGCCCTCTGTGGCCCCTGCGGATCCCCTGCGGGAAATTAAAGAAGATAAACTAATTCTAGAGTTGGGCTTTGCAGCGGAAGATTTAGACCCCATGAGAGTTTTATTGAGTTTGCTGGATGAACAAGATATATCAGTAGATGGTAGGAACAGAAATGTCTTTAAGAAACCTAGCAGATTTACACCATCCTTCACAAAATATGCACATATTGCCATATTTGTGAAACTATTGACAGATGACATGGAAAAACTATATAATAAACAACATAAACAAAAAAGAATACTTCCACAAATGTATCCATTAAAGAACAAAAAGCTCTTCAAGAATTACAGAAAGACGCTACCATTGTAATCAAACCAGCAAATAAAGGGGGCAATATAGTACAGGACAGTACCACTTATTGTATACTCCCCTCTGATCCAACAGAGATATTTAGGGCTGAACTTAAAAAGATACTAGATGCAGCCATGATGGAAGGTATTATTGATAAAGATCAACATGAATATCTGTTACCCAGATGGCTAACCATATCAACTTTCTATGCTCTCCCCAAAATTCATAAAAGAACAAGCCCGGTATCAGGGCGATTAACTATTTTCTCTTTGATGGGGTCTGGTACCATCAGATCAGAGGTACAGCAATGGGCACTCCATGTGCCCCGAGTTACGCCAACCTGTATCTAGGGTGGTGGGAGAGCCATTATGTTTTTAATGATACCATGGAGGAATATACCAATAGTGTATTACACTGGGTCAGGTTTATTGACGATGTGTTGGTACTCTGGGATGGCATAGCTGAGGCATTTGGTAACTTGGTGACAGCATTAAATCATAATGACTTAGGGCTCACATTGACATATGAAACAAGTGATTCTACATTGCCCTTCCAGGACCTATTAATATGTAAAGACAGTTCAGGTAATATAACTAACTGCTATCGAAAACCAACGGCAACTAACCCCCTCCTTCATTGGATTAGTTACCATCCAGAGTCCTTGAAACGTGGTTTTCCAGTGGGGCAATACCTACGGATTACGAGGAATTGCTCTAATTTTACGTCTTTTATAGTCAGGCAGACAAATTGAGAAAACGCTTTAGAGCAAGAGGCTACCCTAATAGGTGCCTTAAAGACGCCTTTAAGCAAGCCATAAACTTCGATAGGAATGAGCTTTTACCCTCATCCCATAAGAAAATAGCAGATTACAAAATGAGAGCAGTCTTCACTTTTGGTGAGAGCTGGCAGTGTCTTTAAGACATCTTGACCAAACATCGGAATATACTTGATAAGGACATCGGTCATTTAGTAGGCAGGTGCCCCTCTATCACTTATAGGAAAGCTCCCAGTTTAAAAGATCTACTGGTAAAACATTTTTTCAAAACTCCTCAGATCAAATCTAAACAGATATGGTAAGTAAACCAAAAGTGCGTTTTAAATGTGGCCACTGAGCAGAATGTAAATCAGTAACACAAGCTAAATCATTCATGAATCCACATACAAAACAGGAATATAGGATCAGAGATTTTTTCAATTGTTCCTCAGTCAATGCAATTTATATGACACGTGCCAAAAAATCTATGTAGGGAAAACCTTTAGGACCTTCAGAAGTTGTATTTGGGAACATATGTATGGCATAGAGAAATTAGCTGATACTCCTATAGCACGCCATATGAGTGTCTATCATGGGAATTATTCAAAACAGATCTCCTTTATGGCGATTGATGGATTTAAAATAACCCAGCGCAAAGGAGATCATGATAAAAGACTTCTACAATTGTGTAGATGGATTTGGGTAGATGGAGTGTAGATGGATTTTCCGTCTTAAAGCACAAAGCCCTATTAGTCTCAATGAAGGCTTCATTCATCTAACATGGTTTCAACTTAAATTGTAGCCAGTATATGTTTTTCATTTTCCTTGTGTGAAGAGCAGCTATATACAAAAAACCTTTTACAGCCTTTACAACAAGCCCTATTGCTTGGACTTACCAATTATAAGTGGTCCACTACAACTGTGGCAACTGTAATGTTAATCTTTATTATAGTTATCTCTCTTACTATGTACCACCTTCATTTTATACATTTATTCCACTCTAAATAAGATGTGGTTCTCTTTTGGTTGTAATTTCTAACATTTGACACTAATGTCAACTAGACTTCAACTAGTCCTTTAATTCATATTGATATGGTCTATCCCCAGGAGGCACATCCATATATGATTAACATCATCATCTTCACCCTGATCACATGTTCTATACAGTGCAATTGCACAGTCATATGGCATACCTTCGGGAGGCACATGCAACATCATCAACCCCAATATTACTTGTTCTTTATGGAACAACTGCGCTGTCATATGTCCTACCATCGGGAGGCACATTTATTTACGACTAATACCATCCTGATCACATCTCCCGTGCAGCAACACTACTCTGTTATAGCATCACCACCACGATTGCTTATTCTAACTACGCTGTCATATTTTTCCACTGCTCGGACTCACCTGTGATCTAGATGTGTGCTTCTCTTGATCCCCTACTTTTGGAGGTCCGGGTATATTTAATCTAACTTGTATGTTCTCTGAGCACATCACATATGTCTATACAGCACGATCACGCTGTCATTGCTTTCATTGTTTACCATGGTTCCTATGGATACAGTGGTCTGTGTCAACCTATCAGAGCGTTTGGCGAGATTTGGTACCTCCTTTAAAAGATGTATTGGATCGAGCTCCGTGCACCACTTAATGACGTTGGTCGCTCCGAAGAAACGCGAGTCTGTGTTTTTTTTATTTTTACATTCATTAAGCACAGATTTCCTTTCAAGCCGCATCCATCTCCACACTTGGCACTAAAAGGACAGGGAGCTAGGTAACCCGCATGGCACAACTCAAGACTGCCGTGTAAAAATCTGTTTTCCTAACCAGGGGACTTTTGGATCCTGTAGCCATTTTGTACAACGGACCAATTCTTGTCCACAAAATGTCACTGCAGGACGTGGGGTAATTACAGGCCCTTTGTTCTGTTTGCCGCTCTACGGCCATGTGGAATAGGCCCAGTGGTCCGCCCCCTAAGGTGGGCAAGCCAAGCCCCCAGTTGTCCACTGATATTATTGGGAGATGCAAATTTGGGCGGTGTTTAATGTGTTCAGCCCACTGTGATGTAACTGAGGGAGGGAAATCCTTTTGCCTGTGTTTCTGTTGCTGTTTGGAAATGAAGTGAGAGAGTCCATATAAAAAACCATGCTTTCTGGACTATGGTCTATTTCTTTAAGAGGGATTGATATGATTGCCGGTCATCGAGAGGCCCCTTCCGTCTGAGAAGATTGCCAGCATTAAAAGAGGAATTCCTGTAGCTAAAAGGCAGGAAGGGTTGGTGCTGAATAGCGTCCCTATCTGGGATCTTCTAATGCCGTTAGTTAGACATTTAGCCTGTTAGCAGTGTCCTGAACCTGAAGAGTGCCAGAAGCCAGTTTAGGTTTAGAACAAGGGTCGAGTATTGTTGGAATTAGGCTGTTCTCTGTCATTTCCATTATTGCCATGAAGCATTCAAATTAATTTACCGCATTTTTCCAATACACAACTCACTGTTTTTTCAATATTTTATAAAACGGTGGTGTGGGGGTGTTACAATTACCCTGTGCTGATGGTATTTATTTTATTTAGAGTATTTCGGTACCTGGGCATATAATTTAATAAATTGTTGAATAAAGGTTAATTTTTATCCCCCTCTTCCCTCATTCACTGATTTATATTGTAGTGGTGTTATGCACCAAGGGGATAAGTCCCAATTGTATTTGAATATGTATGAATGTTGCAAAAATAGATGAAGAAAATCTACTGACTCCCCTTGGAAAGTACTTTAAGTTTTTTAGAATCGTGTACTTGGTCCAAGGACTTTAGATGTCTTAAATTACACTTCAAAAAAATTTTCTCTCAAAATTTTTAATTGCTTGTTCTTTAACAAATTGTAATGGATTACCAAAATTGGACAACATTTTTAATAAGATGATGTGGAAATGAGCCAAATGAGCTTAAATTCTCAAATGTTTTATCCCTGAGGGAGAAAATCAATTACTTAAAGGTGTGTAAATAGTTCTGCATTTAGTTTTTAAGAATATGTTTAGTAGTCCAAACCCAACTTTAAGTGCCCTAAAGTAAAATAATAATTCAAGATATGTCTTATGTTCAATTGTTTGGATGTAATTTAGGTGGAAATAGTAATAATAAAGGGCCATGAGACACAACAGTTTTTTCAAAAATATATAAAGAATGTGAGCCCCATTTTGGTGATCCTGTAGCCCACAAGTGAGGTCGCAATTTTTTTGGGTATTCAATTGGCGTCTTTTTGCGAGCTCCAAACAGGTTACGAGTTATAGCCTTGAAAATATTGCGATGGTTAAACCTGTAACTTACAGCCTCCAGAAGCCTTTGACTTTTGCAAGGGTTATGATACAAACACAATTGCTCAATTTCCCCAAGCCCGCAAATGTTTCCACACCCGTAAATGGCAAATGAAGGAGAAAATCCTACGAGTGCTAGAGAGGACCCGCAAGGGGATTAAACACCTATTCGTAGCACTGTAACTGCAAATAAAAAATCAATACTGCACTGTAAATAACGAGGAAAGCGATGATTATAATTAATTGCACAACAGTCTCAAGCTCGCAAATCAGCAGGAAATTAAATGTATTTTTATGTTTCATTTCAGGGTTAAATCGATCTTGGGTATTAATGACGTAATACATATCAGGTCACCCATATGGACTAGAACAGTATTGGCATTTATTTTCATAATTCTTTATTTTGAGGGTTTGCGAGTTTGATAGATAATCGGACCCCGAACCTGTTTGATTGATATGTAACCTCCATGTTTTACTGCTGTAATAATGACAGTCTCATTTTCTATTGGTGGATTCAAAATGGGAGGTTACAGGCTTGCTTAATTGATCATGGTCCCGCCCTGAGCTGGTTTACGGTTTCGGCTTTGGGCCAGTAACGTGCGGGCTTGAGCAACTGAATAGAACTGCTACAGGAGCAACACACCTGCAGACATTCGGCCTACTGAGATCCAGTTGCGGGCTTGCAATTGAATGTGGCTCTTTATTATTATGTGGTAAAACCAGAGATAGCTGGTGCCAATCAAATTTTGTGGCAACTTCTCAATGTCTTCATTAGATATAGGGTGGAAGCTCATGTGAAGAAGTTGTTAAATGTGACCCAGAATTGACTTATATATTGTAATTTTAGTTGCTTTTATAGTCTCTAAAGCTTTTCCACAAGAATCTGATCAAATATATTGATTTCTATAGTGTTTAGAACTTTATCTCCAAGGTTCAAATCCAGCTTTTTACATTTTTTTTTCTTTACATTCATATATTTTTCTTTAGTTTAAACACTTACAGCCTTATTAAATTGCGATTCTGTAAATTTAAAAGGGCTCTATTTAAGCACACAGCATATTTTTTTCCAGAAGTTTTTAGTTAGTGAAGACCTTGCTTTTGGATAGAAGTTCACTAACTAAAAACTTCTGGAAAAAAATATATGCTGTGTGCTTAAATAGAGCCCTTTTAAATTTACCGAATCGCAATTTAATAAGGCTGTTAATTTAGAAACATCCCAACTCCCCTATCTGTCTTCTTTACAATATATTCTCGTTTTTACTTAATAAAAAAAAGTACTATTTATATAAAAAGGCAGAACCATATTTATGAAACAGTGTGCCAGTCTATTAAGTTTAATATTGAGTTTCTCAATAAGCAACATGTTCATTCCAGGTACTATCAAACTATGAAACAAAAAATAATTCTTACTATAAGCACTTAGTAGAACTGTTCAAAATGCTTTTACTCAACCTGCTCGGTTAATTTAAAAGCAGTTTTAACAAGAAAATCACTTTTATACATGATAACTTAAGTGTCCTTTTAATACCCCTCTGAATAAAAAAAACGGATTCTATATTTTCTTTAGTAATGGAGTGTCGCAGCTTAAGTCCAACTTAAGTTCATCTCTGCTCATTATCCTTCAATTGCATTTTGACTTTTTCACTTAAATTATTAATATATTAGTAATATAGATTAACAACAGCTGTGATAAAAATGATTTAATATATTTTTTTCCGTGTTCAATAAAAAATAAAAAATGTTTTTAATGGATGTCAATCCCAAAAAAATAATATATAAGTCCTATACCATCCCCAACACCATTAGTTTCAATTTTGTCACTATATTATAAAATAATTATGCATAATTATTTTATAATATAGTGATGAAATTGAAACTGGATGCAACTTAATGGTGAAACATGATCAGATACGTCTATCAGTTTTCATTTAATTCTTTTTGGGAATGCCTGAAGCATTGAGATTCTACACCTTGACAGTTTAAATAATGTTTTTCATTAAAAAAAGTTGTCAGTCTAAAGTATTAAATTGATTTCTGAGTTGTGAAGTTGTGAAGATTTGAGCTTTTATTCATTAATACTTTACCCAGACATGACTTTTAGAAACAAAGCACTTCAGGCATATGGCATTTATTGCAAAGAGTTACCTTAAGGAAGAAAATGCAAATTGCTAAAGGTAAAACAGAATTTTAATAAATATTAAAAGCAGTACTTAAACATAATGGAGATGAACTAAGTAGAGAAAAAAATATTTCATATATATTTAAGAAATATTTAACAAGTTAAAATATTAGCATATATGTAGGCCATAAGCTTAAATGTAATTTTATATAAAAACTTAATTTTAGCAGACTATGTTAGTGTCTAGAAGCTGACATGTTTGTTGTGCTTTTTTTGTTCAGTGCACGGAGAGCAGGATGTTGTTGTTTAGGAGTTCAGTTGTGTTCAACTTGCAGTGACCTTATGGATGGCGCATCTGTCACTCACTGCCACTCTCAAGGTTATATTCGTTGCTTTCATCTCCGCCTCTGCCTGCCCTTTCTTTGTGTACCTTCATTCTATCCCAGCATCAGAGTATTTTCTAGGGAATCCTGTCTTCTTTTCATATGGCCAAAATATTCAGCCTCATGATCATACCTTCTAGTGACATTGATTGGATCTTTTTGAAGGTCAAATGGTGAGTACAGAACAGAAAAAACATGGTGTTACTACTACTGAATGCCTCTGAGAATGTACAGGGGATGGAGAGTTAAATGGATCCCAATTCTCCATTGTTGAAATGTAAAAAAATTGTCGGAGCATACCCCCTTAGACCAGCATATAATGCTCTAGAGAAGTCAATAGACATAAGCAAAGCCTGTTAAAATTAACATTTTTTTTTTCAAAAAATGCTTATATGTCTATGGCATCTCATGCGATATTCTCCCAAACTACAATGATTCCTTCTATATTGTTATATTATTGCTATATTTTCAACAGGAGATGTTTACATAAACAGTGTGGTCTCTCTCACATTTGATTTTTGAAATGATGGAAATTAATTTAAATTAATGTGATTTTTGCACGATAGACAAGACAAGCATACAATTTTAGTAATTCATTTAAAATAATCATATCTCATCATAAAGTTGCATATCACATATTTTCATCCAACAATTTAGAAAGTTTGAGCAGGTGGTATGAAGTTTTGAGAGTAAGGGGCAAGTCTTGTAGTGACTTTACATTTTTAGGTCATCTTAAAGGAAAGAGGGAAAGAAGAGAGGGGAAGTTACAAGTAATCTACTTCCAACTCCAGTATCCACGAGTTGTTGACCACATGGGGTCTAGCGAATATATCTCTCCACATATTCAGTATGTTCAAGTGTAGTAATAAATGTTGACCACAGTGGTCCTTTTTAAGCAGTATGGCAAAGAATAAGAATTTATTATCACATACAAATTAAACTTACTTATTTTTTTTTTTTTTTTAATTCTGTTTGATTACATTTGTAGCTCTGATCAAGCAGTACATGAGTCATTTGCTGCTGAGTCAATTATGGGGTGTGTGTGGCGGTACACAGGTCTCACTCATAGAGCCTAGAGGAACATTGTGCACTAACACCCCCTATATTATATATGGAATCCTCCTAGAGTGACACAGCAGCAAAGGAGGACATGCATTGACTGATCAGAGCTGCAAACAGAGTCACATGGAATAAAAATTAAACATTTTAGAATGTAGTAAGTTTAATTTTTTGATAATATGCTCTGTATGAACTTTCAGATGGTGGTCCCTTTACTATTTTTTTCAATTTTGGCAGATTATTTTTCCAAACACAGGCTACCTGAATTATTACAGCCATTATGTAGCCCTAGGTGAGGCTGGTAGAAAGGCCGGGGCTTAAAACCATCCAATCAGAAGAAACAGTTTCAAAAGCAAGGAGAGGTACTACTGACTGATCTAGAACACATAGCTGTTGCTGGTGTGGTACGAGACCACCATACATATCTTACTTGTGCTAAGCCATGAGATTGAACCCGCCCTTGACATGTCCTAATTTTTGGTCATTTCCACCAAATGTGTTACAAAACTGCCTCTTGTTCACATTCCCTCAGCAAAAGCAGTGCCCTTTATATACAAAGTTATTGGGTTCTAATACCACAACTGTTTTTGACTATATTAACAGGTTTATTAGCAGTATTTCTTGACTGATATTTTTTTTTGTCTGCTTCCAAATCTGACAGTGTTTATAAAGCTTAAAATAACACAGTTTTTTTTTTTATCCTTAATTTTAATTATTTTAGATTCCTTAAATTATTTAAGTTATAGCCCTCCATACACATAAGCATGTTTGATGATATTCCAAAAGAAACCTAGAAACATAATAATCTTAAGCAACGTATTTATAAAAAATACTTATACATTTTAGTATTTGAAATAGCAGGTAATTAAATAACTTTACACATCATATACTACTTCAGAAAACTGATCTGCTGAAGCCAAAATGGCAGCTTCCACAGCAGAATAAATTGCATATAAACGATAAAAATGTTCTGGCTATATAATTTTATTTTTATATTGTTAAAATCATGTTGCCTATTATCAAATTAAGTTTTAAAGCATGACTACAGTTGCCCTTTAATACACTATACTAAAATTAAAGGGATATGGAAGGTTTCACTTGGTATATAATATCCCTATATATCTATTTACTTCCATATACTTTATTTTATTAAGAAATGCTTAAAATATCCGCTCTGCCTATAATCAATCAATTTGAACCTGTTTGGGTCTACCCTCTGTAGTTCATGCAGCTCATGAACATACAGACTGCTAAGCATACAGTAGTAATATTGGTAAAGATATTGACTCCTGGGATGGGGCAAATTCCATTGTCTTATAAATATATAAATAATAGCGACTTGCCCGTCAAAAATGACAGAAATAAAATTTTAAGCCTTGGAATGCTGTTTGCCACACAATGTGATGCCTTTGCTCCTCTGAGTACCTTTGGCGCTCATTGCGAGCCTCTCCTCTTGTGTACTTCAAGTTTCCTGCTTTGCAATGATCACCTTCGGCGCTCAACGTGAGCCCCTATGTCGCTCATCGTGAGGCTTGCAATGAGCGCTTTTGGCACTCATTGCAAGCCTCTTGCAATGCACCACGCAAGCCCCGCGATGAGCACCTTTGGAGCTCATCATGTGGCTCACAATGAGTGCCTACGGCGCTCATTGCAAACCTTTCCTGTTGCCTACTGTACGGGCCGCTCATTGCAGGATTCGTTAACCTGGCAGTTTTGTGCTTGGGTAAGCCATGTGTCTCTTTCCACCATCCCCCCCCCCCCTTCACTGTGTCTTTCTCCTCTGTGTTTTATTTTCAAAGTCCCACGTGCCAGTGGGTTCTCCGTCATGCTTGACATTGGTAAACCTCGTTTTCATCCTGTTTCAGATTTTTTTGCTTTTCGTCCACCTTTTTTTCTCACGCCGATTTTCGTGTGGTGGAAAACGCCAAATATTGGTGTAATTCGCTTGCAACCTCACTCCTAGGCTTCCTGTGTTCCCCCCCGTGCTGTGTGTGAGTGTGTTGTAATTTTGTGTACATTTTTTTTTTTGGTGTTTTTTTAGAATAACGCACTCCTTGGTTAGAGTTATGAACTCCACAGCAGCTTTGCCTCACATGTGTGACGGCGCCTTGTGACAACTATTATATATATATATATATATATATATATATATATATATACACCCTTTGGGTTTGGTTTTAAATCACAGCTGTGAAATATATCAGCCTACATGACAGTTGGAAGGTAAAATATCCAAGAAGCACTACAGTCTCACCATTCCCAACCTCCCATATTGGACGACACTCAATTGGGAGTCAAATAATACTGTCTTTATTTTGTTATGTGCAGAAATATATATACACATCTCTTCCCACAGGCAATACACATCCCCCATAGTTGGCCACACAATACACATAGAGGGACAATAGGTGGGTCACACCTCCCTGAGGCTACCTGGCTACTTTGATACAATCAGACATTGATTAGATCATCCTTCCCTTTGTTCCATCTTCACAATGTGAACACTTCACGCAATGGACCTCTCTTGCTTATGAGGAGCCCTTGTAATAGGATTATCTATTATGCCAAGGTCTGCAATAGTCTGGGCTAATATTCTGCAGAGCATAAACCAACATACATACAGTATAACAGTAGGATCATATTTTAACCATAATAATTAAATAACCATAAAACAGGGTAAAACAGTAATGGGTTCCGTTACAGGGCCTAACTTTAACATCCTAAGAGCCCCCATACCTTTATGTATTTTTTTTCATGTTAGCACTGTGTTTAGTTATACCTAGGTGGTCTAATTAATTTAAAGAAATATTTAAGTATTTATGTTTAACGCTACACAATGTAAAATCTTGAACTCATTAAATTAGATAATGTATTGGAGGGAGAAGTTGCAGATTAATACAAACTGACATCTACTATAAACACACGCCATGAACAGACTCCACCACTGAGACAATTTAGGTTAATGTGTGTAATAATCCATAATATATGGATGTCTTAGGGGATTTTGATGAGTACATTTTGTTTTATATTCTACAATAAAACATTTAATTGACCCTAACTTGCACGCGCTTGTGTGCTGACATGTTTTGGAAACTCTGTACATAATCAACTTTTATTGAGAACTATTATAATTTTAATTGCATTTTATAACTGTATATTTATTGTTTGATCTTTAATTTATATAGAGCTTCAGGATATGTAATAAATTTTATTTTGGATTTGAATGAAAAATGTATTAATGAATTTGAAATAGTAACTGAATCTAAATCTAAAAGTGTGAAATCTATATCCAACAAAATTTGTGGGAATTTTTTGAGTATTTTCCTTGTTTTCCCAGTCAGTATTGAAGGTTATTTATTGTATCTGAATATTTAGCTAAACAAGCATTAAAGGATGAAAGAAATTTCATATTTATAGTATGAAGAACTTGACTTGATAAAAAGTAAAAAAAATCTTAAAATAAATAAATACAGGCATTCATTTTTAACTACTGCAAATTTGAATTTAGATAAGATATCTATTCAGCTCTATTGATAGACTGCCACTGTAAATATCCATTTCATAATAGGACTATATAGAAGTGCAAGCTCCAGTAAGGTAACCTTACCCCATAGTCTACACTATCAATCCAAGATGGAAGTCTCCTAATTTTATGATTTTTTTTCTTAACTTACATAGTTGTTATTGTAAAGAAAACTTCCATAATCACACATAGACATGGCTGAGCTTTACATAGTTACATAGTTACATAGTTACATAGGGGGCCTCATTCTATTATCGGCCGTAGGAGATGCGGGGCCGCAAGGACTGGCCGCAGGCTATTTGCCTATTCTATTCCCTTCCGGCAGGCTTGCGGCCGGCGCCTTGCTATCCCTTGCGGCCGCACGCGCCAGAGGAAAGCCTTTGATCTTAACCGTCCGCAAGAGTTTCGGCCGCAAGAAAATCCCGGTTGCTATTCAATTCACCCGGGAACCCTCTCTACAAGGCTAAAAGCGAGACGCAGCTTACTTGCACCAAAAAGGTCCCGCAAGCACACAATTAAGCACATAATAAAGCCATAATAAAGCCATCCTGCACTCTGAGGAGACTATAAAGTGATTGTAGGTGTCAGCATTCATAGCACAACATTCCCCTACACTCAAATCCGTAAATAATTTTTATTTTAATTTATGTCAAATATCCGTGGACAAAGTCCCGAGGGCTTGGAGCACCTCAGATCCGCCCACGCTGCGGCCGGAAAATAAACTGTTAATGAAATCTCGGATTTGGGCTGATGTGCAAGCTTGAGAGGGGGTTGCTATTAATCCTCATGTCCCCCAATATGATCCCTAGCATTTACAGAGCTTTACAGTGCCGTCTTGAATTTATTTTTGCTTTTAATGTTTTCAGACCTTGCGGCCGGTTGCAAGATATGCGGCCGGCCGTAAGGGGATATCCTTGCCGTATAATTGAATTCCAAGATAATGGAACCCCCGCAAGGAATCGCAGCCTTGCGGCCGTTTTACGGCCGATAATAGAATGAGGCCCTATGTAACTATGTAACAATGAGCTATACATCCCCCAAATTATTCTGGCTCGTATACCCCATGCTTATAAACTCTTTTTTTAGATGGTCACTGATTAGTTAGAATGAAACACTGCACAGAAAGTACAGCAGAGTCTGTGTCTTAATGAGCTGCAGAGGGCAGACTTATAAAAAAGACTATTTGAATGATTTTAGGCAGTAAAACCAGAGCTTATACGCACTTCTTGATAAAAATAAGTACATAAGAATAAAGAGATACACAGGGATATTATAACCTTCCATTCCCCTTTACATTGTGGCATTTTTGCTTATCAATCAGTCAATATATGCGGCCGGCCGTAAGGGGATATCCTTGCGGCGCCGTCTATTTGAATTGCAAGGTAACAGGAGCCCCGCAAGGAATCGCAGCTTTGCGGCCGTTTTACGGCCGATAAAAGAATGAGGCCCTAAGTATTTAAGGTTGAAAAAAGACCTTCAGTCCATCAAGTTCAACCTTTCAAGATCTCCTCCGATCTGCAATATTTATGGATTAACTATTAATTAATTAGTTATATATAAAAAAAACAAAAAAACATAAAAAACATAAAAAAATAAAATAAAATCCCTCCTGATCCCAGACACCGGCGACCGGCTTTACAAAGGTGGTGCATCTCCAAACCCATTTTTGTAGTGTTCAACTGCCCAGGTCTGGTTATTTTTTTAAACTAGACCCATGGTAAAAATAAACTGCATAAATTGTTGATTTAAAATGTATTCTATTTTTTATTTCTCCATTACTTGGGCACAAAAATCAAAAATGCTGGCATGGAGCGCCGAAGGCGCTCCATGCCAGCAACTGCGACCCTCGCAAACTTCACGTCGCAAACCAAACAGCACGACACACACATTACGACACTCGCAAACAACATACGACACACGTTCACACACATTACGGCCTCGCAACACTCGGACGCAACTCGCGAACATTACAAAATGTAAAACACAATACATACACACAGCACATACATAAAAAACTTACCTACACTAAGAGGGAGCACCCAGGACCTCAAAAATACAACTTACACCTCGATTTTACTCGAAATAAAACAGTTTAGAGACTAAAAAAAAAATCTAAGCGAGAGAAAAAATGGCCGCCGAACAAAACGAAAACGAGGCTACAGCACTCTAAACTCGCAAAACACCACAAGAAACTCGCAAAACACCACAAAACACCTACGGATATTCCGATACAGACGTATACCACACATTACTCGCCATTTTACGCCAATGCGGAAGTACACGACTACGCTAATGGTTTGGTCTCACACACAGTGTTACACTGCACACATTCAACACACTTACACAGCAGCTCCACACCACTAATGCTGCAGCAACATCAAAACACATTGTCAGCTCTTCCACACAATGCTTTAAAATAGGTAAAGTATATTCATTTAGTAATGTATTATATATTTCATTATTACACACTAAACAGCATTAGCTACCTTACAATTTAATTGCCGTAATTTTTTGACGGGCAATTCACTAGTCACATATATAGTTGTGAGCAATAAGGGTTGTTGATAACGCTTGCGGGCTCACGTAGCGAGCCCTCCGTACAACTTAGGCAGGGAGCGCCAAAGGCTCTCACTGCGTTGATGGAGATAAGCGCCATAGGCGCTCATCCCTACGACCCGCGGAACTACACATAAACACAAAACTCAATTACACATATCAGAATGCGAGACCCGTAAAAGTTTGAAAAAATCGCCTTAAAAAATTACGGCCCATAACACTTGCAACAAGGAAAACGAGACTTACAAAAAAAAAAAATACGACCCGCAGGACTTAGAAAAAATAATGAATACAAGGTCAAAAAAATACAACGTTAACCGGTGAACTGCGCACATACAAAAACAACAATAACACCACCAAAATTAACAAAAATACAAAAAAAACATCACTCACAGCATGGGGGGACAGCCACGACGTCTGGGAGTCAGGTTGACGACTATTAAACCACAATTTGCAGAGTTTCCACACACGAAAATCGCCTAAGCGACAAAAACAAACAAAAACGAGACTAAACGACCAATAAACACGCAAAAACACGCCAGACACACAAGACTTCTACACACGACTGTACGAGGTATAAAATACACTAT
The DNA here is from genome assembly GCA_027410445.1 of Discoglossus pictus. Taxonomy (NCBI): domain Eukaryota; kingdom Metazoa; phylum Chordata; class Amphibia; order Anura; family Alytidae; genus Discoglossus; species Discoglossus pictus. Next base: position 386,700,586 of record CM050167.1, on the reverse strand, counting down.
TAGGGAGGACGCAATAGCGATTGTAACTCTTGCAGAAGTGAAAGATCAAAAGCTTCGGGAGGCTGTAAGTTCCTGGTTTAACAACTGCAAAGTTTTCAAACCCGCAACACGTAAACCATTTGGACCCCGCAAAAAGACGCCAATTAAATAGCAAATTAACTTACGGCCTCACTTAAGGGCTCCAGTAGCTTACGATTGCTCAATTGAATCGGTCTCTCAATGTCTGCAATCACCCCACTGGCTTTCCGTTCCTCCAGAATAAAATTTTAAATCATGACCTTAACTTACAAAGCCCTCAACAACAGCGCACCCCCTTATATCTCTGCCCTGATCTCCAAATACTCCCCCACCCGCCCTCTTTATTCTTCTAAAGACCTTCTTCTCTCCTTCTCTCTTATCACCTCCTCTCATTCCGCTTTCAGGACTTATCTTGTGCTGCCCCTATTCTCTGGAAATCATTGCCTCATTCCATTAGAATATCTCCCTGCCTCAATATCTTCAAATCCTCATTAAAAACGCATCTGTTTAAAGAAGCATATAACTTTCCACCTCAACTTGCACAACTTATCTTTCATTCTCCTGTACCTAACCAAAAACACTTTAGATTGTAAGTCTGCGAGTTTTTAATCTTGCAAGGTGCTTTGGGGAAGCACTATGGACATTGGATTTTAAGATCAAAGACAGAGCCCTCCATCTTTGCAATGTGTTTATACTGCTATTATTTTGCCTTGATCATAACCCATGTATAGCGCTACGGAATATGTTGGAGCCTTACAAATAAATGATAATAGTATATAAAATGTTCTGAAGGCACAGTACACATAGTCATAAATGTTGAATGGGCTAGGTGGTATGTTTTGAATCTCATTTGCATGTCAATACCCAGAATCCTTAGCTGAATTCAAACAAGACAGTGAATGCCACCGGTGCATGGATCACCAACAAGAAATGTCCTCGCTTCCTTCCACTGTGAGCCAGAAAGAAACACGTTGGCCGTGATTGTCTTATGTATTTACTGAATCCCCTGTATATAGATCTACAGAATACGGCGCTTCATTAATAAAAGTATCTAGACCTGGGCATAACATAGCAAATACAGAGAGTCAATATTATCTTAAATCAACTTTCAAAATCTCTCATCTCAAAAACCTCAACTTGATGAGCCATAAATTAGGTGACTAATGTTTTCCATTATTAATATATGTGTGTGTTGGTACTGGGGAGTGGAACTACCATAGAATCGGCAGAGGGAAAATTAAGACAGTTCATTGCACACATCTAAATGAGCCTACGGCAGCAAAATCCTAAGTACATCCCTGGCAATAACAGTACAGCATTAAATCAATGGTTGCCATTGTCAGGCAGTAGATTATTTGAAGGCCATTTGTCTTCTTCCCATTGTTCCACCATGTTTTCGACGCACTCCCACAACTGAATCATCACCAACATATATTCAGGTGCACATCAACTAATCTAAAGGTTCACTTACTTGTTTCTTTCACTACTAAGCAACACAGACATTTATGTTGATATATGTTTTAATTTGACAGCAAGCGACTTAATAGCGCTAGAAACACAGATGAGTAGACGATACCATCATTACTACACAAGTAAAATGCTAGATTTTGTTTTTGTTTCTTCTGAGTTCAATTAAGGTACATGCACTTCTGGTGACTTGTACATGGATGTTGATTTATGGTGTAGGAGAGACACCAGACTTGCAAAGTGCTATGTTAATCATGTACAAACCTGTAGGTCCCATCATGCCTCAATTACTGCATTCATTACACAAGTTACATATTTTCATAGTTTGTATGGACTTGTGTTGCAGAAATGATAGCTCTTACTTATTCATTTAAACACCAATAAAAGGAAAGTGGTTGTATTTTATATAAAATTAGAGATTTATGAGGATTTCATCAATTTAATGTAACGCTCATTATATATTAATCATGGATAAATGCATTGCATGTAAGATTTTCATTTAATTTTCCCTCCGAAATGCCATAAAAAAAAAAAAAAAAAAGAACTAATAGACCTGCCAATACGTTCTACCCAACAGTTCAGGCTCCATGTCTTTTCTGTGAAGACGTACTAACTTCAGCTTCAAATCCTAATGTCTTGATCATCTTTTTTTGTTCTGAAAAGTCTACTTTGAACTATAAACTAATTTAATCTGATAACAAATCAACTTATCTGCCATCTCATTTAAAGTATTCTCTTTTGAAAAAGTGAACTTGATATCGGTCAACATTTTTTTGGAGATGGAAAATAAGGGCTTCATTCAGTTCCAGACTCATAACACTTAAAATTACATATTTTTATTTGTATTTAATTGCCCTCACACATAATATTACTTAGCTCACCCGCAACTGTATACCCATGACTTGTAACTTAGAAGGAAAAATGTGGTGAATAAGTAATATTACGTTGCTCAAAGCCAGTTCCACCAATGAGAACCGCTAGGGATCCCCATTAACTATGTGAAGATAATCATCTAGAATTCCCTTCCCCGCTCACACCCGGACCCCTATATATAACCATTGGGTCTATTCAGACCTCCATGACACCTAAAAATTTCAGCTTTAATAGTAATTTTCACCTATTTTGATTGGCGGCAATAAATGTCCGTCATATTTCAGCCAATCCGAATGTTTTTTGAGATGTCACCCTGCTTTTTTTGTCTGTTATGTTTTTTATATATCCAATCAGATTGCTCAGATTGATCGACCTTGGTGGTTAATGTGTTATGCCACAGAGATCTTTCTTGGGACCCCCATGATGGGTGTTAACATTTAGGTGCCATGGGGGTCCTTTGCCACAGGGTTCATTTTTAGGTGCTATGGGGGTCTAGATAGATTTGTTTTGTGAGTCATAAGTCCTTTTGAGAAGTTGCAATTGAATAGCTATTTAGTGCAAAAACAACTCATAATATTACTGATGTGTGAAAATGAATAGGAAAGCTTGCCATAATTTGCTAATAAGGGTCGTTTTTTCCAAAGCACACAAATAAATGAAGTATATTCTTTTACAATTACTGTTAACTTTTTCACATTGCATTTTTCTCAATACTGCACACACATTTTTTAAAGTTCTTAAGGATGAAATATATAGTCATTTAAAAATTCAGTAAAAACTAAAATACAATAAAGAAAAAAAGAAAAAGAAAAATAAGGAAGGAAAAGAAAGAACAAAAGAAAGCCAAAAACTGGAGAGAATAAAGGAAGAGCAGGATTAGTACAATTGTATAATTAGACCAAATTAGAACTCAAATGCTGTCCATTATTTTATTGGATAGGAATAAAATTTATCAATATCTTGCACAATTAATACAATTAATATTTAATTATTTAAATAACAACATTTAATATTAAACTTACTCATTTAATATTAAACTTACTTTCAGACCTAAAACTCTGCTGCTGGTATCCACCCACTATAAGGCCAATGGGGGAGGTGGCTTTGTCTAGTAGGCGAATGCTAAATAGTTGGATATAAAATTGGCCATCATAACGATCTCCATTGGCTAGAGACATATGGTGTAAAGATCTTTCTCTTGTCAATGAACTTTAGAGGCAGCCTATGAATCATTATTTATACTCTTGTCAAATCTAATTGAGAGGATCTTTAGACCTTTCTTTCAACCAACCTTCGATATAACTCCTGATGACCTAATCAGGTGGAGACAAGCACTCAGCTAGAGGGTCATACGCTCATCTTTGAAAATGACTTTAACATTGAATATTGCCATTATAAGTTATTATAATGTTATAATGATCAATGCCTAATTAAATAACTCGCTACTCCTGGAACAGCACCTTTTCAATCCTTGGTAAGACTGGCAATATGAACAGCCAGTTGACAACAGAGCTAAATACAAGAGCCATGCTCATTTGGATAACCCTCCCTATACTAGCAGCCAAGATAGAAGTCGCCAAAACAAGTAGAGTCAACTAAATATGAGATTTTCTTTAAAACGTTTAATGGCTGAAATGTTAGTTTTCTACATACTTCACAAACAGATGAGGTGTTTCCCAAACTACACTGATACTTTAAGTCACAACGCATAATCTTTTCCTATTCAAGTTTTCAAATCACACCAGTCCAATGCACTGAAAAAATGTAAAGTACAAATAAAATAAACATTATTGTTATTGATTGTTATTAACATTAACAGTCGTTAATTGAGATTAGCCATGGAAAGGTAATAAAGACTATAAGCATGCCCAGTTAAAAAAAAAACACATGGATATTTCATTATTAAGCCTGTGTCATTATACATATTTATACCAACTGAGCGTGTGTATCTTCTCCATCACACCCCCAGCTGATTTTAATCAATGGCTGTCGATAAAGCCATGAGGGTGGATCCTTTAAATAAGTTACATAAAATAATTTAAAGTTCTTTATCAATTTTAAAGGTACGCTATCTTGGAATTTTTAATTATAATGCATTGCAATTCTGTTTATTTTATACTTTCCAATAAATAGGACGTCAGTATAACTCAACTGGACGCCCTCTTTGCATTTGTGGGAAAATGTTGAATATAACCCATCGAAATTTCTCTGTTACATAATAATTATGCAATATACTGGAAAATGTGCATTTTTACAATTTACAAGAAGTATAATGTAAAGTCTTAGCAGTTCAACTAAACATTTACATTTAGTACAATGGCCATTTAAATGTATAATATGAAGAAGGTTTGGGTCAGCTGCGCTGAGAGGCTCTCGCTTCCTCTTTTCCTCCATTCAGTGACATTTGAGTCTTCAATTTGAGATTCTTTAATAGCTCGGAATGACTCTTTAACTGAACACAATAATAGAATTGTGTGACAAGACAAAGGTAATGTAGGACACTTGGGTAACCCGATCCTACACTCTCCACAGTAACTTGTATTGGAACAGTTGAAAGCTGTGTGTAGCTTTCAAAGAAGAGGCTCGTCTCAATAATTACACTGAATTAATGCCCTGGACAGAAAACAAAGGCAAGTCCATTAAATCAGCCTATTAGAACTGGAATTGTTCTCAGGAGCATCTGACCAACCCCAAACAGACCATGTTCATGTTACATAGATTTCTCCAACTGAATTGAGAAAAGGATGTTGTGCTATCTCTTAGTTAAATAGAATTTTCAGATTGTATGTTTCTCAGCAAATGCATTAATAATAATTTAAATAATTAACGTTAATTTAAAACGATCTGCTTGGCTTTAGGAATGTGCCATTAACTTCTTGTTTCAGTTTAGGAGCAGTACCATCCAATCATGTGAAATCTGTGACCTGGCACATAATCTCCATTTTGGGAAAGCACAACTCATGCATTGAAAAACAAAGTCAGGAATAGAAGCTTGAAGCCAACAGGCTGCCAGTCTGTTAATATCTTCAAAGTAGGTTTTACGTTGCCCAAGGCCCTTCCAGATTTGGGTGCCCTCACACGCAATTACTGATCCTCCTCTCCCTTTGCTTTATATTTTTGAACATGAATCTTTGAACCGTTGGGGTGTCAATAAATACTCTTCATCATATGAAGGACATGCAGGTGAAAAGTGTAGAGTAGAAACAATCTAAACAAACCTGTTGAAGAAAATCCCAACCTAGGGCCCTATCCTATTGCCCAAATTGTAAATTTATACACATATAAAACCACTCTGAAAATTGCCACATATTCTATTAGTTACTCGTAATCCGATTATGAGTTACCCTCCACAAATACTAGGGGCCAGCCAAACCTGCAAAACCGGCATTAGAACTCCATTGGTTTTAGCACAGCTTGAATATTACGAGCGCTAACTAAATAAACTGGCACAAAATCAGTATTCTAATAGACCCGTAGCTCGCAAAAAAAAAACGCACAACTGAAAAAAGTATCAAGCTTCTGTCAAAATATTATGAATACTGAATTGGACTCACAAGGGCTTTTTCAACACTTATTAGAGCTGTAGCAGCAATTAAACACGCAATATTGTACTTTAAAAGCACAGGACGGTATGGAAAGGCTTTAGAACTAATTGCACAACAGTCTCAAACCCACAAATATGCAATTAAAAATATTTTTTTTAAATGTTTTTTCTGAGTAATATTGATGCCGGGACTCAAGGGGTTAATATATATCATGAAACCCACATGGATTAAAACAGATGATTTAATGCATTTTATAGAGGGCTAGAGTGCTTGATTGCGAGCCCAAACCCAAATATTACTTATTGGCACTAATTTATCCGTAGCCTCCGATTGCAGGTGACGTGTAACTTCCATATTTTGCTGACATCATGATGACGGTCTCATTTACTATTGGCTGTGTCTAGGAAGTAAATCACGAGCTTGCTTAAATATTGTCAGATCATAGGACCACGCTCTCTGAAATCCTACTTAAAAAGGTAGGTTTACGAGTTCAGCCTTGGGGTCGGAATTTGCTTGGCTTCAGGTTGGCTTCAGGGGTGTGTGACCTCTCTGTTCCCTGACTGGAATCAAACCCAGGTCGAGGCGAGGAAAGCACCAAATCCTAACCACTGGATCACCAGGGAACCCATGCAATACAACAGCTGCAGTTAAACATAACTTTTATTTCATAGTCCTTATATAAAATAAGATGAAATAAATAAAGTGTAAACTAATAAAACAAGTAAGATATTCATGTGTTACATTCAATTTAGGGAGAGGACATAATTACTAGACATCAGAGGAGATACTGATATTATAACTTAATATATTGTGCTGCATTAACATATGGGACATATGGGATTTTAAAAAATATATTAACATTCTCCTAAATATCATGAATAATCAACAGTTCTGACATGCAAATTAGTTTTCCTCTGCTCACATAAGCTAAGGATAGCTCCCACTACATTTTACATGTCCTAAATAGTATTGTTATTAAAGTTGGTGCCAAAATCCATTAAAAGTTGTAGAGGGTAAACCACAAGCTGTCTCTACCAGGATTTGACCCAATTGCACCCCAAAAGCTGGTCCCTAATCCTTTAAGTATGTTATACCAATATCTTCTAAAACCCAATGCATATTTCACCACAGATTCTTCAGGGGTAGCATTTCTGACGCAATAGTATTACATATTCTGTTCGCCCTTACGTCCACACCATGGCAAAATACTTTCATATAATGACAATGGCTGCATATTAGCAGATCTGTAATCAAAGGACCAAAATGTATTATTATTTTACTAGATCAGTATAGATGATTTCCAAATAGGGTATGCAAATAAAATTATAATTGAAGTTTTATTAGACATGGAGCCCTATGGTAATCCGGCTCTAAATTAAAATTATTTTAAGTTATGTATTGTGTACCTCTGGCTGACAGGAATAATTTACAAGCTCCCATACCTTTCGTGTGCATATACTGGTGTATAATGATTCAGCATTCAGACTAGCTAAAAAAGCCCCTAAAAAATGTCTATATCTTCAAGTGGTGGTAGTGCATGGGTGTAGAAGCCAAAGGAAATCTGGAGGGGCTTCTCTACACTTATTTAAAAATGTCTGTATCTCTCACGTAAGATGGTAAGGAGACTGGATATTGTCTCAATATACTGTCCATAATGACCAGTTTGGTACCTACTTATCCTGAGCCTCAAGTTCCTGCTTATTTTGTCCTATTCCATTACCCTGCTTGTAGATCTACCTGTTGGTGTCATCTCCATGCAGTTAAACCCTAACTGTGACAGTAGGGTGTCGGAGCACATCAACTCTATCTTGAATGTGGCTGATGTACCGATAGCCAGACATGTAAATGCTGTCCATAATGGAGATGCAATGTGTTTCAGGTTATTGAAATAAATTACTTTTAGAAGGTATGGCAGGGATACTGGAGTGGGTTCCCTGTTCTTTCTCCAGTGTGCCACAGCATACAGCTCCTGGTGGTCTCCCATCCAAGTACTGACCAGGCTCAACCCTTCATGGCTTCAGGGTAGTGTGACCTCTTGGTTCCCTGACTGGAATCGAACCCAGTTCACACTGGTGAAAGCACTGAATCCCAACCACTGGACCACCAGGGAACCATTTTATTTATTTATTTATAACTTCTTAATATTATTATTATTATTATCTTTATTTATAAAGCGCCAACAAATTCCGTAGCACTGTACGGGGGTTTAGTACATGGCAAAAAACAAACTTAACACCTTATAAAGAATGGAGGGCCCTGTTTTTGAGCTCATAATCAAATGTACATAGTGCTTGTTTCCAAGACACGGACACACAATTGAAAACTCGCAAACTTACAATCTAAGGGTTTAGGTGTGATACAAGAGGGTGACAAATACAAAATAATATTTTATTTCCATACATTTTCTCTAAATGGTTTAAATAAAGGTTTTACTTTTACTCCCATAGGCTAGTTTTAATAATTAGAATGCTTTGATCAATATAACACTTTGATTGTTATATATAGTATCAGATTCAGATATCAATGTCATCAATATCATCTATACTGATGTAAAAAATAATACATTTTGGTCCTGTGATATAGATCTACTAATATTTAGTCATTGCCATTATATAAAGGTATTTTGCAAAATTGATATGTAATAATATAATATGTATACATGACTTGTTTTGATTTTTACACTCCCGAATAGTTAACTGGGTGGTACACAATATGTAAGCGGGAGTAACCAGATAATTCTATTACGTTATAAGCAACCCCCCTGATGAGATCTAAAAAGGTTGAACTTGATGCACTAAAAGTCTTTTTTAACCTCAATTACTATTTAACTATGTAACTATGAATCTGTTTTCTTTAATTCCAATTGCAATTATGACTTGTGAAATTTAGCAGGAGCTTCTGTTAGCAGATATAAACTAATTTGTATGCCAGATCGGTAAATTACGGCAAAGCATAATGAAAAAATTTAAAAGTAAGTTAATATAGTTTGAAAAATCCTTTACGTACAATGCACTAAAATATTAAGTTATAATGTCTAGTAATTATATCTGTTCCTGAAAATGATTGTAACATATGAATAGGATAATTCTCATGGTAATGTCTTATAGGATAGCTTATTTTATTAGTTTGCATTTTAATTGTTTAGTCTTATTTTATATATGGATATGAAAAGGGCCAGATCTACCTTTTTGGAGTCCCTAGGCAGGGAAGTGGAGGAGCCCCTGCGCTCTCTTGCTGTGTCAGCAAATCACAGACATTCCCCCATAACAGCCATTTTAACAACATAACTACTCATACAAACGCTGACCTATTACTTGTTTATTAAATGCATTTAATGGTGGGCGCTATTATTTATATTTTTCTAAGGGAGGGCAGTAAAAAATGTTACACGAACGCATATCATGATCACTTGTATCACAGATAAAACTGAAAAATTATGAGAGGTAAAGGGCCACTGCATAATGAAATAAGAAATTGTTTGAAAAAAAATTGAAGACCCTAATTAATCAGGAAAAAGTCATACAGCTAATTTTAATTAGAAAAAAATAAATGTTGATGCCTCTGCTGGGCCCTGGGGAAATCCATCACATATAGGTTGAAGTTGTGTGTGAGAGGGGTGTTATCATTTCTGGAGAGACATGGTTGCATTTCCTGAAGAAAAAAATCTGCTTCTGGGCCAGTGAGGGAAAGTGGTGTGGTGTCAATTTAAATTTTCACCAATGAAGAAATGCTTTCTGTTCCGTCTTCCTTAACCCTCCCTCCAATGATAGCCAAAAAAACATACCCTCATGATCCAGCTGCCATGAAGTGATGAAACAAACTCAGAATGGATTCCTATACTCATAAACAGACTACAAAGATGTCTATGATTTACACATACTTGACAAACAAGTGTCTTTCTTATTGAACTATAGCAGGCCCTTAATGATAAAACCGAATGCCATTGTAATATAAGGGATCAGTGAGTGTGTGATCATGATGTGTCTCATCAGCTGTCGGCCCTTCCTTACAATATATAATAGAAGAATGTTTGTAATTTACATTTATTTGTGTGTACTATATTTCTGAAGGTGTGCAGCCTGACACACATCATGTTCACTTAGTCCACACACACATAGATACACACGACACAACACAATAGATGCACTCATAAATAAGTAGAATAATAAAGCATGACAAAATGAGTGGTGGATAATCCTGCTTTAATTTACAGATGAGCTGCCAGTTAGCCAGAGTACTGAGACAGAGAAGCTCCGTGCTGTGGTGGACATGATGTGGAGGTGCAGAACAGGGAGGTGGTGACGTCATGCTTGATGTCAGTGAGCACGAGGTACTGAACTGACAAAGCTCCATATAATTCCCTCAGATAATATAACCAGATAACCCCTCATAAAATAGGCTCCAATAATCCAATTTGAATAACCCTCATAATATAGGCTCCAATAATCCAATTTGAATAATAAAACAGTGTTGTGTAAAACAAATAGCTACAGGGACAATTTTCCAGAGGAAGCACCAGAAAACATGAAGAATGTAATATATATAAATATATTCACACAAGGTAGAATCTGACAGATATATACACAGCTATATCTAGAGCTTACAGACATATAGATACTAATTCCCTTACATTATAGATATAACCTCACAGTTACCATCCACACTATATACATAAATATAAATAAATAAATATATACACACAGTTTTTCTACACAGCCCCCAAACACTACAGATATACAAAAAGTCCCCCGATAAACACAATATACATGAAACTCACAAAAACTCCTCTCAAACCCAGTGACAGTCTCTCAGCAACTTCTTTTTCTTATTGTAACTCTACAGCTCGTCTGTGAACTAGTTTTTAGTTTTTTAAGCCAAAAAAAAGGGGCGCCCTTCACTGACTTAAATGGCCACAGATATGAAATAAAAGTTGCATTTTAAATGTGACTATTATGTTGCATATCATAAAAGTTTGAAGTGGAATCTGTGTGCACTTATTTCATCACTTACTTGTTGATGGAAAATGCACAGTAGTGAATAGGACACAGATTGAAACTATCTGATGTTTGCTGAAAAAATAGTATATAAGTGGAACAGCTTTCCATTGGAATACAGTCAAGGATTTTAAGCCTGGAATCATCATAAGGCCAAGCTTTTAGGTAGATAGAATGAAGACTATATGGACATTTTTGGTTCTTATCTACTGTTACAAATTTATCTTATCTGACCACTTCATTCTCCCTTTAAAGGTCGCTACATTGCCTTAAATTCCCTTACATTTCCTTTCTCTATTTTATTATTAATCTTTATTTGTATTGCGCCAACATATTCCGTAGCGCTGTACAGGGGATAAGGACTATTTTAATAGTAATTTTTATCTCATTGCTATTACTTTTTGTCAGTTCGTTTTTTACGTTTAATCAATAAGAGTAATGTTTTAGTTGTAGACACCCTAGAATGCACCATCATAGGAAAACATCTTGAAGCCTCCAAGAAGATTTTTTTTTGAGTTCCCACCGAGTAATTCCTTGATAAGATCTATAAATATTCCCCAAATTACAAATTATTAAAATAATCTCACACAATCAGGGTATTTCAGGCTGTCCCTTACCATTTTGAACTGTGAGATAATCAGTCGTAGACTAGCTACCCTAGAATGCACCATAATGAGAAAACATATGGAAGCCTCCAAGAACAAGACTTTTTTTGAGTTCCCCGAGAAGTCTTTGTCACTGAGTAATTCCTTGATAAGATCTATAAATATTCCCCAAATTACAAATTATGAAAATAATCTCACACAATTAGGGTATTTCAGGCTGTCTCCTACCATTTTGAATTGTGAGATAAGCAGTGGTAGACGAGCTATCCTAGAATACACCATAATAAGAAAATATATTGAAGCCTCCAAGAAGATGACTTTTTTGAGTTCCAAGAGAAGTCTCTAACCATGATCGGATATATAAATATTCCCCAATACCAGGGACTTTCCCTTAAAATTCATCTTAAATGTAGTATAACTAAACAGTATTTTTTCCCAGGTCCGAAACATTCAAAAAACTACACTTCATGTTACCTTTAAAAATATATACAAGTTTTCAGAAATGTTTAGGCAAACCATAAAAAGACAAGATAAGATGGTTTCGATGATTGCCCTTACCGCATAGATTTTTGAAGTCACACCACTTACTAATTTTGCACAGTTTTTTGTATGTTATCGCAATTTTACTTGACGTCGATATTTCCTAGGATCTCAGCAAAGATAATATCACTTGCAGTCAGTGGTGTTTTTGACAATTCAAGGTTTTACTGCTATCAGTGCATCTGCACATAAAGTACATTTGGTTTATACTTGTATGCAATGACATTTTTAGAAGTAGAGATAAGCAATCTAATTGACACGACACTCAGTATAAATAACATTTTTTTTTAATTTCCCACACTGACTGTATATCTAAATATATATATATATATATATATATATATATATATAGAGAGAGAGAGAGAGATAGATAGATAGATAGATAGATAGATAGATAGATATACACTGTATAATGCAGTATATAGGATCTATCTATCTCTATCTGTCTAGATAATAATTAGTTGATTTAATGTGCTAATTAGGATTACAATCTGCTTGTCTGTCTCTGTAGTGGCCAGAATAAAGACCCCAAATGTTATCTGGCAGTTACACCTCTCTCCCACCCTTATCAAGTACTTGGAGATGCACATTAGGATGCAGGAGCTGCACAATCAATTTTAAATATTTCAGAAATGATTTACTGTAGAGAAAAACTGCTAGTACAAAATATAGCCAGTTGTTAAGATGATTGGGAATTACTGTTTTAAAGGGACACATCTGAGGTTCCAAATATGTTTTATTCTTATTTAATTGGGCAAGAAGTAAGAGAATGGAAAAACTAAAAACTGAAATTGTTATTGATTCTTATGAGACAGCAATTAAACATTTTTAAATCAAAGAAAAAAAAAGAAAATATCCCTGAGAATAGAACTCTGTGTAGATGATTTTTATGGCCCAATCTGGGCTGTTTCCTGGATAAAGAAATTCAGTTTTTTTTTTAAATTTACTCAGTTTCTAATTGTGTTACTGTAACGGAGTTGGAACACGAATCCAATATCTCCGCTGGTATACAGTAAAATATCCAAGAAGCACTACAGTCTCACCATCCCCAACCTCCCATATTGGACGACACTCAATTTGGGAGTCAAAGAAATACTGACTTTATTTTGTTATGTGCAGAAATATATATACTCATCTCTTCCCACAGGCAATACACATCCCCCATAGTTGGCCACACAATACACATAGAGGGACAATAGGTGGGTCACACCTCCCTGAGGCTACCTGGCAACTTTGATACAATCAGACATTGATTAGATCATCCTTCTTTGTTCTTATGTCTGAGAATGAAAACACTTTATACAATAGACTTCCTTATCTTATGAGGAGTCTCTGTAATAGGATTATCTATTATGCCAAGGTCTGCAATAGTCTGGGCTAATATTCTGCGAGCCAACATACATACAGTATAGCAATGTGATCATATTTTAACCAAGAATTAAATAACCATAAAACAGGGTAAAACAGTGATGGGTTCCGTTACAGTTACTTTTAATACAAAATCAATTTGAATGGAACTGAAACAAATTGTAAGCCCTTTTATAAAAATGCTATAGGAAGATAGTTATAATGATATTACTATATCCACTATTGTGACAATGTATTCATTTAGAGATGTCACAAATGATGTCAATGTAATCATAAATATGTTGCGTTAAGCATAAAGCTAACTGGATACTGCTTGCTGGATCCCTAAAGTATGTGCTGACAACCATAATGTGAACTATTTATATAAAGATAGCTATGTCTCATAATAAGGTCCAATAAAATGAAATTAAATAACATGCACCGGTCGTGACAAGTATAAATAGAAAAATATTAATTGTAGATATTTTAAAATGAATATTAGATGACTGATGAGTATTGCCCTATATAGTGATACCTTTTGAATTGGACAAACATTATATTTATAAAGATGAGCTTTTGAGAAGTATGTCCTCTCTTTATCAAGTCTTAAGCAATACTGACTTGAAATTAAACCCTTGGTTTGAATAAAAACAACAGATGCAGATAGAGTGGAGACGGCATCTGACATCATCAGGTAAATACATATAGGGGGATTCAACACAAGATAGTATAGGGAAACATATATACAGTACATATACATACTATATACACATATACACCAATATATACATGAAAAACAGAGCACTGTAGTTCACAGAGATATCTTTCCTGCTGGACAAACACTCACTAAACTTGCCAAGCCTGTTATTGTAAAAAATAAATAATCACAAGAAATTGTGATAAAGTGTTAGAAAACCCAAGTCCATATTAAGTCCAGTATATTTAGTGATGTAGAATGTATTTTGATTTTCAGGTGTTGGATGGAGTGATCATTCTGGCTAAAATGGGGTCCAATGGGGGTGCAATAATTGTCCTCATTGTGCTTTTCTTTTATAGAATGTCTGTGTAGGTTCATCCATACGTGCAGTTTTTGGCTGCTGTCTCCAATGTAACAGCCTAATTCACATATCTTACATTGTATTACATTTTAAACCACTTTGGAGGATGTGCATGTATTTGATCTTTTGAAGTTATAGGTCTTGTTGTCTTGTTGCTAAACAAGGTTTAGTTAATTTTTTTTATATTCAGTTGTTCATTGGCCAATCTTCTTCTGACAAGTTTTTGTTTGCAAATGTGAAAGTCAAATATGGGACAAAATAACAATATATCCCTTTGGCTCACAAAGTGCTCCTCCTAAAATGGAAGGCACAGCTAACCAATTGCCTCAACATCCTACTGAATTCCCTAAATACTATTAGTTTCCGAACAAAGTTCCATATATTATAAGTAAAGTTATTAATCAAAATATAACACTGAAAAAAAAGAGAAATATTGCTTTAAATTATAAATGAATACACAAAGATTGAATAATTAAATGTTACTGAAGCTTGTCCTTTTTACTTGTCAACAAAAAATGTTTATCCAATCAAGACATTGCTGTCATGTTTGTTCTGAGTGTTAATCATTTCATCATTTTAAAGGACCTTTGCAGTTCAAGAAAAAAGACAATTGTTTGTCAAGTATTTACCAAACTAATAATATTAGCAACTGTGTATGCCGTGGGCAGATAAAATGTTGGGAGTAAATCTGAATTTTTAAAGACTCTGTTTATGAGTACAGGAATCCATTTTGTGTTTGTTACATTACATAGTAAGAGATGGTGGTGTGTGTTTGTAGTTATCAGTGGATGGAAAGATCAGGCAGAAGTCCAGAGCAGTTTTTTGTTAACTGGATAATATTGAAATTGACACCACACACTCACTGGCACGGAAGCAGAAACCTTGCATCAATCAATGCAACCATAGCTCTCCAGAAATGTAAACACCCCTGTCTCACACACTGCTTCCACCATTAATATTATTATTATTATCCTATATTTGTAATGTGCCAACATATCCCGCAGCACTATCATGGATCCCTCCATGGTCCTGTAGAGGTATCAAAAATATTTTTTTAATCTAATTTAATACTAACTGTATGACTTTTTTCCTGCTTAATTATCTTTGTTGTCAGACTATTCTATTTATATAGATAGATAGATAGATAGATAGATAGATAGATAATTAGTTGATTTAATGTGCTAATTAGAATTACAGTCTGCTTGTAAATGGCTAATTTGCATATAAATAAATCAACAACAACATAGAATTTCCCAGGACTGATTTACTTTAGAAAAAAAATAATAGCACAACATATAGCCAGTTTTTTTCATGCTCTTTAAGAATAACCATATAAAAGTCTTGATTTTTGGGGTGACAGAGTCCTATAAAACCTATATCATGGATTGTCTGGGGATCTTTGAGGAGAGTGTGGCGTGCTGTAAGAATATATTACGTCAAAAAACCTATATTTTGTGATAAAAAAACAGCATTTATAAAACATAACCATATTTCCTGAGAAGAGTCAAAGGATGCCTAAAAAAATTGACCGCATTGTGTGCTAAATTGAATTGTAGTTGATCACAATTATCCTGTTAGAGTGCATAGGGCAATTTTACATGCTTCTTCATATGCAATATAAAACATTAAATGAACATTAGGCCTAATCTGCCCAGTGTGAACAAAATAGGCTCAAACTCCCAAGAAAAATAAGAGGCTTATTTTGAGATTAAGAAGCAGATGCATGTCAAAGCTGCTCTGGGATGTATAATGTGGTTGAAACGCGCGGCGGTTTCAGAAGCTGTTGGGAGTGCGGACCGTATTCAGAGTCATGTTGCTGTTTTAAACTGTTCAGCTATGTGACTGATAAAGGCATATTAAAACAGAGCTGATAAGTGCTTCTTAATAAAACAAAGTACATAAAAGTAAATACATACACAGGTATATTATATACCTAATAAGACCCAGGAACCTTCCATATCCCTTTAAATGCATGAGAACTTGGGTTTTCACAGTATGGCACCAGTAACACACTCATTAAATACAGGGCTAGATAAAAAAAATAAGCAAAATAAGCATGTGCTTAAGACGTCAAGGGAAGGGGCACCCCAAAAAATGTTCATTACCAAATTTACCAGGGACCAAATGGTAAAGAAAACTGCAAATGGTGCAGCTGGACCTGATCTACAAATAATGGCTCCCAAAGTAAATAAAAACAAAAACCTAAAAAACAAAAAGTGGTAAAATACAGCAGGCATAAAGGAAGCCATGTTTGAAAATAGCTATGGATTGAAGAGCGAGGCATTTGTGGGCACATTTGCATGTCGCAGCTCAGCTTCCCAGAATGCAGTTTAATAACTGTCTTTCTTGGAATTCTGAGCTGGAAGCAGGTTTTTTAACTTGCTTTAGACATTCAAATGTGAACACAGATGTACTATTTATTTACTATATATATATATATATATATATATATATATATATATATATATATACATATATATATATATATATATATATATATATATATATATAGATATAGATATATGTATATATATACAGTAATAATAATAAAATATTAATATCCAAGGTTAATGATATACATTGTAAGGGTTTATTATTATTAAAATTTTGAATCAGATATATATGGAGGCACCAAAAGCTTTTAAGTCTTCAGGGGCGTCTAAAGGTCTCAATCCAGCCCAGATTAAATACACTATTCACATTACCTTTAGATTAGCTGCATTTGGCTTCCTTTTAAAGTGAAACATGTCTTTAGTAAATCTCACACGACCCTCATATGCTGGATCACATGTTACTTCTGACTGTTGTACCCTCGTACGCACCAAGGATCCTTTAGTAGATTCTCCCCATGGTGGAAATTAGTGATAACGGAACGAGAGAAAAAGTAGCTGTGAGTAAGAGAAAGGGTAATAGTTAAGTAAATTGTGTGTGAAGGGTGAAGAAGACGAGAGCTGAGAGTGAGAGCATTAAAAAGCTAGAGATATCAGTAGAGGCCTATACAACATCTACAGCCTTATTAAATTGCAATTCGGCAAATACTTAGGGGTTTTTATAAGCACAGAGCATTTTTTTTACAAGAGTTTTTAATTAGTGACCTTCTATCTAAGAGCAAGGTCTTCACTAACTAAAAACTTCTGTAAAAAAAAAAATATGCTAAGTGCTTATACAGAGCCCTTTCTTATTTGCCGAATTGCAATTTAATAAGGCTGCTAATAAATATTTGGGCACCTTAAAAAATGTCAGGTTTCAAAAATTGTACGACCATCTAAATGCATATTGGATGAAGGCCCCCCTTTTTTAGTTGTGCCACTAAAACATATGACTGATGTCTTCAAATATCCATATTGTTCTCGTTTTAGGAACCAAATAAAAATAACATATGCTGTGTAGATTTCAAAACTCATTATTACATTCACTTTTTAGATAACTGCTATAACTAGGTGACTTCATGGATTTTATCCATCACAATGTATACATTTGACTCCACTTATTTTTAAGAACATATTCTCACCTTCTGGTACCTCCCCCTTTCTTCCTGCTCTCTCTCATGTGAGTGCCATGTTTCACAGCTGTGACCTATGGCCACTTCTACAGGGAAAGGGCTTCATACTCAACGTGTGATGTTGCGAGCCAACCGAGTATAACATACTGTATGTCTTCTTGCACTAGTGGAAATAATTCCAATGTTGGCTGCAGCGATTCATGTTTGAAATACCTTGGGTGTGAGGTGAGGGTGTATATTCTTTAATTCATTTAGAGGTTTCTTCTAAGCAAAAACTTAAAAACTTGTGTACTAAAGCAAAAAAATGTTGAAATATACTTTTCCATTTTACATTGAAAATTCCATAAGAAACATGCCAGGATTTGACCTGTTGAGAAGACTCTAATGCTGGGAAAGATTGAGGACACATGAAAAAGGGGATGGCAGAGATGGTTAGATGAGGTCATTGAGTAATAAACATAAGCTTGAGGGAGCTCAAAGGGGCTGTGGTCCAAAGGGTAACGGAGAGTCAGACACGACTAAACGACTAAACAACAGGTCAACTCTGGATTCTCACTGTAAAAATTAGGTAGGAGACAACAGGTAGGGGAGATATTTAGGTATGGCACCTTTACAGTGAATTTACAATGTTTTAAAAATCTCATGTAGGGTCACCTAACATGAGCAGAAAGGTCAGGCAAATTGCAGTCCACTGGAGAAAGAACTGGCAACCCAATCCAGTATCTCTGCTAAGATAAGCATGACCATAGAAATAATGATAGATGTATCTGTCTCTCTAAAGTCCATAGGGCCACGGAGAGTTGGACATCACTGAATAATTAAACAACAATTGAGATCTAGAAAGTATGTTTTAGTTATTAGAATTGTGAATTTGTAGATTATTTGTTAGTTTAATTTACATTTTTGATTATTTTAAATATTTTAGATTTTTATAAAAATCGAATTATCTGGACAACAGTGTATGCTGCTTTTTCCTCCATACAACATTCCACTTTCTTCTACCACAAGCCTCCTATGTTACATACAGTAAGAAGCTTGCATAAGTAATGCACTTTAATTGTCTTTTATTATTCTCTGAGTGAGATTTTTTTTCCCAGTGTGACCAAAACAAATTCTTGGGCCAAAAATGAGAGAGTCATGAACATTCCCTGAAGCTAGATCTTAATATTCCATCAAGATTAACAGAATATATGTCATAGTCTTTTTAATATTAATTTACTCAATTTAAATTAGTTTCCCACTGGTGTGTTCAGCTTCCTTTTAAGTTGGGTAAATTAATTAAAATATATTTTTAGACTTTTTATATTTTTCACGGTAATTTCCTTTTAGACATTTCCAAATAATGTATTTTAATTTCTGAGGGCAAATTTACTTATTTTAGAAGTTACAACTATTAGTGCCAATTTACCTAGTGTTACGTTTTTTTTATGCTCCATTAACAACATTTTGAAATCAATACATAAAACATGTTTTGGACGTACTATATTTAATTGATATTTTATCATAAAAGGACTTAAACTGTATTACTCTTGTTTTGGAATATATAATAATATATAAATTTAAATTTAAATCATTTTAAATATGCACCCAAGGCCTCTTTGAGTTAGGTTTAAAGAGTACTTTTACATAAAAAAAATTGCATTTTTTTATATTTTTCCACATTTGAAAATTAATTGTAAATAATAAAATGAAAAATCATAACTTACTAAAAATTAAACAAATATATATTTTAAATATAAAGTTGACAATTTAAAGAAAACAAAAAGCTTTTATTTAAATATGAAAATATAGAAAGAATATTAAGAAAAACGCTCATTGTTGCACTTTAAATGTTTGTGTAATTTGATGCAAATAAAATATTGTTTTGTTATTTTTCCTTTATGGCATCCTATATATGTAGAACAAAGGTAGTCATGAGAAAATCCTGGGCAATTATTTATATGTGTTTTTCTACTCTTACAAAATGCTTGAATATATTTAGTGATTTTTTATTTTGTGTGTAATTATTACATTAATTGTCTTTATTACAATGTAAATCATGCAAACTTGGACCAAACATGGATGTTTAGTCAAACTTTTTCTGTGTATTTTTTATTCAGAATTCTGATTTTTATTATTTATTTGATTTTAATATTATTATGTTATTTATTACTATCACTATAGTTTGAAACTATTACTCACAATATAATATTGCTGTGTTCCTATGCTTTTTAAATTACAATTTATTTAACTAGAATATATGTTAGTGTATTTTTTAGGATGATTAGGATATTGAAGATAATTGTACAAACATGTAATTACTAGGGGCCTCATTCTATTATCGGCCGTAAAACGGCCGCAAGGCTGCGATTCCTTGCGGGGGTTCTGTTAACTCGCAATTCAAATATACGGCCCCGCAAGGATCTCCCCTTACGGCCGGCCGTATATCTTGCAACCGGCCGTAAGCTCAGAAAACTTTAAACACAAAAATAAATTCATGACGGCACTGTACAGCTCTGTAAATGCTAGGGATCTTATTGGGGGACATGAGGATTAATAGTAACCCACTCTCAAGCTTGCACATCAGCCCAAATCCGAGTTTACATTAACTGTTTATTTTCCGGCCGCAGCGTGGGCGGGTCTGAGGTGCTCCAAGCCCTCGGGACTTTTTACATGGATATGTGACATAAATTAAAAAAAAAATTATTTACGGATTTGAGTGTAGGGGAATGTTGTGCTATGAATGCTAACGCCTACAATCACTTTATAGTCTCCTCAGAGTGCAGGATGGCTTTATTTCGGCTTTATTATGTGCTTAATTGGTGCTAGCGGGACCTTTTTCCTGCAAGTAAGCTGCGGCTCGCTTTTAGCCTTGCAGAGAGGGTTCCTGGAGCAATTGAATAGCAACCGGGCTTTTCTTGCGGCCGAAACTCTTGCGGACGTTTTAGATCAAAGGCTTTCCTCTGGCGCGAGCGGCCGCAAGAGATAGCAAGGCGCCGGCCGCAAGCCTTCCGGAATCCCCGGCCGGAGGGGAATAGAATAGCCGAATAGCTTGCGGCCGGTCCTTGCGCCCCCGCATCTCCTACGGCCGATAATAGAATGAGGCCCTAGGTGTGAAATTGCCACATTGCAATTTGAATAAAAAATATATATTTAGGCTAGATTCAATATGGAGTTATATTAAGGAGCTTCCTTCTTGAAGATGGAGAGTTCTTGAAGAGATTTTGGAGAGATTCCCACAACTTAAAATTAGGATAACATAGGAATTGAAGAGAGGTTTCTACAAGACTCCTCTATGACCTTATGCATGAATCAGGCCCAGTTTAAGACACTCTTTCCAGCTAGGGCCACTGGCCCATCAAACAAATTCAAGGGTGGTCATTGACAGAGGAACAGTTTGTTTTGGTCACACACCAACTTATCTTAATAGAATATTTTTTAAGAGTGAAATCTAATTTGTAGTTTGTTAGCTAATACTGTACTGTATTTCCTTAATGAGTCTGTTGACATTATTAACTCATAATGACTCTTTCCTTCCCATTCATTACTCTTTCTGCATCAAGATGCCTGAACACACCCAAAATCTTGAAAGTAAAATTTCCCTTATGCCAACAATATATATATATATATATATATATATATATATATATATACTAGCGACTTGCCCGTCAAAAAATGACGGCAATGTGATGTATATGTTTGTCAAGTTGTTTAGTTATTAACATATATTTTTGACACTTGTAAGTATTTTAATATGAACGTGTATTTTTGTAAAATGTTGATGTAATGGTTTTTTAAAATGTAATTTGTATCTGAAGAATTGTTAACTTTAATATACATTGAATGAATAGGAAAGCAAAAAGTAAAAAGCATTCTTGAAACGTTGCGAATTTTAACATGAAGTTTAAAATATATGTAAGCAATAACCTTCAAAGTATATATTTTGAAACTTGAACTTTATTTTTTATGTAAGTTTAGAAGTTGAGAAAACATTGATATAATTTTGAACATTATAAACAGGAACATAGTGAATACATTTTGTAACCTAATTTTTTATTAAAAGTATTAACATTTGAATGTAAAAACAATTGACCTTTAAATTAATCAGTATTAACATGAAATTTCTATCACAATAATTGTTAACTTGAATATACATTGAATGTAGAGGAAGGCATACAGTAAAACTCTCCTTAAAACGTACGTAATTAAAGTAATTCATTACTGAGCACATAAACTGGCGATAAACATTAATGTAGTTAGTAATCTTAAGATAACAGACAATATTTACATTGTGACTTAAAAGGTGCTTGACCTCTTAACATCCACTTTGTAATCTGTTGAATGAAATAACTTTAAAAGATCTATTTTAAACTTGTAACATTAGAAACATTAACATAGTGACTTAACATTTTAACATAATTTTTACTAAAAATGCAAGGCAAGTATTTTGTGAGGCGAATCATTCATAAACAGTACTTTCATTAATTATGACTGAATTAAACAACCAATTGTTATGTATTTTGGAATGCTTTTAAAAAATGTTGGCATCTTTAATTTGTATCCTGCAAAGTTATAGTACTTCATAGTAGACAATGTTTTTAGTAAAAATACGTCCATCTTCTAATAAATCACCTTGACTTTCATTGTTTTCAATGTAAACTTTAATAGCCTGTGGATTTTTGCACCGTGACAACGCAACGTACAATTGACCATGTGCAAAAAATGGTTCTTCCAAGTAAATACCCACAGATTTGAAAGTTTGACCTTGTGATTTATTAATGGTCATGGCAAATGCCATAATAATGGGAAATTGTCTTCTTTGAAGTATAAAAGGGAGACTACTTTCACTTGGTGCTAAATCTATTCTTGGTATGAAAACTCTCTCTCCTTTATGGGTCCCAGTTAAAATTTCAGCATCTATAAAATGGTCCTTTAATTGTTGAACAATTAATCTTGTGCCATTGCATAGGCCTTTTTTTGGGTTCATATTTCGCAGTAACATGATAATTGCACCTTTCTTTAGCTGCAAAATATGTGGTGGCATTCCAGAAGGAGTTAAAGAGTTAATGAATTCAGTTGAAAAGTTTGCCTGACTTTCATTGTCATCAGCAAGTACAGAATCAGCACTGTGATAATTTCTTTGTGGTGCATTAATTTTTTTAAAGATTTCATTATTGAGTATTAATGCATCTTTATTTTTACACGTCAGTATAACTTGGTTGGCAAGCTCAGAATATTCTTCGTTATTTATGCTCCCTTCAAATATAGCCGATATAATATCTTGTTGACAAATCATATGAGGTGGGATCTCTACAGTGTCGTCAGGTAAATGTAGTATTTTTTCTGTTCTTCCTTCTCCAATTTTAATAAGCCAATCATTGAAATCAGTTTGGCCTTCTGATCTCATATTTTGTTGCAGTTGAAGATGGGTAAAATGTTTCCATACTGTACTTGACTTTATACATGTTTCAATAATGTCTGTTCGATTTCCATGTACAACGACAGGTAATGTTTGTCTAAAATCGCCACCCAACAAAATTACCTTTCCACCAAATGGCAAAATATTATCCATGACTTCACGAAGCAAACGGTCAATACATTGGAGGGCATAGCATGACATCATTGTGGCCTCATCTATTATAATTAATTTACATTTCTTCAATTTCTTTGCTTGTAAGGATGTCATGCGAATATCTGACACTGAATTTTCCAAAATAGGCACTGGCAGTTTGAATCCACTATGAACAGTTCTTCCACCTTCTAATAAAAGTGCAGCAATTCCAGTAGTGGCAAACGCCATTGCTATTTGTCCTTGTGCTCGTAGTGAACTCATTAATAAATTGTACAAATATGTTTTCCCTGATCCGCCAGGTCCATCAAGATAGAAATAACGCTCTGTCACCATGTCATCATCTATAGCATTTTTAATGGCATGAAATGCTTGCAATTGTAGTGTATTTAAAGTTGCAAGTCTTTCTTCTGTTCTTTCTGCTTGTAGTTGAATGTCATAGTCTTCAAAGTTAATGTCATCTATTAGACCTGGATCAGGCAAATTAAAACTTGCACAACTTAATCCATGAGTTAAAAAGACTTCTTGAATTTCCATTAAGGCTTTTAAGTGTGCAATGGGTTCATTGTATCGTCGCATAAAGTCTTCAGCCATATTACTTTTAAAAGTCTCCCACAAAGCTAATGCATTTGGAGCATTTGAGAAGATACAAATAAAAGCAAATTGTTCTCTCATCTGTCGTGGCATTTGACATTGTGCTGCTTCTTCTAAACATCTTTCCCACTCTGTATCATCAGCGAGTAAGTTTCTATTTCTTGCAGCTAAATGGAAGGATTCATATACAATGTCATTAACAGTTCTTAATTGTTCAAAACTTTGTGCTCCTGGAACATTTAAAAGTAATATCCGTAAGCAAAATCGTTCAACATCTCTTGGACTGACTGTGTAAATTCGTGGAATTATTTTATTGCCTCTTGTTTTTCTTGCTCTCCATAATCCATTCACAAAAACATAGTGATATGGAATTTCAATATATAAGTATTGTGTTGCTTGAGCATCAGTGGAATTTAATGCAAACCATGCAGTTAGTGTAGTGTGACGATCTTCACTTTGGGCCAATGCATTCATTTCATTTCCAGAATGGAAATAGACTAAATGTCGTTGTGGCAAATGTACTGCTAACCTATATACTGCATGTGATCTATCATGCATTTCAAATTTTAAAAGCCGCCACATAGCTTCTGGCGCACTGACATAGCGAGCATCTACATGAGATGCAAGTTCATCATGTACTAACTCACTACTTTCAGGGTTGTCTGCACTTTTGACGACTACAGTAGCTGCATCGTAACCTTTGTAAATATATTTGTAGACATATTTAATGGATTTGATGGAAGTGCAGGCTTCTACGTTGATGTGGGCGTTGTACTTCATGAGTAAATGTGGATTGTAGGGTACTACATATCTATTGTCCACTTTTTTTCCACGAATAATGGCACTATCTCCTGCTCTTCTTTTATAAAGTGGATATCCATCACAATTTGCATATGTTTTGTCTCTATAATCTTTTGGAAAATCTTTTGAACATTGATTATTTTCCATACATGGTGATTGTGGATTAAGGTCTCCACAGGGTCCATGAATCATGCGATGAGTAACAATCTCATATAGTCTACCATATAGTTCTGGATCCGGTAGTTCAGCAACTATGACTGCATCCACTTTGTCCGAAGTATCTAATTTATCTTTCTCTTGAAGTATTATGAGAAGATGTGCATGTGGAAGGCCTCTTTTTTGAAATTCAATGGTATATACATAAGCAAGACATTTGCCAAATAACTGATTTATAGTAAAGTCACGTATTAATTCATTTAATTTAATCTTAAAAACTCTGGCTACTAAATCTGGTCTATCTGAAGCACTTTGTCCAAGAAGTAGATTTTGATTAATTTCTGGCCATTGTGGATTACATGTAAATGTCACAAATAAATCTGGTTTTCCAAATTTTGTCACAATAGCCATAGCATCATTGTATCTTTCTCTCATATTTCGAGGAGATCCTTGAAAGGAAGATGGTAAAATGATGGCTTTGCCAGCTGTCATGTCTCTGCTTGTAGCCACGTCAGCAACATAGTCCATGAGTCCACAATATTGTTCTACACGTAGTTTATCTTGTTGATATTTTATAAAGTTTAAATTATTTGCCTCAACTTGCAAATATGAATCAATAATCCATTGTTGTGTTAGTTTCCCACCACATAAAATTGGATTAAATTCATCTCTAATGGCAATTTGAGCAACTTTAAATTCAAGCATAGAAACATTATTTCGGATTCTGGCTTTAGCATTTGGGTAACTGGGAAGGGTTAATTTTGGTTGCCAACCTGCTTCTCCGTGTGGGAAAAAGATGGGATATGTCATTGGATCTAAATTTGGACTTAAGATATTAATATTAATAAATGGTTGGTCCTCATTTCTGGGATATACTCTAATGTCTCTTTGAAATGGTGGTCCTCCTTCATCATTGTGAAAGACCATTGCAACCTCATTTGATGTTGGCAAGTTATAACGACGTTTATCAGTATGTCTGTCTCTTTTAAGCACCATATTAACCTTTGGCATGGGTAATTGATGTCTTTGTGCATGAAGTAGTCGTTCATTTTCTACTTCTGCCAATTTTTTGTAAGCTTTACTGTAGGGATTGTTGTCCATAATGTTATTTAGCTCTATAAAAACACTGGGTAAGCATTTTTTATTTTCTTCCATCTGCATACGTTGGTCAACAGCTTCCATTGTATCTAGGACATATAGTTGAGCGAATTTTCTTTGCTCTCCTTCCTCTGGATGTAAATGTGAAGTCTGATGATAAATTTGTCCTTGGACTTTAAAACAGTAAGGACCATGTCCTGGTACATTAGCAGCCAATGTTGCCCCCATAGATGCAAATGATATGGCACTATTGTAGGATCTTATGTTTGTCTTAAAATTGTTGTAATTTGGAAAAGTAGGTTCAGTCATAATATTTAGTAAATAGGTTGGAAATTGTTTCCTTTGTGGAAGTTTGAACTTTCCTTTTTGACAACAACTAATAAATTGTCCATCTCGGGGTCTCTCCTGTTTAAAATAATAAGCCTCACAAAATTGACATTGAGTAGTCATGTCCCCACAACTATGAACCTCTACTGCTAAAGACTTCAGTAAAGGACAATTTGCAAAGCATATTGGATGTTGACTTTGATATTCATCAGATGAAAAGTCATGAAATGTTTCAACAACAGGTTCTAAATGTTTAGTTTTTTTCGTAGATTTTCTTGGTATATGTTGGACTTGTTCGGTTGAAATGTCCTGTAAGTTTTTAGTAAGAGTTTGTAAATGCTTTGTTTTTGTAGTTTTTTTTTTTGGTCTGTCTTGACTGGTATGTTGTAAAATGTCATCTGATGTTTTAGGAACAGTTTGTAAATGCTTTATAATTTTTTTATTTTTTTTGGTTGTATCTTTCATTTTTGCAGCTGATATTCTTTTATTTGCAAGTCTTTTGCGTTCTTTTTCTCTTCGAATTTCTTTCTCCTCCGGTGTCTGCTGGGCGGCCCATCTCTCTTGTCTTTCTCTAGTTTGACGTCTTTTCTTATCTTCTTTGGTCTCGTTATCAGCCATATTAATCTGTAAACGGAAACAAATAAATGTAATTGTGTATATTTAAATTTGTAATTCCTGTTAAAGATTATTGTGCACAATTGGTGAAATAAAAGGCAAATCATGAATGTATCATTTATATTTAGTTAAATTTATAATTCCTGTCTTCAGTGGCTCAGAATTTGGCCAATGGAATACTGCTGTAAATAAGCATGTAACATATTTATTTAAAATAATTGTTTTATTTATTAAAAACTTTGTTTGTGGATAGATATTTACCACTGCAAAACTTCTTTGCTGAAAAAAAAAGTGATGTGGTTATTGAGCTATGTATTGCATAGTAGCAATTTAAATAAAATAAGGGGGATAGTAAATTAATTATTTTATTTTTCTGTTGACACGGATACAACTGAAAGCAGTTTCTTTAGTTTTATACTTTAGTACTTATTATAGTTTACCTTGTTTGAAGTGTGATTTAAATCCGAATGTTTGTTGGTCCTCGTTTCAAAATCGTTGTCCAATGGTGTGGTCCTCTGTTGGAAGTCCTCGTCCGATGGTGTGGTCCTGTGGCGATAGCCCCCGTCCGATATTGTGGTCCTGTGGCGATATCCCTCGTCCGATGTTGTGGTCCGTTGGTGAAAGTCCTCGTCCGATGGTCTGGTCCTGTGTTGAAATTCCTCGTCTGCTGGTCTGGTCCTGTGTTGAAATTCCTCGTCTGCTGGTCTGGTCCGAGTCCTCGTCCGATGGTCCGGTCCTGTGGAAAAAGTCCTCGTCCGATTGTCTTCACGCAGTATCTGTTGTAATGTAAAATAGAAAATGTTGTTTGAGTGAAATGTCTGTTAAATAAATTAAAAATGTATTAATTTGACTGTATTGTATGAGTTATGGTTATTTTTTTCTATCTTTGTTTTTTTTTACTTTCTGTACAATCCACCAACGTTTGTTATTCTTATTGAAGGTTCTTAGTAAGGCTTGTGGGTTGTGATATATTAAATAAGATGTGTTTATGTTATTTTTTGTACAATCCTGTTTTGTGCACACCTCTTGTGGTATAGTTATTTAACCTTTATTGTGATGGTTATAGTTAGTGAAACATGAAATAATATAATTAAGGTAGTTTGCTATGTGTTTGTGTTAGTTTTTGACAATCCTGTTTGGTGCGCACCACTTGTGCAAAAGTTATTTATTATTGATTGTACTGGTTATAGGTTGTTAAACATTAAAGAAGAATGTTAATTTAGTTTCCTATGAGTTTGTGTGATTTTTTGTACAATGCTATTAGGTGCGCAACACTTTTGTTATTCTTATTTTTTATTCTTTGTAAGGCTTATAGGTTGTTAAACATTGAATAAGAAATTCAGTTTTGTGTGTAGCAGTTTGTGTCTCATTCAATTGCTATTTGGCTAATTGAATCGTGCCCTAAATAAGCACATAGCATATTTTTTGAAAGAAGTTTTTAGTCATTTAAAAACTTTATTATGGATATATTTTTAGTAACTAAAAACGTATTTTAAAAAAATAGTTATGTTGTTATTTAGAGCCCTATTCAATTGGGCAAATTGCAATTGAATGAGGGCCTTTGTGTGTACCATATGTTGCATAGTTTGCCCCTCATTCAATTGCATTTTTTACAATGTAATAGTACTCTAAGGCCGTAATTGAATTGCAATGTAGAAATTTGAATAGGGTTGTAAATAAGCACATCACATATATTTGTTAAAATAGACTATGGCCCTCATTCAATTAGAATTTGGCCAATTGAATAGGGCTCTAAATAAGCACATAACATATTTTTTTTAAAGAAGTTTTGGGTTAGTAAAAATCTATCCAAAAGTAAGATTTTCACTAACTAAAAACTTCTTTAAAAAAATATACTATGTGCTTATTTAGAGCCCTATTCAATTAGCCAAATCACAATTGAATGAGGCCCTAAGGGCCTAAAAGTTCTTATTTATAGCCATATTTAATTGTCCAAAATAGCAATTGAATGAGGGCCTTTGGTTACAGCATTTGTTATATTGTGAGCTCCTCATTCAATTGTGTTTTGGCCAATGGAATAGAGCTCAATATCAGCACAGAGCATATTTTTTGACGTAATTTTGTATTTAGTGAACTTGTATCCAAAAGCAACGTGTTCACAAAAGAAAAATTTCCTTTAAAAAATATGCTCTGTGCTTATATAGAGCCCTATTGAAATGGGCAAATCACATTTGAGTGAGGCCCTTGGCCATTAAAGACATATAGGTCCTCATTGAATTGCAATTTTGCCAATTGAAGAGGGCTCTATATAATCACATAACATATTTATTGAGCAAAGTTTTTAGTTATTGAAAACCTTGATTGTGGTTAGAAATTCAGTAACTAAAAAGTTCTGTATAAAAAATATGTTATGTGCTTATATAGAGGCCTATTCAATTGAGGAAGTCGCAATTGAATAAGGCTCATGGTTATTTCTTGTTTATACTTAATACTTTACCTTGATAGAAGTTTTGAATGACAGACGGTCCCCTCCTGCCAATCTTAATCCGCCGGTCTTCTTGTAGTGTCTGTTTGAAAAAGAAAGTGAAATAGTTATTTGTATATTTATAATTTGTCATCTAGCAAAGCATGTCCTTTTGATCATGTAATGTCTTGTTGTATCTTACCTCTTCTTCTTTGTTGGTGTTCTTTAAAAGGGATTGTGCTTCACAGTGCACGGTGCAAATTGTTGAGAGATGCTGTTGATGCAGAGTCTGTTTGAATATTAAAAGAAATAGAAAGATTCAGCTTTATATGATCTATTGAATTGTAGTAAATTAATTCAATTAACCTTATTTTTTGTTGGGGGCTACACACATATGTCACATACATGAAGCACATTACATAGTTTAATGTAATTATTTTGTGTACGTGTGACATATCAGTATACATGAGTCAAATTTAAATGGTTAAATTAACCTTATATTTTGTTTTTCCAACACACATAAATGTGTGTGTGTGAGATGTAACTATAGATGATACACATATATGTGCGTGTGACATATCAGTATACATGACATATAATGTCATTTAAATGTAGTTGTTTACTGATTTTGTTGTAAGCTAATTTTGTTGCATTGGCAATACACATAAATGTGCGTGTCACATGTCACTATACATTATACACATATATGTCCGTGTCACATGTCACTATACATTATAGACATATATGTCCGTGTCAGATGTCACTATGAAGGGGCAATACACAGAAATGTGCGTGTCAGATGTCACTATACATTATAGACATATATGTGCGTGTCACATGTCACTATACATTATAGACATATATGTGCGTGTCAGATGTCACTATACATAAAGCTCTGTTTAATATTAAATTATGTTTTTTTGTTGTTTTGTTAAATGAACCGTATTTTTTTTGTGAGCCTATACACATAAATGTGCCATACATGATGACTACATAAATCCTAGTTTTTTGTTTTTATTTGTTTGACCTGTCCTGATAATAAAATGTAATATATTATAGCTTACCTCTCAGTTGTAATTTGCACAATGCAAAGTAGTAAATTAGTAAAGAATTGTCTTCTCAAGTAAAAGCAGCAGTTATCTCAGAAGTCACTCCGTTGATCACCTGAGGAGAAATGTATTTTTTAGTTTGAAATAGGCAGTATTTATAAACTTGTAGAAAGTTCTGGAAAGTGAGACCGTTAGAACGCAATACGCATGCGCTATTTGCGTTCCAGCTTACAATTTGCGTTCCATCCGCCATTTTAGGCGTATTACTGTTCAAAATGGTGTTTAATCTGATTGTGATACGTTCCGCATAGTATGTGTTTCATTATTGCGAGTAAGTGTAGTATAGTTACGTCTGAAGCCTCGTTTTCGTTTTGTTCGTCGGCCATTTTTTCTCTCGCTTAGCGATGGTATTAGTGTCTAAAGTGTTTATTTTGATTTAAATGTAGGTGTAACTTGTTTTTTTGAGGTGCTGGCTGGTTCCTCTTGCTGTAGGTAAGCTTTTTATGTGTTTGTTGTGTGTCTTTGTTAAGTTTTAAATGTTTGTATGTCGGCGTGTTGCGTCCGATGTTTGCGAAGTCGTAATGTGTGTTAACGTGTCTCGTATGGTGTTTGCGTGTGTAGCCTCGTTTTCGTTTTATTCGTCGGCCATTTTTTCTGTCGCTTAACAAACTATTTAGTGTGTAAACTCTTTTATTTTGAGTGCAATTAAGTTGTAAGTTGCATTTTTGAGGTCCTGGGTGCTTCCTGTTTGTGTAGGTAAGCTTTTTATATATGTGCTGTGTGTATGTATTGTGTTTGTAATTTTGTAATGTTCGCGAGTTGCGTCCGAGTGTTGCGAGGCCGTAATGTGTGTGAACGTGTGTCGTATGTTGTTTGCGAGTGTCGTAATGTGTGTGAACGTGTGTCGTATGTTGTTTGCGAGTGTCGTAATGTGTTGCGACGTAAACTTTTTTTTGCAAGGGTCGCAGTTGCTGCAACTGAAGACCTCGCTTTGCGAGGTCCTCAGGTGCTGGCATGGAGCGCCTGCGGCGCTCCTTGCCAGCAACTGAGGACCCTGGCTGGTTCCTCTTGCTGTAGGTAAGCTTTTTATGTGTTTGTTGTGTGTCTTTGTTAAGTTTTAAATGTTTGTATGTCGGCGTGTTGCGTCCGATGTTTGCGAAGTCGTAATGTGTGTTAACGTGTCTCGTATGGTGTTTGCGTGTGTAGCCTCGTTTTCGTTTTATTCGTCGGCCATTTTTTCTGTCGCTAAACAAACTATTTAGTGTCTAAACTCTTTTATTTTGAGTGCAATTAAGTTGTAAGTTGCATTTTTGAGGTCCTTGGGTGCTTCCTGTTTGTGTAGGTAAGGTTTTTATGTATGTGCTGTGTGTATGTATTGTGTTTGTAATTTTGTAATGTTCGCGAGTTGCGTCCGAGTGTTGCGAGGTCGTAATGTGTGTGAACGTGTGTCGTATGTTGTTTGCGAGTGTCGTAATGTGTGTGAACGTGTGTCGTATGTTGTTTGCGAGTGTCGTAATGTGTTGCGACGTAAACTTTTTTTTGCAAGGGTCGCAGTTGCTGGCTTCGCGAGGGTCCTCAGTTGCTGGCAAGGAGCGCCTGCGGCGCTCCATGCCAGCAACTGAGAACCTGGCACAGTGCCCTCGCTTCGCGAGGCCCGCGACTCGCTGCGAGCCCGCAGCGTTAGCAACAACTCGTACGCTCACAACTATATATGTGATATATATATATATATACAGTATCTCACAAAAGTGAGTACACCCCTCACATTTTGGTAAATATTGTATTTGAAAACACTGAAGAAATAACACTCTGCTACAATGTAACGTAGAAAGTGTACAGCCTGTATAATAGTGTACATTTGCTGTCCCCCCAAAATAACTCAACACACAGCCATTAATATCTAAACCATTGGCAACCACAGTGAGTACACCCTTAAGTGGAAATGTCTAAATTGGGACCAAAGTGTCAATGTTTTGTGCACTCCACGATCAGTTTTCAGCTCTGCCTTAACCCTCATGGGCATAGAGTTCACCAAAGTTTCACAGGTTGCCACTGGAGTCCTCTTCCACTCCTCCATGATGACATCACAGAGCTGGTGGATGTTAGAGACCTTGCATTCCCCCACCTTCCATTTGAGGATGCCACACAGATGCTCAATAGGGTTTAAGTCTAGAGACATGCTTAGCCAGTCCATCACTTTTACCTTCAGCTTCTTTAGCAAGGCAGTGGTTGTCTTGGAGGTGTGTTTGGGGTCATTATCATGTTGGAATACTTCCCTGTGGCCCAGTCTCCAATGGAGGGGATCATGCTCTGCTTCAGTATATCACAGTACATGTTGGCATTCATGGTACCCTCAATGAACTGTAGCTCCCCAGTGCCGGCAGCACTCATCCAGGCCCACATTACACTCCAACCACCAAAAGTATACAGCTATACTGAGGAAAGGTAGTTGAAATAATCCCTAAATGACAGATAAACAGATAAGGCACAAAAACACTGATATGAGATGAAACCCTCAGTTTGAAAGTAAACAGCGATGCAGAGAGAGCATCTGACATCATCAGGTAAATGCAAAAAGGGGGAATCAACATAACATATTATAGAAAACATATATACACTGTGATGGTTTGCCCCCAGAGGCCAGTGTGGACGCAGCGCTAGGAAGAGGACTAATCCCTGAGACATAATTATTTACACCAGGAGCTACGGAGTTAAGCTTGAGGTGTAATCAGGCCCAGCTGGAAGTTTCTTTAAAAGGCCTCCTGAAGCAACCAGCAGGGGGGTTTTCAGGCTGGGTGTGGACCCAGAGAGCTCCAGAGAGCGAGCAAGCACCAGAGAGCTCCAGAGAGCGAGCGAGCACCAGTGAGCTCCAGAGAAAGAGAGCACCAGAGACTGAGAAGCAAGTGTGCCAGAGCAGCAAGTGAAGCTGCCATCGTGGGATCAGGCTGTGTGACTACACCTGATTTAAAGTAGAACATTCGCTGCAAGCAGAAGAGGATTTATTGCAGCTAAGTGACTGGACTTAAAGGTACCACCCCTCTGTGATACAAAAGGTACTGTTTTTACCTGCAGGCCGATTAGCGGTCCCAGGGCTAGTCAGTGGCGTTCCTGCAAGTAAGTAAGCCTGTTTGAGTAGATGTTTATTTCATGCTGACCACAAGCTATGTTTATTTATATTATGCCAACCACTTATTAAAGCCTGTAAAAAGCATACAAAGGCTCCAGGATCCTCCATAAAGAGCATAAAAAGTTGCATAAACAGAGCGCTGATCCCGCCAGAAGGGGGCGCTCTGCCACAGTTGGTGTCAGAAGTGGGATGCTAAATTGTCTGTATTAAGAAGACAGCCCACCTTACAAGATGTCCATGGAGGAACTAGTGAAAGCCCTGGTAGATGCCACTACACGCCAGAAAGTGGGCGGAGCTTGTCAGCAGGAATGGCAAAAAGTAATTGCAGCGGACGGAGCCCATGCTGCAAAAGAGGGTAAACTAAGAGGTGCTGCTGCATGTTTGGGAGAGGTCACAGAGAAGTGGCGGCGACAAGCAGAGGAGGAAATAATCTGCCTGAGAGAGGCCACAGAGAAGTGCCAACGACAAGCAGAGGAGAGAATAATCGGCATGAGAGAGGCCACAGCTGCTCAGCAAGAGTTCAATAGAAAGTGGGCCATCCAGTTAACCCAGAATGAGGCTATACTGGAAAAATATAGAAAAGATGCGGCCAGAGTTAGAGCCAATGAACTTCTTTTGGTGCTGACAGAGGATGATGATGTGATCATATACCTCACCATTTTTGAGAGAACAGCCATTAGGGAGGCATGGCACAAACGGTACTGGGTCAGCCTCATTGCCCCGTATTTGACTGGCGAAGCTCAGAAAGCTTATCTGAGCTTGAATGAAGAAAAGATAGAAAATTATGATGACCTCAAAGCTGAGATCCTTGCCAGAGTTGGAGTTACCCGGGATGTCAGAGCACAGAGAATCAGTACCCAGAAATATAAGAACAAAGAGAACCTGAGTTGTAATAAGGAGAAGTTACAGTACAGAGGGGAAGTCTCACAATTTGGACAGGCCCCTACCTGTCTGTGGGAAAAATCTGATAATAGAAGATGGAATACCGAAGAAGAGCATGCCCATCTCTACCACAGGCCAGAGAACGGGTTCCCTGATGAGAGGATGAGGAACGACTCCCAGAATGAACAGAAGGCGTACTTTACAGCCAGCATGAAGGCACTGGGGGTGCAACAAGCTAGCCGGAGAAGTGCTCCTATACTTCAAGCACACGAGAAAGGTGTGACTGGCATGACAAGGAGAGATTTCCATCCAAATATTATGGACACCCCATTGGAGCTTGGCGTTGAGAAGTCATTTTATGATATTGTCAAAGATAGACAAGCAAGGAACTGGCGGGCTGACAGAGGAGCCGGCGCAGAGACGGCAGGAGCCGGCGCAGAGACGGCAGGAGCCGGCGCAGAGACGGCAGGAGCCGGCGCAGAGACGGCAGGAGCCGGCGCAGAGACGGCAGGAGCCGGCGCAGAGACGGCAGGAGCCGGCGCAGAGACGGCAGGAGCCGCTGATGAGACTGCAGAGAAAGTGGAAAAGACTGCAGGAACAGCTGATACGGTGAAAGAGACCGATGAAACGGCATACACGATTGCTGGGAAAATAACAGAAACCGCTGAAAAAGAGATGGCAAAAGAGACAGAGGAGTCTGGAAAAGACCTTTTGTCCCTGAAGCAAGCTAATGATGATTTAAAAGCAACTAAAGTTGTGAGCCAAGAACAAGGAAAAAGGGACAGACACAGTCACCTGCCCGGGGTGAATACTCCTGAGGTGTCTAGACAAAGAAAGTGCCTGATAAAGATCTCTGATTCAGAGAAAGAAGAGATCAAACAAATGAATAAAGCCAGTGTTTTTACAAAAGAAGAAGTAACTGGAAGCCTTTCTAAAGAGAAGACAGTTACTACTAAAAGGAAGGGTATCCGGAAGATGCCTAATGATATTCCTGAATGGAGAAGGAAGACTTCGTTGGAAGACTACAGAGTGTCCTACAGGAGTAAATTACAGATGCCTAGATGGAACCAGAGGAGGAGTCCTCCCAGGTATAAGCTGAAAGAATCCGTTGTGTGGGAGCTGCAGCACAAGGATAAACAGGAGAGGCCAGATCTCCTCCCTAATTGTGCATCTCAGAGAGAAGGAGAAATCACCATTTCCAGCTCTCAGCCACAAGAGATAGAGGAATCCCGTAAACAGAGGAAAGCAACTGTAATACAGAGGGAGCTGCTATTTCATGCTCCACAAATACAGAGAATGGCCAATTCATCTGATATGAAGAGACAGTTGGTTCAGTGTGATGCATCTCCAGAAGAGACTAACACTGACCTCCAGAACCTGTGTACTCAAGACGCTACATTAAATGCAGAACAATGTTCGCAGGAAGCTCATGAACCGGTAGGAGAATCTATACCGACTTCCGAGCCAGAAGAGTCCGCAATGCATGAGCCAATCGCAGAACCACCAAAATCAACCCAAGTGCCTGAGAGGTCTGCTCATATGAATGAGCATCCCATAAATAAAGAGTCTTCTGATAGTGGGGAACAGGTTATGGAAACTCATAAGTCACAGACCATATCAGCTGAAACTGTATCATCAGAACAGTTATCTGAGACTGTATGCACAGGAGAGAAAGAGTCTCATGAAGAAAAATTGGCAAATGTGCAATTAACAGAGCAGAAGACACCAGATATAGATTTAGGTAAACAAAGAGATAAACATGAATCAGGACAAGATGGTCAGGGGGTAGAGACATTCCAGAAAGAAAATGAATCTTCTTCTAACCCTGAGGTTGTGAATAGTGACTCGGCAACAAAAGTGCATGACCCATCTGCCCAAAGCATTTCTGAAGAACAAGTGCCAAACCATGAAACCGCGGCTGAAGAATTAGAAAATGAGTCCTCTGAGCCACAAACCAATGACCAACAAGTAATCCATAATGACCACTCTATTAAAGAAGAAAATTTAGAAAATGGTCATGAAAAGCTGGACGCCTTGGAGGCAAAGCTATTAGAGAAGTCACTAAAAGAAGAAATAAAATGGGTGAAGGCCAAGGATGCAGAAAATAAAAATGTTGTACAGGAATTCAGGATACAAGAGGCTACTAAGAAGTATACTAGCCTATCTGTTGGTCGTCAGCTGGACGTTGCTAAACAGCTGGAGATATTCCAGGAAAAACAAGAGTCTGAGAGCTTCTTTCTAGCAAAGACAGAGAATATGCCTACTCTGCACAGAGAGAAAGATAAAGTACAGACCCAAGAGCAAGACGCAGCCGTGAGAGGGGGCCTAGCTTTGGAGTCTATAGCGGATCCTGGACCAGAACAGAAGCAAGGTGCTTGTATGAAGCTCATACGTTCTGGTGAGAATTGTCAGCCAGACAATAGGAGCACCTGGAACAGAGGGAGCCAGGAACAGAGGGAAGAAAGACAGCACAGGAAGTTGCTGTTGTATAATGAAGTTGAAAGGGATGCTACTGATGAGCCTACAGGGGGAGAATTGGAGACCCTACAGAATGGACTGAAAAAGGAAGCACGACAATCTCAAGAGGTCACAAAATTTGGCCAAGAATTGTACTCGGCGAGGGCAGCTGACTCTCTGATATTTGAGCCCTACACTAAACCCCATCAGGTTGTAAGGAGGGAGCGACTGAGTGATCTGCTTGATACCCCAGGGAAGAGACGGTATGGAGAAGTGAGTTCTCATACAGTAGTACAACGAGTACTTTTGAAGGGTCCCTGGAGGAGGGCACTCGGAGTGACGAGCGGGCCGGTGTCCTACCCACGATGTGTGGGCAATGTCCCGGGCGGTGCGAAGAAGAGAGCGCTTCAAGATGAGAAAGCTGATAAAGCAGACGCTTCAGCACTATTGGGAAGGTGTTACTGGCGCAAGAATGGCCGGACGGTAGGATGGTGGCATACACGGCCTCTCGGCGTTGTCGCTCAACCCTATGGTGTTGAGCTGAGGGGGAGGAGATGTGATGGTTTGCCCCCAGAGGCCAGTGTGGACGCAGCGCTAGGAAGAGGACTAATCCCTGAGACATTATTATTTACACCAGGAGCTACGGAGTTAAACTTGAGGTGTAATCAGGCCCAGCTGGAAGTTTCTTTAAAAGGCCTCCTGAAGCAACCAGCAGGGGGGTTTTCAGGCTGGGTGTGGACCCAGAGAGCTCCAGAGAGCGAGCGAGCACCAGAGAGCTCCAGAGAGCGAGCGAGCGAGCACCAGTGAGCTCCAGAGAAAGAGAGCACCAGAGACTGAGAAGCAAGTGTGCCAGAGCAGCAAGTGAAGCTGCCATCGTGGGATCAGGCTGTGTGACTACACCTGATTTAAAGTAGAACATTCGCTGCAAGCAGAAGAGGATCCATTGCAGCTAAGTGACTGGACTTAAAGGTACCACCCCTCTGTGATACAAAAGGTACTGTTTTTACCTGCAGGCCGATTAGCGGTCCCAGGGCTAGTCAGTGGCGTTCCTGCAAGTAAGTAAGCCTGTTTGAGTAGATGTTTATTTCATGCTGACCACAAGCTATGTTTATTTATATTATGCCAACCACTTATTAAAGCCTGTAAAAAGCATACAAAGGCTCCAGAGTCCTCCATAAAGAGCATAAAAAGTTGCATAAACAGAGCGCTGATCCCGCCAGAAGGGGGCGCTCTGCCACAACACATATAGACATATGTGTATATATGTTTGGTCTGGGCATGCATGAGTGCTGCTGACACTGGGGAGCTACAGTTCATTGAGGGAACCATGAATGCCAACATGTAATGAGACATACTGAATCAGAGCATGATCCCCTCCCTTCAGAGACTGGGCCGCAGGGCAGTATTCTAACATGATAACGACCCCAAACACACCTCCAAGACAACCACTGCCTGGCTAAAGATGCTGAAGGTAAAAGTGATGGACTGGCCAAGCATGTCACAGACCTAAACCATATTGAGCATCTGTGGGGCAACCTCAAACGGAAGGTGGGGGAGTGCAAGGTCTCTAACTTGAGTGGAAGAGGACTCCAGTGGCAACCTGTGAAGCTCTGGTGAACTCCACGTCCATGAGGGTGAAGGCAGTGCTGGAAAATAATGGTGGCCACACAAAATATTGACACGTTGGGCCCATTTTGGACATTTGCACTTATGGGTGTTCTCACTTTTGTTGCCAACGGTTTAGACATTAATGGCTGTGTGTTGAGTTATTTTGAGGGTACAGCACATTTACACTGTTATACAGGCCGCACAGTTACTACTTTACATTGTAGCAGAGTGTCACATGATATAATAAAATATTTTCAAAAATGTGAGGGGTGCACTTATGTTTGTTAGATACTACATATATATATATATATATATATATATATATATATATATATATATATACATATATATTTCGCAGTTCCATTTGTTATTACATTGATCATTTTAAGTATATAGCCTATATCCACTTCTCAAAAATTATTTGTTTTGGAAATATGGCAAATGGCACGATTTTTAGTGGTCAACATCTTTACCTTCTTACATATGTTTAACTATAGTTAAATCAGAGTTTCATGGGAGGTTTCCTGTATTTTTCTAAGAAATGTATGTATTATTTGCAATAGATCACATAAAGAAGAGACATTTGTGGTTTCTACTAGATATGTACACTGTAATTAAATATATCACTAACGTACATGCTTGTCAGTTATATTCTGCAAACGTGACTTCTACAAGGTAATATTTACACAAGATTAATTTTGTGATAATTGTACTATTATATCAAAATCCACAAAACATTTTGGTTTATGTAGAATTTATTCTGTGGTATTGTCAAAAGTAGAACTTATTGAGAATTTGAGGGAGGTTTTATGGTTTTGGTTTATGGTTAATATTATCTGGACAAAAAGAAGGGACTTTCCATTGACCTGACATAACCCTCTGAAGATAAACAACAAGAAGAACAGCACTTTATGAGTGTTTGTCCACTTCATCTGACTTGTTGGTGAAGGTAGTCAAAATAAATCTCCAAGACCCTACTAAATGTATTTACTTCAAGTAATATCTGTAGAGCACCAGTTGATTCCATAGCTTGAAGTAATCACCTTGACAATATTTCATATCATTTGGAAGACTGTGTAATTTAGCCAATATATCCCATTTGTACTTAAATATTATATATAGGCAATGTTATGTTGAATTTATAGTTTTTACCAGTCAATCTGTTAACCTTTTAGCCTTTCTAATCCACCCAACAATCAAAGAGCAATGGCTCTTCCAAATGTAATGTCATTTCCATAAGTGATTATTATCTTTTGGGGCTCCGGATCTATTGTTTTAGTCTAAATAACAAAAATGAACATGTTCAGTAATTTATCTAATCAGTCTCGTTACTCCATGTGGTCTGAGCATGCTCAGTCTTTTCATTTGTCCATTGCTTTGCTGAGAAATCAATATAGCCAGAGCCCCAGGGGTTAATTAGCAACTATAGGCAATCATCTCCTATCTCAATGAGTTATATAGACATCTGAAACAGGACTACAATTGCTGCAATGCTGTTTGTGAATTATTGATTACCAAATATACCAAGTTAAATATACTTACAAAATATAAAATAAATCACATAACAATGAAACCTGTTCAG
This sequence comes from Discoglossus pictus, assembly GCA_027410445.1. Classification (NCBI taxonomy): domain Eukaryota; kingdom Metazoa; phylum Chordata; class Amphibia; order Anura; family Alytidae; genus Discoglossus; species Discoglossus pictus. The sequence continues at coordinate 386,660,368 of CM050167.1, read as the reverse complement.
ATAACCAGGGTTACATTTTCCAAGCACTTAGTAAGTGCCGGGAAAAAGATACAAGAAATAGATTTAGTCTTATATCCTAAAAATTAATAACTACAATACAAAATAAAACAAAATCCCCAACTGCAAGGGTACATGCAGATCGAAATGTGGTATTAAAATTAACTTTTTATTCGTTTTCAGTTTCTATTTAATAGGAAAACTGTACCATCCAATCCTCCCTCCCAACTTACGTCCTTCTTTCTCAATTCTTATTGGTCCTTTACGCAGCTTTACTTGGCTACTTTGTCTCTATTGGGCTCAATCACATTTGTAGGCTCGCTAAGGAAAAACAACTGGTAATTGCATTTTTACATTATACGCCATCAACTACTTAGCAGGTTTACGTGACCTACCAGGGAGGAAACCCTTGCAAAGGTAATCACTAATATGGATGCCTAAATGTACATGCAAGAGCTCGGAGAACCAATTGGTGACAGTGACAGACCAAACTGGTGTGTTAAAGTCCATGAGGTTACAAAGAGTTGGAGGTATCATAATAACTGAGGGGTTATAAACCCTCACCCCTCCTCCAGTGCATTGGGGTTTGGAAATATTCATGAAATGTGTGAAGAAGGGGTAAATCAAATCAATAATGATTTAATAAAAATAGAGAAACGGTTAAGCAGGTTAGATCTAAGATTCAACATTGAGAAATGTAAAATGATGCACTTAGGCCACAAAAAACAAAAAATAGAATAATTACTGAATGGTAAAATGATGATGGCAACTGATGAGGACGAGGGACTTGAGAGTTATTATATTGCTTGACTTAGAAGTAGGCAAATAGGATGCTGGGATGCATAAGAGGAGGATTTAACAGCAGAAAAAGAGGTACTAATGTGTCTTCATGACCTGAAAATGTATAGTTTTGAGGATAGAAGGGGCACAAAGGGTGATATGATAGAAACCTTCAAATAAGTCAAATGACATGACTATGTAACTATGTGATTTAATAAAGATTAAGATGGAAGTATCTGAGAAAAAGAGGAACCAGAAATAAAAAGTCATGGATTAAGGTTGGAAAGTGGCGATTTAGCGGTAATATGAGGGCATACTACTTTACAGAAAGAGTAGTAGATGTGTGGAACGGGTGGTGGGGTCAAATATAAGAATTTAAGAATGCTTGGGACCATCGATGAAGCTTTTCAATGGGGCCCTACTACAAAATAATTTGGGGCTCACTTGCAACTTCTTTATCCACAGCTTGGAAACATATATGTAAGTATATGGGCATCTTACACCTACGATGATCAGATCACATTTCCATGATGTAATTATCTGTAATATTTATCGGAAAAATGTAATGTTTATCTTCTTTTGACCACTCAGACAAAGGCACACAACACTTTCCTCTCATCCCCATCTATTCAAATAACCTTTTCATTGGCACCTTAATGCCAATGAAAATCCCTTTAGATGCTACTTCCGTGCCATAGTTTGCAGATCACTGGTTTAAAGTACTTCTATAAATACATGATAGAAAACGTAATATGGGAAACCTTTTAAAAATATTTTTAGCTGTGGATATCAAGCAAATTTTAAATGAAAACGTTTCCAAATCTTGGGTTAATCAGACCAAGTTTTATAGCATATATACATTAATTTATCTCTATGACGACTAGAGGGAAATAGCGAGATTACATGCTCCGTTTTATCAGTTGCTTTTCTTTGAATAACAGTATAGTATCAATATTCAAGGGGGAAAAATACAAAATGTATTTTTTCAAACAAATTATTAATGTAGACAACTTTTGTAATCAGATTTTATAAAAACAAAAAAGACAAAAATGTGGAAAAAGTGTCAAAGCAGTGATTTATAAATGCAGCACACTGCGCCAAAAACACAAAACTAAAAAATGGAATAAATGTAAAAGTGTAACATTGTTTAGATAGATTATATACATTATAGGCATTGTCCTAGAGGCAACAAAGAGCTATTACATCCCAGAATGCTATAGGCCACAGGTCTGCCACATTTTGTGGTTACAAAAATATGGAATGTTTCTGGATTTTACTAGGTATATAATATCCCTGTGTATCTATTTATTTTTATATACTTTATCTTATTAAGAAGTGCCCATACGCTTTGTTTTTAGTGCCTAAAATCAAACAAATAGTCCCTTTATGGGTCTACCCTCTGCAGCTCATGAAGACACAAGCGATTTCATACCTGCTGTGCTATGTCTCATACTAACCAGTCAGTGACCATCTCTACACTGTACATCCAACCCTACAGAGTCTGTGTGTACAGACTGTGCAGTGAGCAGACCCATACAGGGACTATTTGTATTTTATTTTAATAGAGCAGTATATAAACAGTACATTTGTGTTCACATTTGAGTTAAAAAAAAAAAAGTATTTCCTGCTGAGTATTCCAACAAATACAATTATTGCACTCTACTTTGGGGACCTGAGCAGGGACAGAACTTCTAATAAATTCTAAATAAAATATAGTACATAAAAATAATAAATAAACACGTATATTATATACATATTAAACTTCTATGTCCCTTTAAATAGAATCTATCACTCAAAAACTAAGTTGTTCTTTTTAGGTTGTTCATCAAAACCATGAAAACTAACTATATGTTATATTTTGGAATATATTTTTTTAATCATTCCTGAGAAAATCATATTAGCTTATTGAGCCACTCATTAGCCTAAATGAGCCACAGATTCAATTCTGAAAAGGGGGTTCTCAGGAATGATTTACTGTAGACAAACACCTAACATAATCACTTGATGAAAACAACTTCATGTTGTGGTGACAATGTCCCTTTAAAGATTACAGTAGGATTTAGGGTTTGGCAACCATACTAGTTATGTGTACCACACTTCAGCTCCAACACATATGACTCTTATCCACATCATACCTCAGCTCAGTCTTGTCATTGGCATCTCTACTTGCTTTAATTGCACTAAAATTGGGATCAGGCTGATGCTCCTTTCTTGTGACTCGGAAGCCCAGGAGCATCTTTAACATCAATGGACCTAACAATTCTTACTAAGTATCTGGTCACTTGTGGACTGAAGTGTGGACTGAGCTACTTGTTGGTCCCTCAGAATACAACAATTCATGTTATTCCAAATATAATTGTTTTACAGAGTGCTCACTGGGAAAAGTTATTATTAAAGCAAACCATAAAGACAAAGAACATTTCCCAGTTAGTGGCACACACTGAGTATCAACAGAGCATTTTATATGATTCAGTTAGTTTAAAACTTTTAATAAACTATTGAACTAGATCTCATGGTAAAATATATAACATTGAAGCTTATCATTACTGTGAAGATCAGTTTGCCTTTTTCTTGTCTTTCTTCTTATCTTTATCAGCAAATGTGCCACGCATCTTGGAAATTATATCAGAATCTGTCTTTGCATACTGAATATGCTTCTTTTTTTATTTTATCACTCAAGTTATTGATATAAACAGTATGATTTGGCTGTATAGCCATGATTCTGAAGATCCCCCCCAAAAACTACAGACAATCCCTGCCTTTGGCCACAGGAACTCCCCACTAAATAGGCGCTCTTCGTTGAAGGAATAGGCTGATCGGTATCCGGCTAACGGATCAGGAACATGTACATGTACTTTAGCTTAGGAAAATAATAAAGCCCTCCCTGTTAAATGAAACACACCATCCTCTATGCGTTCCAAGTAACAACCGCTTTATTTTTTACAGCAAACTCTATGTCACATTTTTTTATGTTGGTGGGAGGACATATCTTCAAAATTCCCTTCCTGATCAGGATCATCCAGTAAGGGAACGGCAGCTGTCTGGGATTATGGGCAGACTTGGGTAATCAGAGCCATTGAGGAGTGGATGGACTTGAGGGCTTGGCTTGATTCACTCCAAGGAAGTCACTTTTCCTATTTCTCATCTGGATTATGATTCAGTCAGTCCTGATTTGCTTCTTTCCCAGAGGTGTGTTTGTGCCTATGTAATCAGGCCCAGGCCTAGGGCAGCACATTTTCAGGGGGCAGTAGTAGAATGCATTGAATTGAGTACATTGAAATATGTGTGTATATGCAGAGACATACCTATATATAGTGATATTCTATATGTAAGTGTACTTGACACTGTCTGACATACTATATATATATATATATATATATATATATATATATATATATATATATATACACACATAAATATACATTAATTTATGATTTGATATAGAAAGTGCAAAGGAGAAGCTGCAAGTGGGGCTTGGGGGCAAACATACCGTATTGGTCCTAATATAAGCAGCACCCGCGTATAAGCCGCACCAGTAAAGATCAAGGTGAAAAAATAGAAAAAAGATAGTACTCAAATATAGGCCGCACACATAAAATTGGAGAGAAAAAAATCAAAGTGATCCGCCATTGCAAGAAACAGGCTTTTTTGGCAGGTTACAGGCAGGTAAATCGCTATTCAATAACACAGTCTAAAGCACGAAAATCGGCACCATTAACTCGCAATCGCGCAAATCAGCAGTAATTTTGCATTCGCGAATAGAAGTCGCAGGGGTTACAAGCAAAGTTCGCAAAATCGGCAATTATTTTTTTACTCTCGCGATTATATAAGCCGCACCCTTAACTCGCAAGCTCAAAAATTGGAAAAAAGGTGCAGCTTATATTCGGACCAATACGGTATTAATGGCCTAGGGCTTCATAAAAGCTAAATACACCTTACACACAGATTGCTGAGGAAACAAGATTTTGAACAAACTCTTCCCCAGTTGACCTGCATCAATCGGCAACAAACAAGGTATCTCAAGGATATGCTGAGTGTTCCCTACAGGAAACATAGGAGATATTTGCTTGATAGTATACTTGCAGAGATATTAAACACATTTTTGTCACAGCTCCAGATCTTGCTATTGTAGTAAGCCTCCTGGGATACATCTACCTGGATCACATTGACTCCTCCCATCAGCCATTGTAGCTATACCCTTGGTCAACAAAAGTGCAAGAGAACACCGATACTATACATTTTTTGTATCTCTCAGGGACATTGGGTAGATGCTCGTATAATATCTGATGCCAACAGCAAACTTGATATTTCTACTGAGACACACGGATTCCTATCACAAGCCACCATGTGCCAATCAGGGCTTTGTGGAGTATTCTCTTTGCTCTGGGCATCTACGCTAACAGTTTTATTGTATGGTGGTACCATGTTTAGCTCTTGGTATATTCACTGTACTTTAGAGGTGGTTGTTTCACTGTAGTTTAATCCGGGGTGTATTATATTTGTGTTTATTTGCTTTTACAGTGTTATTAACAGGTGTTTAACCCACTTGTGAGTCCTATCTAGTACTAGTAGAAATGTTTGATACATTTGCCATTTATGGGTTTGAAGGCAATTGTCTATAGCACTAGTAACATTTACTGGCTTGAAACATCAAAGGAGGAGACAGGACGGAGTTACGTTTTTGACAACTGCAGAGCTTCTGAGCCTGTAACTCGCAGATCGATTGCGGGCAGCTAGAAGAGGCCAATTAAATATCAGTAACTTTTACGGGCTACATTACGGGCTCCAGTAATTACTATTTGGCAAATTGAATGGGGACCATAATGTTTAGATTTATACATGATTTTGTCTAATATCTAATTGTATCTAATATATTTCATTAAAAGTTTTGTTTTGCTGTAACAACATTTACTTCAATTCTATATGCAAAGGCAAATTTATATCTGAGGGTACCCTACTCAAAGATTCAAAATTGTGCCCTGTCTCCATAAACTAATTCAGTGTGTATAGTTGTGTGTGTTAAGGCGCAATCAGTATCGTGTAAATATTAAGTCTAGTAGTGATCTGAAGACTCTCCAGCCTGCTTCTACCCTTCTCCTGCTCTCAGCTACTCCTCACATCCTCCCTGAACGATACTGAGTGAAGACTGAGTGATTCACCTCCATATGATAACATATTTGAGGTTTCCTTACCTGTTATAATATATAATTTAAAAACAAAACTATGGCATCCATTCCATAGGTCCCGCAGGCAAAAATCAGAGTGAAGTTTACTCTTAAATAACTTCCGAGCTATCACTTTGCACACCTTAATCTAACCTTCAAGAAATGCCTTCCGAGTGACTGTTATGTACCTAATATTGTAAGCCAAGAGTACCAGTCCAATTGATATTTTGAAAACCACTAATACCTGCGTCTAGCAGTAAGATCTGAGCACTCAGGTTCACTTGGAAGTACTTCCAAGCTCTCTTATTTTGCATAAAGCCTCCAGGTCCCTTTAATACCCATAAAGGCAGAAAAAAGGCACCCAAGAAGACTGGATTGCTATTAACAGAGCCAGTACTGATGAGGAAAAATTGCTTTGAAAGAGGAATAAGTAAAACATAGGTAAGTAAGAAAATATTATCATAGCCAGTAATTCCCTATTTAATATTACTGTGTTCTGTGTTATGTGAAACTGTTACTCAGTGATCATGATGGGGTTAAAACAGGGTGTGCTGAGTCCCTGTTAGGGTCTGCAGGGGGTAAACAACTCTATTGTATTGTACTCTGTTTTGTCCCATTGTTTGTCAGATAAGCTAATTACATCCCCAATGTGCTAGACAGCTACAGACAACATGTCAATTAAAGGTTAGGACTATTGCTTTTAGGAAGCTACTGTGTGGAGTCTGCCTCCTGTGTTTGTCTGCCACTCCCTGTCATTGTTGTGTTATGCACACCCCCTGTATCTAATTGTTATGAATATTGAAAAATATATCAGTTCAATGATGAGACATAAAGAAATGCTATGTCTCTTAATTGCTCCTCATGGCTGCGATACTGATCCTATCTCCACCTTGCAAGTAACTTGTCCTGGTCACTACCACAAGAAGGTTACTGAGGTTCCTGGAAGTGCTGATTTCCAAAGGAGAGACCCAGACTGATACAGAAGCCAGATATCAGGGTGCTGGTGCAGAGATTCCCAAGAACCCAATGGTCCTTGTGGGTAGTTAACCTGTAGTCTATAGCAGGTGGCCCTGGGCAGTAAAATCCCCTACCCCTGGACCATCACAGTTAGTATGATGTGTGAGGTCTGCATACATTTGTGAAAAACATCTATTGTCATTAATATATGTCATCATCACATATATAAACTGCTATGGTAACCCTGACTCCATTACACAAGAGGTTAATAGAAATCATTAAAGTCACTTGGAAATAAGCAGATGGTGTAATTTATGGCCTATAAAAGCACATCCACTCTCAATACCACAGACATTGCTTGTCTGAGTGCTGTCCTAAGAGTAAAAACTCCTGTAACCCTAACTCGCAAATATTTGCGAGTAAAATGCCTTTGGACTGATGTGATATATACTTAAGTTACAGAAATATAGCTCCTGGATTTCTGAGTAAGGGTTATCTTGGGTGTTACAGCACTAATGGAATGGGGGTCCTATAGCTCCAAGAATGAATAAATGGACAAACGGAGGTTCACTATTCCTCCCTCCATGGCCATCAGTACAGAAACAGAAGCTTCTAGAAATGTCTACACATATTGTTCAGTTCTCCATTAGACAGAGTAGGCAGATGCATATGGTTCCTGTAACCCCCACAGACAGGAACCATATGCAGCTGCCTACTCTGTCTAATGGGAAATCTGGTCCTGGCTTTTTGTGATTTTTTTCTCTCAAAATATAACGGGCTAAATATATTTACAAAATATAAAAGCAATTATACAATAATTAAACCAAGCCAGGCACAAGAGTTTAACATTTTCAGCCCTATGTCCACCAGGAGGTTAATAAAGATACCTCAAAAGGCAAGGTGTGAATTTATTAAGCCGCCACTAAATAAATTGTGATAGAATCCTATAAAAAAAGCAATAAGTGACAGTGCTGTGCAGGTCAAGAGGGTTCAATAGATTTGTTATCAGATCCCAAGTCCAAATGAATAAAATAATAATTTGAGAAAATGTGTGCTTTAATGACAAATGGATTATACTTTTTATTGCATTTTTAGAACATTTTGTCATTTTCTGATGAACTTTAGGGAAATGTCTCTGTATGTTTTGGATTTTAAACGACTGGCTGTTTTCTCTGCTGGATAATATATTGTTTCTTTCAGGTATGTCCTGAGAACAAATTACATTAAAACAGCTTGCTGAATTTGAAAGATTTCTTATCTTACTATATTTAATAGAGTAAATAAAATGTTGAACTGCTTTGAGATGTAGAGAAAACATATTCTGCCCTCAAGTGGCCCTTTGGAGAAGATATGTGTTTTTAGTGTTATTCTGAATTTTTATTTCTACAAATATACATTACATTGAATTGGAACTTTATAAATAAAAATCATATTAATAATAATTATTGTATAAAAGAGTATATTGAATTTATTGAAGCTTTAAGCCCTTGTGTGGCATAGGTTTGGGGAATTTTTAGGATGTAAGAAGACACTTTTTCAATGTTTTTCTATGCATTTTTCTTCAGCGATCTTCAGGTATTATTTTTTAAGTATTTGCAAAAAGATAATCTAAGAAAACTGGAAAAATGTGTATTTTTCTATTTTATACTTACTTTCAGCTTCATTAAATTGGGGCTACGTTTTAAAACGTAGCCAGTAACTCCAAATTTCCGGGTTACGGGTATTAAACTAGCCTTGTAACGTAGCTTGCAGCGGACTTGCGTGTTAACACGCCTTACGGCCGAGAATAGGCTGCGCGTTGACCAACGTTGAACTTTGCGGCCGTAAATCCTTGGATCCGTCAAGCCTGTAACTTCTACGTTTTCAATTTAGCTATTAAATTGCAAAGAAGTCACACGTGAGCAAGCATGTAACACGCTAATGGAGCCCAAAGGCCAACATGTGCTCCAGAGGACCTGCAAGGGGGGTAAAGTCAAATGCGTAGCACTTGTATATCAAATAAGAACACACTACTGTACTAATATTGAAAGGGAAAGTGATGTTAGGTGTTAGGTTGATAAAACAACATTCTCAAGCCCACAAATCGGCCCTGAAAAAGACTTTATATCCTGTTTTATATTCCGTGTTATATCGATCCCTGCAATCAATGTGTTAATACATATACAGTAACTCGCATGTGAGTTTTGCGGCTTTATTAATATTGCATCATGACTGCAATGTGGGTTTGCTCATAGCTCGTAATTGAACCCAGTAACACTTTGAAATCCATCCATCCATCTTGTGACGCAATGATGACGATCTCTGTTTCCATTGGCTCCGTCTTAACCCGTAACTCCATGCTTGCTTAATTGTGTGCGTTCCAGCACGCAACTCCGATGGCCGAGAACTGGTTTACGATTTTTCGTCTCTCGCTCGTAACTCGCAGCACTTCTAATTCAATAGCGACCTAAAATGGCCAAATTTCGAGCTACACGTAGTACTTAAGTGGCTCCAATTTAATGTGGCGGTACATCACTAACAATTTTAAATTAACCTTATTTAACATGCCTTTGTATAAATGTACCAAAAATATATGTTTATTTGACCAACACAGATCAGAAACTGGCAAGAGCTCTAAATTATTTTCTCAGATTTAATACATACCCCATACCTTAATATGCTAAGATATGTAATAATATCAGAATTACCATAAAAAATATATATTTTCCAAATAACTGTATATCTCCAATGTTCACAAATACCACATCTGTGGTACCATACCATTACCATACTCTTGTGTGCAATAAAGACCACCACATTCGAAGATCTCTCCCAGCATCCATCAGACAGAAATCAGGAGGGTAGTAGGAGGTGGTGGTGGTGTGGGCTGATGTGCACATCACTACTTCCAAACACTAAGTCCTTGATTACATGACTCACGCTAAATGTTTACATGTGAAAAGCACGCATATAACACATTTTGTCTCTAACTCTCTCATCTACAAGTGATTTTGCCTAAAGTTCAATTACATATTCCCCACTAAAATGTTATGTGTGCTCACAGCCTCCATCCAAACACAGCACCCAACCCCTCTAAGGACCCACCCCACATCCATCCCTATCTCCTTTGCTCCACCTCACAGAACCCATCCCCCCTGTACTTTGATGTAATCCAGCACTTGTTCTCTCTCACCTTTTCCCTGATGCACATCCCCATTGTGCTGAACTGTTCCACACTGCCACCTCTTAGAGCTTCAGGAGAACTTTTCTTTTTTAAACCGGCATGGACCAATTTCCATCTGGGGTGTATGTGGTCAAGGAGGCCGAGGGGAGGGCGTGGCAGGTTGGGCTGTGGTGGTGGAGCCCCAGGGGTCCCTACACTACAGAAATAAAATGAAATGCAAAAAAAATAAAAATTACACAGCACCCCCACCCCCCACAACAGAGGGCCCTGATGCATTACACCACTAGCAGCTCCGCATCTGTGTATTTGTACTCATCCTTGCAATGATCAAGGCAGGGAAGAGGTTACATTTAATAAATATGGGTAGGTTTATGACCCACTCCACCTATGCCCACCCCCGAAACACTAAATTGAATAATGTAAGGTCAGTGAAGCAAGCCAGTCCCCTTAATGTGTGGGACCATTAAACCTTTTAAACCCAATACCCACCTATGTCCATCCTAACCCCTAAAAGCCCTTGTGGGCTAAGTTGGGCCATGGGGATTGCCATGGACCCACATTGTTCCTATCACCTATGGTAGTTTATACAGACCCCCAAGAGCCCTATCACTGCCACAGGGTCATTATTAAGCCCCATTTGGCCTCTACCTACCACCATGGTGCTCCTATGGAACCCCATGGTCACTACGATAGACTCCCAATCACAGGAACATGGATCTTCAAGCAATATAGAAGAGACCTTTTCCAGGATTGCCTGAAGATGAGGACCAACAGCTTCAATAAACAATGCATTTATTGCCTATGCCCACTTAAACAGCAGATGTCTAGTTTAACATAAACACATCTCTTCCAAAAGTATGTTTTTTAAGTTGGGCTGAAATGATGCTCTTGATTTACACAGCCTTTTGCTAAAAAATATTCACAGAGATAATAAATTAGTTTTTCAGTTAGCTGATAAACAGACCGTACACTTGCAACTTGCAAAACCCAACTTCACAATTAAGAAAACATTATGAGAACCCTAAAATGTAATCTTTATTATGTCACATATACTGCCATTAACATTTATGGATTGTGATGTAAACCTGTAAGCCTATTTGTGAAGAATATAGAGGCCAATCATCCAAAGTAAATCATATATCAAAGGGATAGTAAAGAGATGAGGTATATGACCTTGGTGGGCCCTCCTGCCTGGAAGGCTCTCTAGCAGCAGCCCCAAAGCTGACTAAAGTTTCTACAATAAGTTGGAATAGAAAGTATAAGTATAGAAGAATAAGACTACTTAAAGTCTTTAGTCAAAATCAGCTCTGTACAAGACAAATGTCTATTATGATTAAATAGCCTAACACTTGTATATAAAATTCCAATTTCCCATTCCCAGGAGAAGAGCCAAATTATGATAGAGCTATGATCGTCCCATAGGCCATAACAGTGATACAGGTTTTCAATACCCCGATACCAATGCCTGCTTGGGAGCCTCACAGGTGATTACAGCTACAACAATATTACAAGGCCAATCATCCTGACATCCTGAGACCAAAAAATCTAATGGTCATTTGGCTACTGTTTGTAGCTTTCTCAAAGGCTTATGATATGGTAATTTCCGATTCAAATTACTATATTATAAGCCGTTGCATAGGTTTCTGTACTATGAATAACTAAAAGGAATAATATAACATACCGCAAGTTCATATAAGCAGGGAAAAATCTGATTTACATGTGTCTGTGTTTAAGATAAATGGGTACGATCCATAATATTAATACTTAAATTTAAACATTTTCATGAAACTATGTAATATGCAAATATCTAGCAAAATCTTAACTAAATGTTCCCTTAGTTTATAATATAATGGTCTAACAATTCTTAGTACAAATTGAATTCCACAGCAGAAGTATAACACATATCACAAACATGTTTCATAGCACATGACTCGTTAATATTAATACTCAAACATGTATCTGATGTATTTTCAAAAGTAAACACATCAAAACATTCATTGTCATGAACATGCCTTGAAGAGGATAATATATAAACTTTCTATGACTGAGAAAAATGGTTACACATTCAGATTAATATCTCAGATAAAGGAACTTTGGTTTATATTTGGGGTATATTTATCAATGGTGTTAAGTTAAGTGGAAAAAGAGTAAATGTAGAGTTATTACATAAAATATCCACTGCCTCTTCCTCAAGCTCATGTCCATTGCTTCAATGATCTCAACTATCCATCTCCGCCTCTACCGTCCTCTTCTTCGTGTGCCTACAATCTTTCCCAGTATCGGAGTCTTCTCTCTGGAATTCTGCCTTCTCATGACATTGCCAAAATATTTGAACTTTAGCCTCATGATCATTCCTTCCAGTGAACAATTTGTCCTAATGTCCTGTAGCAATGATTGATTGGATCTTCTTGCAGTCCAAGGAACTCCAAGCAGTTTTCTCCAGCACAACAATTCAAAGGGGCCAATTCTACATGCCAATTCTACATGGTGTCAGCTGCATGTTGCAGAATATTGCTGAGAGAAGATGACTTTGGAATTCAGTTGTGTCTGACTCTCCTTGACCTTATGGACCGCAGCACTCCAGGAACATCAATCAGCCACTGCCCCTCTTAGCACCTTCGAGAGCACGTTCATTGCTTCAGTGACCTCATCTATCCATCTCGCCTCCCCCTTCTTCACATTCAATCTTTCCCAGCATAAGAGATTTGTCTAGGGAATCATATCTTCTCACAATAAGTCCAAAATAGTTGGGCTTCAGCCTCATGATCAAACCTTCCAGTGAACAGTGTGGCTAGATTTCCTGTAGTATTGATTGATTGGATCTTCTTATAGTCCAAGGGACTCTAAGAAGTTTTCACCAACATCACAATTCAAAGACGTCAATTCTACGGCGCTCACTATCCACACCTTTGTTAAAAGTGTAATATCTTTATTTGCTTATCCAGACTTGCCATAGCTTTCCTCCCCAATTTGTACACAACCACTTTATAAGGTTAGTTCCTTCCATCTCAGCCTATTCCTAGAATGCATCTCTTGTTCTGTCATATAATGTTTTTTTTCAAAAGTAAGAGATTTTCAACTGGTTCTGGCCTGTCTTTAGAGGTGGATTAGTGTGTTTATTTATAATTGTTATTCTATATTTATTTGTGAGTTCAAGAAAGATATAGGAATGGTTTAACTTAATTATGCTTGAAGAATAGCAGGCAATACAGTTACTTTGTCAATCTTTTCAAGAATTCTAGTTATCCCATGACCTTTATCATACGGTTCAAATTAGTACTAAAAGTTATGTTTTAGATAATGTAAGCACTTCTGCATCTTTCCAGTCATTATGATCATCAATTCCAAAATGTGTGTAATAAATATGTGAATTATCCTTTCGAATTATACTCTACAAAGATCTGACTGCTCCGTCTATCCAAAGAACAGGGTGGAACATAATAATACATCTTGTCAACACTGCAACACCTTTTTATATTATTTTAATTATAAATATGAAACTGTATTAATTAGAGAACTTAATTTAACTTTATATTATATCAACCAGTTTATAAAATAATTTAACTCCCTGTGAGAATTCTTTAAACTCACACTTGAAATAATTTATTAATGCATTTGAAAAATTCTATTAAAATAGTATTGATAGATATTAAAATTTTATGTTTTTTGGGTTTTCTTTTGTAAATTATTATTCACTAAATGGTTAATGTGGAACATTAGAAATAATACAAAGCCCAAACCCTGAATAGAATACTAAAAGGTACTTAAGGTTATGAGGGGGATTAATGTGTACTTTAGGCCCTCTTATTAATTGGTAAAAGAGGGACTGGTATACACTACTTTTTATACTTTTTTATATTTTTATATTTTTTAGAATTAAATATTTAACTTTTCCTTTAAAGTTTGTACCCAACTTCGTCATCTTGGAACATTGATAGATTGAATGTTAGGATGTTTTAAAATATGGTATGTTTGTACTTTATGTGCATGTATGTATTTTGTACTTTTTTTGTACTGTAAAAATAAAAATTTACAATAAAAAAAAAATTGAACTCACAAATAAGTAGAGCCGAGAATCTAATATATAGCAAATATTATGGCAGCCAGTTGACATCAGGAGATTTACTTGTGCAGAGAGCACTTGTATTCAGATTTAGTGTCATTTATGTTATAATACATGACATATATTCTCATGTACTATTATGTATCATTGGGGATAAAATAGATTGACTATGTATGAAACGGCAAGACTGTCAGGACATGCTTTTGCTTGATGTTTAGTACATACAGTGAACAGATTTGCTGTATAATAACATTCCCACAACGCACCCAGAACATGCCCTGTAGTAGCAGACACATATTTATCTGTCTGTTATGTTGGTGTTGCCAAAAAGGAGGTAGACCTATTAGATTGATGTAGACATTATAAACCTGACCTGAAACCTTGCAAGGTCTGGTTAGCAGGAGATTAGTCTTAATCCGACAAGGGTTAAGGACTGGCAAGGGTGAAGTATCTACAATTCAAACTGTAGGTTGTGATGATGGCAAGCAAGGGAATCTGCTAACAAGTAGAAGGTCGGAGCTGAAAGTAGGAAGAATAATAGGCCATGATCCAAGGTGAAATCCAATAAATCAATACAGTATCTCACAGATATAGCAAACCCACAGCCAGGGGCGTAGAAACTGGGGGATAGCAAAATTAGACTTAATCATGCATTACCAGATGTGGCCACTATGTATTTCCCATGAAAGCATTGACCCATAATTTATCTTATGGTGGAGGGCTTCTATCGCTCTTTTGCCCACCATATATTAAATCATTTTTTGTGGCAAACTACCTATTGAAAATATCCACTACACAAGCTGGGATCCCGCCCCACGCTGATGATAGGCAGTAACCTTGAAACGGCTGTCCGTGGGTAGGATTCCCAGCTTGTGTATAATCCAACTTTGGCTTTGCATAAAAGCCATGTAATGCATATGCTTAAAGGCTTAAAGCCATGTTTAAAATGGTTATGGATAGAAGAATGAAGCATTTGTGGGCACATTTGCATGTCCCTGCTCAGCTTCCCAGAGTGCAGTGTAAAATCTCGAAATTCTGAGCAGAAAGCAAGTTTTTTAACTTGTTTTAGACATTCAAATGTGAACACACATGTATACATACATATACATAAACAAAGAAATAAAATAAAAGGTTTTGAGGGGTACTGCCCCCCCAGAGCAGGGCCCCAATGCATTGCACACGTTTCACTGGTGGTAGATCAGCCCCTTCAACCAGAGAGAGAGTAGAGTTGAATTATCCTCCCCACTTTGGTTTGAGATCTTACACCCTTGCCCACCGTTCATGTGCCTTTACTCGAACAACTCTGCCATGATTGACCCTAATTGAGTTAATCTTGGGCTCTATAGTTTCCATTGCACTGGAATGATGAACCCAGTGCTGGCAATGTGGTGCACAAATATCTGACACATTGTGCATTTAGGGCATTATAAATAATGAGATTTGCAGGTGAAAGTTATGTTTGAAGACTAGGAATGACTTTGGTAGGTAGACTGAACCTAACATTGCCCTAGTTTAGTTTATTGCACTAAGCAAGAGGGTGCGCCTCTTCTGGATCGCTACCATGTCATGGTGAGGGAGTCCTATACCGCAGGGAAGCTGTGAGTCTTACCATATACGGCCACCCAAGATGGGCAGGTTATAGCAGAGAGGTCAAACAAATTGCGATCCACTGGAGAAGGAAGTGTCAGTATCTTTGCCAAGAAAGCCCTATGAATAAGCACAACCAGAGACATAACCATTGTGCTTGGCATCCTACAGTCCATAGGGTCACGTGGAGCCATATCATGAAAAGACTGGATTCAGTAGAGAATACTCTGATGCTGGGCATAATTGAAGGCACACGAAGAAAGGGACACAGAGGCAGAGATAGATAGTAGATGTGGTAATTTATGCAATTAGCATGGGCTTGAGGGAGGACAGTGGCTGGACAGATGCGCCTGTGTGCTGCGGCCCATAGGGTCACGGAGAGTCGGACATGACTGAGCGGCTAAAGAACAACAAAGGGGAAGCACACATGATACGAACTTCACTTGGAAACTAATAGCCACCAGAATCCACTAGCCACCACTTCAACCTAAAGTGCAAAAAAAAAAAATGCAGTATTTGTAAGGAATTTGTATTCATAACTAAGGAAGAAGCAGCCCTTCATCTATTGACTTGTGACCATAATATGTGTTTAATTGGAGTCCAGACTAATAAAGTGATAGCCGAGGCATTATGAATCAAACATCTTTCAGAATCATTTGGCATATGACATCAAGATGGTTAGTGTCACATTTGAAGCAGTAATTACAGTGAAGTATTTATTAACTTATCAAATTAAAACACCTTTTGACATGCCAGAGTTTGTGGGTAATTACAGTTTCTCTTTTGCGATGGTAATTTGTATGATTTATGTATTCTCTGAAGTTATGTGACATGCCAAAAATCTGCCTGAAATAATTTAATTTAAGAAGTATGAGCAATATGTATCTTTGGCCAATGAAGCAAAGCCCCGAGGGCAGCAGACTCCAAAAGAAGCCTCATTATGTGTTTACTTCACCGTTTCCTGCCGTTCCCACCTGGCAATATTGGTTTTATACATAAACCTTATTTAAAGAAACACCATTGGAAGACATATGTAGCTATGTACAAACGCAGCTTGATTAATTAAATCACACCTAAGTCTTATTCTCATGCAATGCTTCTGGGCCTAAAAGCTTTTTTTAATCGGATTGCAAATTAGAGTAATGACTGTATCAAAAAAAAATGAAAGCCACATTTGCTCTCCCTAAAAAAAAGTTTTAGATAATTTTTCTCACTTTTTAATTGTTAATTTAATCGTCATTTTAGTGTTTCTGCTGGTTTTATTCTGCTGTTTTCGTCATTCAGTCGTGTCTGACTCTCTATGACGTCATGGAGAGTAACACGCCAGGCACATCTTTATTTCCATGGTCATCCACTTGGTTTTCATGGCAGAGATACTGGAGTGGGTTTCCAGTTCCTTCTCTAGTGGACCACAGCATACAGCTCCTTGTATTCCTAGGTGATCTCCCATCCAAGTACTGACCAGGCCCAGGCACATCTTTATTTCCATGGTCATCCACTTGGTTTTCATGGCAGAGATACTGGAGTGGGTTTCCAGTTCCTTCTCTAGCGGACCACAACATACAGCTCCTTGTATTCCTATGTGATCTCCCATCCAAGTACTGACCAGGCCCAGGCACATCTTTATTTCCATGGTCATCCACATGGTTTTCATGGCAGAGATACTGGAGTGGGCTTCCAGTTCCTTCTCTAGTGGGCCCACAGCATACAGCTCCTTGTATTCCTAGGTGATCTCCCATCCAAGTAATGACGAGGCCAAACCCTGCTTGGCTTCAGGATATTGCGACCTCTTGGTCGCACTACCTGGAATAGGTGAAAGCACCAAATCCAAACCACTGGATCACCATCCCTCCTAGTGTGTTGTACTCAACTGTGTTATTTAATTATAGGGGTAGAGAGCACTGCTTTGCTCTAGCACAGTGCAAATTGTCTCTGCCTGTTCCATTCTCCTCTTTCCTAGTGTGTCATAGTCAGCTTTGTTGGACACCACTGCTTTGCTCTAGCACAGTGCAAATTGTCTCTGCCTGTTCCATTCTCCTCTTTCCTAGTGTGTCATAATCAGCTTTGTTGGACACCACTGCTTTGCTCTAGCACAGTGCAAATTATCTCTGCCTGTTCCATTCTCCTCTTTCCTATTGTGTCATAATCAGCTTTGTTGGACACCACTGCTTTGCTCTAGCACAGTGCAAATTGTATCTGCCTGTTTCATTCTCCTCTTTCCTAATGTGTCATAATCAGCTTTGTTGGACAGCACTGCTTTGCTCTAGCACAGTGCAAATTGTCTCTGCCTGTTCCATTCTCCTCTTTCCTATTATGTCATAATCAGCTTTGTTGGACACCGCTGCTTTGCTCTAGCACAGTGCAAATTGTCTCTGCCTGTTCCATTCTCCTCTTTCCTATTATGTCATAATCAGCTTTGTTGGACACCGCTGCTTTGCTCTAGCACAGTGCAAATTGTCTCTGCCTGTTCCATTCTCCTCTTTCCTATTATGTCATAATCAGCTTTGTTGGACACCGCTGCTTTGCTCTAGCACAATGCAAATTGTCTCTGCCTGTTCCATTCTCCTCTTTCCTATTATGTCATAATCAGCTTTGTTGGACACTGCTGCTTTGCTCTAGCACAGTGCAAATTGTCTCTGCCTGTTCCATTCTCCTCTTTCCTATTGTGTCATAATCAGCTTTGTTGGACACCGCTGCTTTGCTCTAGCACAGTGCAAATTGTCTCTGCCTGTTCCATTCTCCTCTTTCCTAGTGTGTCATAATCAGCTTTGTTGGACACCGCTGCTTTGCTCTAGCACAGTGCAAATTGTCTCTGCCTGTTCCATTCTCCTCTTTCCTAGTGTGTCATAATCTGCTTTGTTGGACACCGCTGCTTTGCTCTAGCACAGTGCAAATTGTCTCTGCCTGTTCCATTCTCCTCTTTCCTATTATGTCATAATCGGCTTTGTTGGACACCACTGCTTTGCTCTAGCACAGTGCAAACTGTGGATAAATGCTCGCTTCCAAAGCTCCTTGTGCAATATGTGCACAAATATATTTTTTAATTATAGATCTTTTTAAATATATTTTTCATTTACTATGATAATTCTAATGTACTTTTAAGTTGGAAAAATTGCAAAGAAAAATCTGAAGTTTTGTGCCATTGAAAAATAAATCTAAAAAAGTACATTTTCAATTAAATCATGTTTAAAATAATTGTGTGGGCTAAATGTCAGTTAATGTGCTATTTTATGATCATGAATCACCTTTGTCATGTTATCTAGTATTGTAATGTTGTTTTCTCCCTGGGGGAGGGGGTCCCAAGGTAATCATATGTTCATAGCAGCGGTCTAACTCTTAAGTAAGAAATTAGGATCTTTCCTCTTAGGTCACCGCCAGTAGATGGCACGATGGTGGCGCGCCAAGCCTTTGTCGATTTTGTTCTTAGGGTGAGGGTTAGAGCTAGGGGTTAGTGTTAGGGTAAAGCACAGTGCACCACTAGTTTACTATGTAAAGCAAGTATCGGTCACTACCTTAACCCTAACTCTAGCCCTAACCTTAACCCTAAGAACAAATTACACAAAGACTCGGCCCACCACCGTCGCACCACCTGCTGGCCACTGTGCTGGCTGGAACATAACAGGAAAGTTCTGTAAAATAATGAATTTATTATTTATTTTAATAAATTATTTTAATTTATTATTTTTTTATTTAATATAATGTCTTTTTTATTATATTAAAAATGTGATGTGTTTAGACTCAGCACTCCCATTTCACAAGGGAAGATTACAGTATATATTGTTGCTCCTTTCTGAACCCCTAAACTGTCTCTACTGAGTGGCCTCCCAGATTTTGAGATATGGAATTACTCTACATAAATTAATTAATTTTTTAATTGATTTTATACTAGCTGGCAAGCGCCAGATACTAAAGTTCAATGGCGGGGGTGCAGCCAAGTTAATAAGCACTTTCATAACATTTGTCACCATACCAGTTCTGAGAAAAGCCAGTTAATAACACAATGATCAGCTGCATTGGTTGTATGACTTTATTGTAATAAATTTCATAACTTGTAATGATACACACATTTAATCTAGTAAAGAGATGGATGATACACTAATAAATATACTTACAGGAACAAGAACACATTAAAGGCATATCTAAGTGTCCTGGATTATCAATGCATCTGATAGACGAGAATCAGTAGTGAATGCAAACATTTTTTTTGCATGAAAAAATACCAATTTAAACACTTACAAACTCACCCTGATGTTAGTTTGCAAGCTGAGGCTTTTCTTAGAGTGGGGAAAGACTGGTATAGCGCACGATCTGTAGTGTATCTGATCCAATGGTCACCTCTAATGACTTTTGTTAATCAAGTGTCAAATGCCCAATATATATTTTGGGTCGGCTCGGGATAGGTATACCGAGATGTATACTCCTACTCAGTATGGTGTCATGTGCTTGTCACACGTTCATTATAGTGTGGTCCTAAGCACAAGTACTCACAGACGGTATCTTAAAGAATAAAACTATATTGATAAAGTATGAGTTCAATTCCAGGGGTAAAAACCATTGATAAATACAATAAAATAAGTGTCAGACTCGTTTCGCTGCTGTGGTTTGCAGCTTCCTCAGTGACAAATCCTATAATAGGAGGTTGATAGGTATATGCAAGTGAATACATAGCCCAAAATAGTTGTAAATAAATAACAGTAAAAATTTCGTAAATAAAAAAAATGTGGATAAAAAATTTATGAATACATATAATAAAAATAGTACCAATATTCATAGTAATAATGATGATAATAATAATAATAATAATAACAACAACAATGATAATAGTAATTGTGAAATCACAACAGCAAAAAAAGGTGATATTATTTGCATTACGACAAGTTACTGTCGATTATAAATGCACATAGGTAGATTTAAAATCATGGAAAGTTATTATTAATTATTAGTCTACATCCTATAAATTAGTGTACATCCTATAAATTGTGGCACCAATAATACTTGGATGATAGATCTATTGTAGGGAATGCACCATTCATTGTCCCGCTCTAGGCCGCTATGTAAGAAGAGCAGGAACTGGAAACAACTTATGCTTGATTTGAGATCTAGATTGGGGGATGCTCCTAATGCTACTTACACGGTGGAACAATAAATCACAATTGAAGATAATGTACGCTTGTAGCCCAGAATCGTGTTTATGGTGACACACATAACAATGTTTTATATATAGAAAATAGATGTACTATAGTGATTGACCATGGATGATAGTGGGGACCTGGGCACTATGTGGGACTGTATTGTGCCTTTCCATGGGTGTAATTATGTACCATATCTAGTAAGGAAAAGTCATCATATTGATTGGATGTGGAGGTGACCCTAAGAGCTATGTCGCTGGTAGGATAGTAATGGGAATCTGGAAAGGACTATGCTATGGAGGTTGAGCATGCAATAAGGCAGATATGGGGTATTATAGGTAATATCCTGGTGCCAAGTATGGTTCCCAGGACCTGTGGGGGCATCACCATGAGGAGCCTACTATGTGGCTAGCGGCTTAAGTGGGGTGAGGTATAATAAATAATAAATAATAATAACCAGGTGCCCATATCCTGTGGGGGGGGGGGGGGGGACCCTTGTATAGCTAGTGGCTCTAGAGTGATGTATGAAGTAAGTAGGCCTATGACAGCACCGCCTATGATGGCCTGGAGTGTATAGAAAGAATAGGCCTAAACTGAATAAGTGGGCCTAAGGCAGCAATGTCTATGATGGCCTGGAGTGGATAGAATAGGTGGGCCTGAACAGCAGTGCCTGGTGACTGTAATCCACAGTAACTTGTCGTAATGCCAATAATATCCCCTTTTTTTCCGTTGTGATTTCACAATTACTATTATCATTGTTGTTGTTATTATTATTATAATTATTAACATTATTATTATGAATATTAGTAATATTAGTGCTATTATCACTAATATCATTACTATTTTTATTATATTTATTTATATATTTTTTATCCAATTTTTTTAATTTATACTATTTATATTGTTATTTATTTAGTATTTTAAACTATGTATTCACTTGCATACAGCTATCAACCTCCTATTATAGGATTTGTCACTGAGGAATCTGTGGACCACAGCAGCAAAACGCATCTGTCATATTTTATTGTATTTATCAATGGTTTTTACCAAGTGAAATGAACTCATACTTTATCAATAAAGTTTTATTCTTTTGGATACCATCTGTGAGTACTTGTGCTTAGGACCACACAATAACAAACGCGTGCCAAGCACATGACACCAGACTGATTAGGAGTATACACCTTGGTATACTTATCCCAAGCGGACCCAAAATATATATTGGGCATTTGGCACTTAGTATGTGATACACTATCTCAGAACTGATTAACAAAAGTCATTAGAGGTGACCCTCGGATCAGATACACTACAGAACCTGCGCTATACAGTCTTCCCCCACTCTCTTTTCTTGCATACGTATAGGTCACCGGCGTGAACAGTGTCTTGGGAGACAGCAGCACACCTGCACACCGTATATTAGTCATATACCCGCCAGTTACATCAAGTAACCGTGGCGCCCAGCAGACCACGTTAACCACCACTGGAAGATCTACCTAAGTGCTTAGGCCTAACAGATTGTGGTCTCATTGAACCCAATCACCTATCACTTAGATTCTGAGGCTTGTGTTAGTTAACACTCCTGAAAATCCCTGCTAAAATTAGCATAAATTTCTGAATTTGTTTTGGCTAATCGGGATAAAGCAGAGGTTAGTTGATACATTTGTATCATGTTCTAAGTTTCCTGGGTTGCAAAGCAACCTGGGATATGTGGTGTCACTCTCTCCATCCTTATGGTCTGATTCAGCTGTGAGCTCAGACCCCACCCAACCAGGTGATTCCAACCCGCAGCATTTACTTCCTGTGCTCTCTACCAGATAGGTCAAACTCTGTACCTGGCTGCTTTCATCTGTCTATCTTGTTATGTAAGCTTCCTGTGGGTGTGCAAAGCTGGATTTACTTCCCTGCCTATAACGTTGTAAGTACACTGAACTTCTCTATATAACAGATATTTTTCGATAACTACAGCCTGTTTCTTACTAAACATTTTAAACCCAGGAAACTTATATATACAGAGGTGAGAGACTGATCCAGTGCATATACATATAAGAAGGGCATTTGGTAAAAACAAATGTTAAGGTGTGAACAGGAGGGGTGGGCAGAGGTGGAACGCATAACACAGTATAAAAGCTTCACTAATTAACAAAGTTGCAATAAAGTTACTATGTGCTAAAAAATTATAACAGAAATGTATATTAACAATTAACAATAGGCTAAGCAGAGTAATGTTGGATCAAGCAGTGTTTGTTTGAAAGTCCAGAGAGAGCAGGTAAGATTCAAGATGGCGGGGTCTTAAAGCTTGTAAGCAGTGTTTGTTGTAAAGTCCAGAGAGAGCAGATAAGATTCAAGATGGCGGGGTCTTAAAGCTTATAAGCAGTGTTTGTTTGAAAAACCAGAGAGAGCAGGTAAGATTCAAGATGGAGTTGCCTTAAACATATCAAAAATAATAATATACAAACACACTAAAACCATGGCAAATTGGCCCACATAACAAAAAATTCTACATTAAGTGGCTGCCTAATGTTATTAAAAAATAAAAGAAGTGAGTTTTTGTTTAAAATCCTTATATCTCAATTCTTTAAATATTTTCTACTTCATTAACCAAGATGTTCCAGTACGTATTCCATCTCCCAAACCTAATTCACCATTTTCAGACTGTGGCTACTCCAACAACCAATCTGGGGCTTACCAAAATACATGGTTTTCATTAATAATATCACTAACCCAGTGGTTCCCAAACCTCTCCTCAAGACCCACCAGACCAGTTCAAACACTGTGTGAATAAAAGTGAGGCAACTAGTAATCAGCAGGCTGTGGAGCCTCAAATTGCTCCATCTGTGCATTCACACAGTGCATATAAATCATGGCCTGCCTGGTGGGTGTTGAGGGCAGGTTAGGGAACTACTGTAGTAACCAATAAATTCAAGTTAATTCACCTTAGAGCAGCAAAATGAACTAGAATTTGGCGGGTGGATCCCCATTTTTTCCTTTTTTTATTTTATCATCTGTACCATGGAAATGACTCTGTCCATTTCCACCCTCTGTCTGTTCATGAGTATCTTAACAATATACATATAAGTAGTTTACCAAACCACTTTTGATTTGCAATGACTCTAACGTATAAAGCCCTCAACTACAGTGCACCTCCTTATATCTTTGTTCTCGACTCAAAATTCTCCCCCAACCGCCCTCTTTGCTCTGCTAATGACCTTCTTCTTTTCTCCTCTTTTATCGCCTCCTCTCACGGGACCTTCAGGATTTTTCTTGTGCTGGCCCTACTCCTTGCCTAGCTCCACTAGACTAACTTGCTGCCTCAAAACCCCACTTATCATCTTTAGCCTTAATATGCACACTCTACAGCATAATATCACTTGCACCCACACTCTACAGTGCAACACACAGACACCACCACTTATTGCCTTCACACTGTCATATTCTTCTTATTATTATCTTTTATTTGTAACGCCCCTACATATGCCATAGCACTATACCGGGGTTAAGTACAGGGGTGTAGGAGCCAGAATAATTCTGGGGGGATACAGCTCATTGTATATACAGGCTGTGACATAGCTTATATATACATACATAGTAAATAAATAGTACATCTGTGTTGACATTTGAATGTCTAGAAACAAGTTAAAAAACCTGCTTCCAGCTCAGAATTCCGAGAGAAACAGTTATTACACTGCATTCTGGGAAGCTGATCTGGGACATACAAATGCCTCGCTCTTCATTCCATAGCCATTATCAAAATAGCTTCCTTTAAGCTTATGCATGCTTTATTACATCTCTAATGCAAAGCCAAGGTTAGATTTACACAATCTGAGTATCCTATCCATATACAGCTGTTTCAAGCTTACTGGCTATCATCAGGATGGAGCGGGATCCCAGCTTGTGTTGTGGACCTTATGAGTAGGTAGTTCACCACAACAATCATTTATAATATTGTGGGCAAAAGAGCATAGAAGCCCTTCACCGTACAGTAGTACAGCAAATAAATGGTACATCTGTGTCTTAAAAAAACTGTTTCAAGCTCAGAATTCCGAGAGAAGCAGTTATTACACTGCATTCTGGGAAGCTGAGCGGGGGACATGCAAATGTGCCTACAAATGCCTCGCTCTTCAATCCATAGCCATTATCCATAATACAGACATAATACATTCAAACATAGAACAATCTGGGGGACTTGTCCCCCCAACCCCCCAGTTTCTACACCCATAGTTAAGTCCAACAAAATACATTATTAAACATGACAAAAAAATATGGAGGGCCCTGTCTTTGAGTCCAAACACTTTAGATGTAGGTTTGTGTTGGTGCTTTGGAAACAAGCTCTATGTACATATGATTTTAAGCTCAAAGACAAGACTCTCCATTCTTTTGCAATGTCTTAATATTGTTTGGCCTTGTACTTAACGCCTGTACAGCGCTACGGAATATGTTGGGCCGTTACAAATAAAGGATAATAATAATAATAATTACAGCAATGTCCAAGGTTATAATACTGTGTTTTATTTTTAATATACAATTCTTGGTACAAAATCCCCCTGTTCCACTCCTGACTAATTCTTGCCAAGAACATGAAAGGAAGTGTTTGCTATAATCGTCTGTTATTTTTTTTATACTTGCCCTTTTGACTCCATTTCTTCCTAGTTGACATCGAAACTTGTACCACATGCTGACTAAATCAGGTCATTAACACCTCGCACCTCATAGGAATAATCTCTACCACAAGGTGTTCACTTTCTAACCACTTTTCCTATTTTTTATAAAATTTGTCTCTGATAGGGACATCGAAAGTGTCAAGAATAACAAATTTGCTCGACTGAACACATTTAATTCCTAATAGACGGACGTGATAAACTGAATTAAACAAAGCAAATATTCCAAATATGGCATCATTTAAAATGATATAGTAACAAATAATGTATTTGTTTTTTGAAGAATTTCATTTACATACAATTAATTAAAATTAAATGTTTGTCTGTCAATTCTTATTCTCCCTGGAAATTTGACGATAAAGTATTTTAAGTACAATATACAGTATGCCTAGTGAAATATTTGACAGTGTTCCCAACCGCCATAAACAAACCGTAATCACTCAGAGCATGTGAAAATGTCATGTCTAAGGAGAGAAAGACTGATTGATAAGCAAAAATGCCACAATGTAAAGGGGTATGGAAGATTATAATTCTTATGTACTTATTTTTATGTACTTTATTTTATCAAGAAGTGCGTATAAGCTCTGGTTTTACTGCCTAAAATCATTCAAATAGTCTTTTTTACAAGTGTGCCCTCTGCAACTCATTAAGACACAGACTCTGCTGTACTTGCTGTGCAGTGTTTCATTCTAAATAATCAGTGGCCATCTAAAAAAAGAGTTTATAAGCATGGGGTATACGAGCCAGAATAATTTGGGGGATTTATAGCTCATTGTTACATAGTTACATAGGGCCTCATTCTATTATCGGCCGTAAAACGGCCGCAAGGCTGCGATTCCTTGCGGGGGTTCCATTATCTTGGAATTCAATTATACGGCAAGGATCTCCCCTTACGGCCGGCCGTATATCTTGCAACCGGCCGTAAGCTCTGAAAACTTAAAACGCAAAAATAAATTCAAGACAGCACTGTAAAGCTCTGTAAATGCTAGGGATCATATTGGGGGACATGAGGATTAATAGCAACCCCCTCTCAAGCTTGCACATCAGCCAAAATCCGAGTTTACATTAACTGTTTATTTTCCGTCCGCAGCGTGGGCGGGTCTGAGGTGCTCCAAGCCCTCGGGACTTTTTACATGGATTTTTGACATGAATTAAAAAATAATTTTTTTACCGATTTGAGTGTAGGGGAATGTTGTGCTATTTTTGCTAACACCTACAATCACTTTATAGTCTCATAAGAGTGCAGGATGACTTTATTATGGCTTTATAATGTGCTTAAATGGTGCTAGCGGGACCTTTTTTCTGCAAGTAAGCTGCGGCTCGGTTTTAGCCTTGCAGAGAGGGTTCCCGGAGCAATTGAATAGCAACCAGGATTTTCTTGCGGCCGAAACTCTTGCGGTCGTTTTAGATCAAAGGCTTTCCTCCGGCGCGAGCGGCCGCAAGGGATAGCAAGGCGCCGGCCGCAAGCCTGCCGGAATCCCCGGCCGGAGGGGAATAGAATAGCAGAATAGCTTGCAGCCGGTCCATGCGGCCCCGCATCTCCTACGGCCGATAATAGAATGAGGCCCATAGTAATTAAGGTTGAAAAAAGACTTTCAGTCCATCAAGTTCAACCTTTTAAGATCTCCTCTGATCTGCAATATGCGGATTAGTTATTAAATAATTAGTTGTTAATTGTTAATTAATTATTAATCAACTATTTATTTATTTATTTATTTATTAATTTATCCAGAGGAAGGCAAACAGAAAAAAAAACCAAGTGAAACTTTGCCAATCGTCTCAAACAAAAAATAAATTAATTCCTTCCTGACCCCAGATACTGGCAATCGGATTTCTCCCTGGATCAATACTCTCTCTCTAATTATCCAGGATGAGCCTGAATTCCCTTCTTAATAAGAAATAAATTAAATTTTGTTCCTCCAAGCCCCCCCCCCCAAGTTCCTAAGCACTCAATAAACTGAAGTACATAACAGGAAGTACAGGAATATTAAATGCCTAGTAAAATCCGGACTTCTATATCCATTAAATGTTAGTTTACTGCCAGAAAATTAAATTTTTAGGAGTAATAACCACGTAATAAAGTACTTTTCTAACTATAACTTTAGACTATAGCTTTGCTATGTCTCTTTAATTGGTTTTATGAAGCCATTTATTTAAATTATAAAATCCGTTTAGAGTTTTACTTCTCCCACACCAAACAAGGAGCGCTATTCTATTAGATACCCAGAAATGCCTCTAACCCATCATTTTTACTGCAGGTGTTTTTTTCTCTAAATGTTTAGATGTATTCTATTGACTCTAGCTCACAATTTACCTCCTTAAGCCTAAACTCGGAAACCCTGCCTTTTTAAGTCTAATTTCAGGGGGCTGATCATATGATCTGATAATATTTAAGCAAGTCCGTAATTTACTTCTTAGACACAGCCAACAGTAAATGAGACTGTCATCATGATGTCAGTAAAACATGGAAGTTAGACGTAACATGCAATCAGAGGTTACAAATTAATAAGTGCCAATAAGTAATATTTGCGGATCGGGCTTGCAATCAAGCAATCTATAATTTGCATGTCCCCGCCCAGTTTCCCAGAGTGCAGTGTATTTCTGGGAATTCTGTACAGGAAATAAATTTTATAACTTATTTCTAGACATTCAAATATGAACACAAATGTACTATTTATTTTCTTTACTCTGCACGGTGGAGGCTTCTGCTACTCTTTTGCCCACCCTAAGCTAAATTATTTTTTTTTATTTTTTTTTTTATTATTTTTATTTTCAAATTTAAAATCTCCATTTACATAAATAATACAGTTCCTCCAGCATAATTTAATTTCTGGTTTAAATGATTTTGGAGGGAACCCAGTACCATCTATTAAGTAATTTAAATTGAATTTCTCTCTGGTTTGTATTTTTAACAAACCTATTTAGAGATTTTAAGGCTTGTTGCCATGACTCTTTAGGTATCCTTAACTGCATATCTTTAGCCCAGAGGTCCATAGGTCTAGTTGTATCCGTTTGTATTTGCTTATAAATGATCTCACTACACTTAGAAATCAAGTGTCTAGTATTTTGGGACTTTATTAAAATGTCAACGTTGTTTAAGCTTTGCTGAGTAATGTTTTTATTTATATTCTTCAAAACTCGTGAAATTTGATGTGAAGTGAACCAAAGTTTAGTTGATATATTATATTTCAACTTTAGCATGTTATAATCTAAAATGTTTCCTTTTTCTTTATCTATAATGTGCCCCAGTAGATATATTCCTTTGTCTTTCCATTCTGGTTCTAAGTAGATATAATTCATGCGTGCTAATGTTGTCAAAGGAGTAAGTTCACTATATTGCTCTATGAATTTAAATTTTTTGTTCATTTTTATCCACTCTTTTACCATTATAGTCAAAATAGTTGCTCTAGGGGCAATGTATGCTAATGCTAGTTTTGAAGTGAACAATAGAGCATTAAGGTCGATATTGTGTAGCATATCACTTAAAATCTGGTTCTCCGGGTGAGTGGAAAGAGGTTGACTCCACTTTATATATTGCGCCAATTTAATTGCTTCCTGATAGTGAAAAACCATTGGGTATGCAATGCCACCATTTATAAATTTTCGACTCATTATTGCTTTTTTAACTCTGATCTGACCGTTCTTATTAATATATCTATCGATCATCTTCTGGAATTTAGCTGTCCATTGGCTTGAGATTGAAAAAGGGAAAGATCTAAATACATAGTTAAGTTTAGGAAGGAGAGACATCTTGATTGATGCAATTCTACCAGAGAAGGATATTTGATTGACCGTCCAGTTCTCAATAAGCTCTTTAGATGATTTATATAAATTGTTCAAATTGGAGGTTTGAATACTTCTTATATCCTCACTAAAGTTAATTCCCAGGTGTGTAAATCCCTTTGTGTGGGCCAGTTGATACCTACTAGTCAGGCGCTTTTCATCTTCCTCTGGAATATTAACACTTAGTGCTTCAGATTTCTCTATGTTTAATTTATAATTCGACACCTTACTGTAGTTTGCAATGATTTCCATCAGCGCCTTCATAGATATATGAGGATGCTCCATATATACTACTACATCATCCGCGAAGAGGGAGATCTTGTATTCCCTTTTGCCTACTTTAATCCCCTTAAAGTCCGACGAACCCCTAATAGCTATAGCAAGGGGTTCTAGGGTCAATGCGAATAAAATGGGAGACAGGGGACAACCCTGACGGGTTCCATTTGTTACCATGAAATAATCTGATTGTACCCCTTTCCCCAAAACCGATGCCGAGGGAGCCTTATATAGGGCAGCTATAGCTTTCGATGCAAATGAGTCAAACCCATATCTATGGAGGGTCTGCATCATAAAATCCCACCCTACCCTATCAAAAGCTTTTTCAGCATCCATGTATAGGAATAGGGTGGGGGTGTCTTTTTTCTTCGCATAAGTTATTAAATGAATCAGTTTATGGGAATTATCGGCGCCCTGCCTCCCTGGGACAAATCCTGTTTGGTCGGACGCTATTAATGATTTAGATATTTCTGTAAGTCTTAGAGCCAAAACTTTCGCATATATTTTGGTATCTATATTCATAACCGAAATTGGTCTAAATTCTTTGCAAGAGTGTGCTTCCTTATCTGATTTTGGTATAGTGATTATATTGGCTCTAAGCATCTCTGGTGGGAATGTACCTGTGGTTTTAATTTCATTGAATGTAGCTACTAAGATTTGCATTAACTCTTCCTCAAATATTTTATAGTATGTTGTAGAAAATCCATCTGGGCCTGGTGCCGTGTAGTTTTTTAGGTTTATAATAACTCGTCTAATTTCTAGTTCCGTTATCTGACTATTTAAAGCCTCCTTTTCCTCATTTGAGATAACTGGAAAGTCAATCTGATCTAAGAATGATGATTTGTGTTCACTTTTGGGTGTTATAAAGTTTTCTTCCGAGTTTAGATTATACAAAGCTTGATAAAATTTCGCAAATTGATCCGTGATTTCTTTAGGCTTAAAAATTTTTATTCCCTGTTTTACAAGATAAGGAATATTACAATCTTGATATTTTTGTTTTTTAATCTTATTCGCGAGATCTTTTCCTATTCGATTATTGAAATGAAATGATTTTTGTTGTAGTTGCCAAAGACTCATGTCTGAGCGTTTTTGGTTAATGTTTTTAATTTTGTTCCGAATTGTTATTATCTCTTGTGTAAGGGTATCATTTATTTTTATTTTGTTTTCTTGTTCCAATTTATACAATTTTATATGTAAAAGTCGTAAGGATAATCCTCTCTGTTTAACCCAGATGCTTTTCAACTTGATTAATATTCCTCTTGTATATGCTTTTAGTGAGTTCCATATTGTTGTATTTAATGGAACCGACCCCATATTAATTTCCAATTTTTTTTTAATTTCCATTCTAATAGTATTTAGTCTTTCCTTATTTTCTAAGATTTTATCATCCATTCTCCATGCCCTGCTAGATTTTATCTCCCCCTTTTCCTGTATTTGGAGGGTGATTGGAGCATGGTCCGAGATTGTTATTAAACCAATTTTAACTGATTGAATTGCGTTTAACAAAGACTCATTCACTATTATATTATCAATTCTTGAATACATTTTATGAGATGCAGAATAATAGGTATAGTCTCTTTCATTTATATTTATAAGGCGCCATGCATCATATAAGTGGTTTTCCACCAATAATTTGGAGAAGTCCTGAGCTGTTTTTTCTATACCTTTATAGTTTTTGGGAACTTTTTTGTAGCTTCTGTCCATCTTAGCATCAGGCGTCATATTAAAGTCACCACCTACTATGCGTCCTCCTATAGCTATCTTATCCAGTTTCTTTAATACTCCCTTCAAAAATATATTTTGTTTATTATTAGGGGCATATACATTTACTATTGTCATATGTTCGCCATTTATTTCTCCTACCCAGATAATATAACGGCCTTTACTATCCAAGACCACTAATTCTTCTTTTAATTTTAATTTTTTATTAAACATCATTAAAACTCCTCCTGAGTTTTTTTATGGCAAGCATTAAATACTTGAGGGAATCTATGTTTGGCCATATAAAATATTCTTCCCTTATCCCAATGGGATTCCTGAATGAATACAATATCTGGATTTGTTTTGATCAGCATTCTCGAAATGGAGGCTCTCTTTGACGGAGAATTTAATCCCCTACGTTGTAACTCACTATCTTCAAACCCGGCATTATCTTCCCTCCACTAGGCCCTCCCCCCCGCCTCCCATCCCGCAGCCCCTGGCTACATCCATACTTCCAAACATACCCTAAGCTAAATTATGTTGTGGTAAATAGTGCTTTGTTTTGGAGAACTAGGACTTTATTGCAACTAGGATAACGTGCAAACTGTTTTTACATTATATAAAATAAATAAACTCATCCTTTAAAAGACCACCAAAGTGTCATATTTATAGTTTGTTCCTATGAAGAACTTGATAATAGGCAAAATACTGTAGTGGGTTTACAACTTTAGTTTTAACTATTGTATTCAATTTTGCTTTAATATATACAGCTGTGGATGTTGTTTGTTTGTTGCATACATCAGAAACTGCAGGGTCCTTTAAATATGTGGATACCAAAGATGTAGAGTTGCATGCACCGGAGAGCTTACCTTTTACAGATTGTCAAGTTCAAAGATCATAATATTATATCGGAGAAAAAATAACTATGTGGCTCTTACTCTGATTGAGACAGAAGTACAAGATCCAACAAATCAATACTGCAGCAAATGAGGCCAAACTGGTCACTGGAAGGTTTGATCATGAAGCTGAAGCTCACATATTTTGTCCATATAATGAGAAGACAGGATTCCCTAGAGAAGACTCTGATGTTTGGAGTAATTGGAGGCACACGAAGAAGGGGACAGCAGAGGTGGGGAAAGATAGATGAGGTCATTGAAGCAACAAACATGAGCTTGATAGAGCTCAGAGGGGTAGTAGCTGACAGATGTGCTTGGCGTGCTGTGTTCCATAGGGTCAAGTAGAGTCAGACATGAATGAAAAACAACACCACTTTTTGTCTCCATTATACAAATGTACAATGGGTTTTTACACTCGGGAAGCCAATCAAAATTGAGTGAATCTGCACCAACATGTATTACTCAATGGGTTTGGATACCATTTTAGCCAGAAAGATCACTCCATGCAGAACCTCAAAATCAAGATACTCAGAGGGAATTTCAAAGAAAATATTTGAAATTAGGATGATCATTTTCGTCAGTACTAAAGGCCACTTTAATATTCTTATAAAGATCTTGAAAACACACAGTCCTTTATTATAGATTTCGGTTTCCTAGCATGTTAATTAAACATCACTCACTTTTTTTAATTAATTAATTAATTTTTTAAACCATTCTTTGCTCTTTCATTTGTATCCTTTATCTTAGAATGGGAAAACAATGAATGAAGCTTCCACCATATAGAGTACTGTAAATAAATAGTACATTTGTGTTCACATTTGAATGTCTAAAAACAAGTTAAAAGACTTTTAAAAATGTCTTGCTCAAAATTCCAAGATATACAGTTATTGCACTGCACTCTGGGAAACTGGGCAGGGACATGCATTTTCAATCTTTAATCCAATAACACTTTCTACGTCTCTCCTTTTAGACATATGCCTGCTGTATTACACAGCATAGAATAGGATGGACTTTTAAAAATGTCTTGCTCAAAATTCCAAGATATACAGTTATTGCACTGCACTCTGGGAAACTGGGCAGGGACATGCATTTTCAATCTTTAATCCAATAACACTTTCTACGTCTCTCCTTTTAGACATATGCCTGCTGTATTACACAGCATAGAATAGGATGGATGCACAATTATGGCCTTTATTTAATTCCAGGCCTGTAATTACCTTCATACAGGCCGTATGTCTGAGGGTTAGAAATTTGATACAATTACTGATGTATTTAATTGACTCAAGCCCGCAAGTACAGGCTCACAACTCCAATACGCAAACCATGAACCGGTATGTAGCATTTCAGGGCCTGAACATGATCAATTAAGCAAACCCTAAAGTTACAATTTAGACACAGCCAATAGTAAATGAGACCGTCATCATGATGTCAGTAAAACATGGAGTTTAAACGACAGATCATTAGTGTTTAGAAGTCCGATTTGCAATCAGACTCGCAATTCAGAAAATGTAGAAATCTATAAAAATCAATAAATCTACTGTCCTAGTCCATGCGGGTTCCACCCATTGATTGCCAGGATCAATATAGCACAGAAATAAAACGTAAAAAAAATGTTTTTGCGAGCTTGAGACTGTTGTGCAATTAATTCTAATGCCTTTCATTGCTTTTCCTAGTATTTTAAAGTACAGTAGTGTGTGTTTATTTGCTTTTGCAGTTTTACGAACAGGTGTTTAACCCACTTGCAGGTCCTATCTAATACTCATAGGATTTTTTGATGCATTTTCCATTTAGGGGTTTAAAGGCAATTACGAGCTTGTTGAATTGTTGCAGTTTAATTATCGATTTGCGTTTTTAGCACTGATAACATTTGCAGGCTTGAAACATCAAACGAAGAGATAGGACGGAGTTACGTTTTCTAACAAGGCCTGCAATCTCCGCTATGATGGGGACTTCAGGTTGCACATCCGCGCACAGCTCTGGTCAGATCTTCCTCCAGACACCTTTCAGACACTGCTGTGTCACTTCCTTCCAGGACAGATCAATGTCGGTTACTGTCTGCATGATGTTGAATTTCTTCCAGAAATACAACATTGATTGCTTGTCCTGGTTGTCCGTCTGGTTGATGAGCTGGCGGAATGTCCGGCGGACATAGGAGGCCTTCACCCCCTGGTCCATTGGCTGAATCAACGAAGTTGGCGGCAGGAACACCACTTCCACCGGGATGCAGCTGTCCAGCTCATCCAAGTTGGTAGGGTGGCTAGGAGCATTATCAATCAAGAGGAGAGCTTTTGGCTTAAGGCCTTTGAGCTTACAGTAGCGCTTCACTGATGGGCAGAAATGCTCAGAGAACCGCTCCTTAAATATGTTACGGGTGATCTAGGCCTTCTTGTTGGATTGCCAGATGACTGGCATACTGCACTTGTTTATGCCCTTCATTGCTCTTGGAGTGTGGGAGTGGTACACAAGCAATGGCTTTATCTTAAAGTCACTGCTCGCTTTTGCTCCCACAAAAAGGGTCAGCCGGTTCTTGGCCGCCTTGAAGCCCGGTGCTCTCCTCTGGTCACAGGAGATGAAGGTATGGCTCGGCATCCTCTTCCAGAAGAGGCCGGTCTCGTCCACATTAATGACCAGATCAGGAGGGTAACTGCCTCTCTCCACAATTTCCCTCAATTTCGCCAGAAAGGCCTCTGCAGCCTCGGTTTCAGCGCTCGCCACTTCCCCTGTGATCTTTTTGTTACACGGGTTGTTCCTCTTCCTGAAACGGTCGAACCAACCCCTACTGGCTGCGAAGCTCTCCATCTCATCTGGTATTTGGGCCTGGATATGGCTGTAGATACTCCTGGCCTTTTCCATAATTATAGCCTGGCTCAGGGGCATGTTGCGCTCCACCTCATCATCAATCCAGATGGACGGCCTCTTCTCCATCTCCTCCAATTACAGTAACAATTAAAAATCACATTAAGGTAAAAAATATATATTTTACTGTACCTTGCCACAGGCTATAGTAGGAAGGATTTGGGGGTCTTCCCTAACTTTTTTTTCAACTTTCTCCAGCTTTCTCTTCTTTCTCTGTTTCTCTCTCTGTCTCTCTGTCCTAAAATGGTGACCCTGAGAACGCTGTGAAGCTATTTGGAAGCGTTAAACGGGGTCTCAAAAGGGAAAAAGCGTTAAGTGAGGTTTAGGACCTAAAAAAAAGCTCTATAGCGGGGTATATCGCTAAGCGGGGCATTGATGACAAAAACAGCGCTAAAGTGAATTAAGCTGCGAGACGTCGTCATGCTTTGCGCTGTTGCGAACGGCTTAGGCGATGAGCACCAAAGGCGCTCATCGCCTGCGAGCCTCGCATAGCGAGGGAGCAGTTGTGGCATTAAAACTCTCAGCACTTAGGCGATGAACGCCAAAGGTGCTCATTGCCTGCGAGCCTTGCATAGCGAGGAGAGACGTTGAGCCATTGAAACTTGCATCATCATTTAGGCTATGAGCCCCGAAGGTGCTCATTACCTGCGAGTTTCGCGTAGCAAGGCAAGCAGTTGAAGCATTGAAAGATGCAGTACTTAGACTAAATGAACGCCGTAGGCGCTCATTGCCTGCGAGCCTCGCGTAGCAAGGCGAGCAGTTGAAGCATTAAAAAGACGCGGTACTTAGACGAAATGAATGCCGGGCATTGAAAAACTCGGGACTTAGCCTACAAGCACTTAGGAAACGCGGGATTGCCTTAGGCTGCAAGCAGTTGAGGAATGCGGGACTTAGAAAAATAAATTACGAGACACGGGACTTAGAAAAAAAAATATATGAATTTTAGAAAAATATGAAGTTAACGGCCGAAACGCGCAAATCGGAAAACACAACACAAAAAATGTAAAATTAAAATACAAAAAAAAAAAAACATCACATACAGGACGGCGGGACAGCCAGGACGTCTGGGAGTGAGGTTGCACGCAAATTTAAGCCAAATTTGCAGAGTTTCGGCATTCAAAAATCGGCTAAGCGGCAAAAAAAATGGCAGCCGAATAAAATGAAAACAAGACTACACGACCCTGAACCTCACAAAACACCGCCAGCCGAGTACAACTTTTATCCAGGGACTGTCCCCTGATCCCCATGCCAGTGGGTGCCATGCACACACATCCAGCAGCACATTATTAGTTGGCACTTACCACAGATAAAGGGGATGTGTGTGCATGGCATCCATTGGCATGGAGATCAGGGGACACTGGTATGTAGATCAGGAGACAGTATACATACCCACTGGCATGGGGATCAAGGGACACTGGCATGGAGATCAGGGGACAGTATACATACACACTGGCATGTGGATCAGGGGACACTGGCATGGAGATCAGGGGACAGTATTCATACACACTGGCATGTGGATCAGGGGACACTGGCATGGAGATCAGGGGACAGTATATATACCCACTGGCATGGGGTATGGGTACAACTCTGGCACTGAGGAAACAGCACACACTAACACTGAAATCTGAGCACATCCCATTGGTATGGAGATCTGAGAGAACCATATGCTGGTATGGAGATCTGGGAACACCATACACTGGTTTGAATATCTTGGCACATCATACACTGGTATAGAGGGCACATCACCCACTAACATTGATATCTGGGCACACCATACATGGAGATCTGGGTACATTGCACACTGGATAGGGATGTGCCATATAGCACATTGTTAATACAACCATGCTAGCACCATGGGCATCTGCTTACACCACAACTGGCCTTGGCACCTGGGCAAAGTACACTAATATGGTGCTCACACTACTTTGTGCAGAACACACGCTGGCACAAAGCTCTGGGCACACCATACCCAGCAATATAGCATTCCACTATGGCCAACATATATATTGTTTTTACTTTGTTTTACAAAGTAATACATATTAGTAACATCACTGGTTGTTTATTGGTACAGTGAATATATTATCCCATATACCCTTCTATCTGTGTGCTGTACAATATACCTGATATGTACTTGGAAGGTTGTATTCAGTGTCGACAGTGCGGCTTCAGCGCGCGGGCTAAATAACGACCAAAGTGCCCAATTGGGCGTTTTCCGCTTTTATGCCAGCCTACATTTGTGGTGTGCGCAAATGTCAGTGCGCTGACATCGGGATACATTTAAAGCTTGCGCGAAAGACGTGCTACCATATATTATATATCTATATATGGGAGTATAGTTGCCTGTGCTGGGAGTATAGTTGATTTGCACCACTCAGCGTCACAGTTTTTTTGTCTCTTTAAACTTTATCCCCCCCAGATTTTTTTTGGCTCCTACGCCTATGTTGTCACCCTAAAGAAAATATCCACTAAAAAATAGTATTATTTAAAATTTTTATTATGGTCTCCATTACAGCAAAGAATGGCCTTTTGCTTTTGTTCTAATAAATTATTTTATTTCCTTCCCATGTCCAAAGCTTCTTAACAAATAAATTAACACTTGAGGACTGGATTACGTACACAGTAGGGCTAAATGTCAAGGTTTGCTTTAAGTTACAAATGATACTTCTGAGAACTCAGCTTACGTTTAAAGTATTTCCAGTCTATGGATCAACTTTTATTTTTCTCAAGTTACTTTTGGTAATGAGCCATTAAATATTTTTTTGTTTCTCACTGACATAAGAATGCCATCATCTGGAGAACGTCTTACCAGTTATATGCTGGTCACTTAAAACTAAATGTTTCAGTAGCTCTGTATCTCATTATTAATTATTAATTAATTAATTAATTAATTATATATTCATTATTTAATAATTAACAAATAATGAATTCAATTTCCCACAGTTTTTCCACCCAGATCTCTTTATTGAAAGACCACTGTAGTTTTGGAAAAACCTCACATATTTGTAAAGTATCTAACCAACTTACATTAGCAACTATGCAATTGATGAGCATTAAAGCATTTTTAGAGGAAACAATATTTTAGCAGACTCTGTGGGCTTATATCTTGGATTGCTAGTTGGCCTGGAGTGGGAAAGTTGTCCTACTGAGACTTGCTCTGCTATCTAGTATTATTGTGACTTCCTAGTCTTTTGCACAAGGGTTCCTAGGTGGTCCAGTGGTTAGTACTTGGTGCTTTCACCACTGTGACCTGGGTTCGATTCTGAGTCAGGGAACCAAGAGGTCACACCACCCTGAAGCTGAGCAGGGTTGGGGCTGGTCAGTACTTGAATGGGAGACCACCTAGGAATGCATTCTGTGGCCCACTGGAAAAGGGACTGGCAACCCGCTCCAGTATTTCTGCCATGAATGCCATGTGGATCAGCATTACCATGGGCATAAAGATGTCTTGGTGTGTTACAGTCCATGAGGTCACAGAGAGTCAGAAAAGACTGAGCAACACCAAAAAAAATAAAGCATTTTGCACAAGATACAAACCAGCCCCACGCTGATGGAATCCATTTAAGGATTTAAAACGGTGCTGTTGAAACATCGGTCTCCTGGCTTGTGCTTGTGCATATACTTTGCTTTAAAGCTTTGGAATACAGCAAGCATAAATAGGGAACACGCTTTGTGGTCTCATTTGCATGTACCTGCCCAGTTTCCCTGAGTGCAGTGCAATAACTGTATGTCTTCTAATTATGAGCAGGAAATAAGCTTTTTAACTTATTTTTACACATTTAAATGTACTATTTATTTACTGTACTCTGTACGGTGGAGGATTCTTTTGCTCACCATAAGCTAAATGAGGTTGTGGTAAAGAGAACAGTATAAAGATGTTATATGCATTGAAAGATTCCTCCAATCTGTCTAATTCTTATGATCAAAAGCAGATGTTTAACATATAAGGGCTAATC
This sequence comes from Discoglossus pictus, assembly GCA_027410445.1. Classification (NCBI taxonomy): domain Eukaryota; kingdom Metazoa; phylum Chordata; class Amphibia; order Anura; family Alytidae; genus Discoglossus; species Discoglossus pictus. Next base: position 386,621,410 of record CM050167.1, on the reverse strand, counting down.
ATAATATCTAATTATTTTTAATAACACATTGATGGGACAAATGTAAAACAGTATTTGTATAATTGAGAAAATAGCATTTGTATAGTATATTTACAGCTTCTAGCACACAGAATGTAAGAATGTAAGATACTGGGAGTGTGTATCCATTCCTGTGTGTAAGATGGCAGCCGGCATGAGAGAATACACAGAGAAAAACAGAGCTTCCAGAAGCTTAGAAACTGTTACTCTCTGATCCTCTTAAAAGTAAGTAAGTGAATATTTTATTTAAAAATTACATTGAGTAGGATCAAATTAATTAACTAAATCTACTTAAAGCATTTTTTTATATATAGAATCAAATATTTTGCCTTGAAAGTCTCTTTAAGAAAACTTATACTGTACATATATTGACTTAAGGTGAACAAATAGTAATGAAAAATAATTTCCAAGTAGAATATCTTAATTTATTTTCCTACATAGGTTAATGTTTTACTTGGTAGGTATTTAGCTCCCTTGGGGTATTTTCTGAAGTGATATTAAAAAAGTGAATTTGATGTATTAGCTGCTTAATATAATATTGTGCTTGTTTTATTTTTATGTCTTTGGTGTCCTCATAAATATACTTAAAGTAGATAAAAGTAACACAATGCACTTCATTTACTCTTTGTAATAATTCACAAATTCTTTTATTTCACTTTTATTCCCAGCCAACCAATCATGTGTCACTTTTTACTAAAAGCATATTTACACAGGATACCGTGTCTGACGCAGGCATTAGAACATAAGACACATATGTGGGCATGGGGGAGAAGGAAATACCTACAGAAATATATTACAATATAAGGAGTGGTTCCAGTTAATGACACCAGTTATGAACTAGAAAAAAGTCATTCAGGTGCCAGTGCAAAGCTCTTTGTCAACTTGTATAAATCACTTCATCGGGCGCCAGACTCTGAATTCATTTTGGTAGCCAGTTCTATGTAGTAGTAAATTCCTTTGCTATCTAAACACAAACAATGTTAGTACCATTAAAATACATTTATAGCCCGTGTAACTACAAATATTGGCATTCACTTGTGATAAGATTATTTTTTTTTGCTTTCTAACATGTCTAGTATATTTTAAAGTATCAGAAAATAAGAATTAAATTATATATATTTATTAAATGGCGCTTCTTTGTAAATCGAAAAAATAAAAGAGAGGATTAACATGATTTATTTGTACTGGCGACTGTAGTGTTTGTATTGGATTTGTATGAACTATTCCTTTTCTAAACATCACAGACCTTTAAGAAAGTTGTAAGGCTTTGGAGGCACAAGGTGTCAATGTGCTAGGAGTGATGTCCTACAGTAGGGATAGTCAACAGACGGACCTTAATCCCAATCAGTCATTTTCTTCGGGGCCCTCCGGTTTCGTCACGTTCACAATTTATCCCTCCTAAGGCTGCCCAATATTTAAATTATATATTTTCTCTGGGTCTCATACAATTTGTAAACCCTTTTCTTTACCTTGTACTGTAGGTTGCCATTATATTCAAATTTTTCCATGGTTAACTAGAGCATGTTTGATCTATTATAAATTCTAACTCTCTTAACAATAGTCAAGAACTCTATATAATATATATAAATAACATGCCTTAAAAAAAGAGCATATTGTAATATATTGACAGATCTATTTTGTTGATTTGATCTTCTTGTGAGTTTAGATATGTCCTTTATATTAGATATAGATATGTCTCTTGACTTTGTTCTCTTTCATCTTCTATGTATTGATCTATTATTTACATCAGTAAAAGCACAGGCTTGATTTCACCTTGATTGTTGGATTTTGGTCTATTATGGGCAGGTGGTCAACAATTTCCACATCTCCGACTGGAGGCCTTTTTTTGAATCCACAATTTCCCTGTTTTGGCTGAATATACTTCATCTTTAAAATCAATTGATTTTTCTCTTTCTAAATTATTTCTAAATATCTGGTTTATGGATCTTGAGTTCATATATTTGAACCTTAACACATTTTGTGAAAGATAATTGAGTACCCTTGTGCTTGGATGGCCATAATTCTGCCCTAACATCTAGCATCATCTTCACCACAGAGCACTTATTTTCACCTCAGTCTCATTCATCGTAATTTATAATTGTTAAGATTCTTTTGATTGTATCTACCCTGTTTAGCGCTACGCTATGTTGGCGCATTGCAAATAATGACTAATAATAATAATAAATAGTGGATTTTACAATTTTTTTAAATGGTGTGCTTTATTGAATTCTGTACTTGGAGCTTCATTCCCTACTTTTAATTCTCAAAATAATTTTTTCAACAGGACCAACAATTTCTACTCAAATAAACTCCCTAGATTAGGGCTTTGTCCTGCATCCCATCTTTTTGGTGCTATTTAGAAAACCTGAAAAAGAATATGTTAGCAAATCGATTCACTTACAAAATTGCTGTTTTTAGATCTATGAGAAATATACTATTACTCTGAAAATATATTCTCAGTGGCCCTATAAAAGCCAATTAAACCTATAATATAACTATAATTTGATATGGCAGATCAGAAATTATGTTTTGACAATTGATAATCCTTTGATAAAGGAAATAGTGTTACACAAAATACACAATAAAATTAATTTAAAAATACAAAAATATAAGTTTAGATTTATATTATAAAATGAGCAAATATTTAAAAAAAAGAGAGTGGAATATTTTAAGCAATGATATACAGTTTACATAGAAGTAAAAATACCTTAATAAAGGTTTAGATTTATATTAATAAATGAGCAGAGATTTAAAAGAAAGAGAGTGGACTATTTTAAGCAATGATATACAGTCTACACAGAAGTAAAAATACAATAATATAAGTTTAGATTTATATTAATAAATGAGCAAACATTTAAATGAAAGTGTGTGATATATTTTAAGCAATGATATACAGTTTGCATACAAGTAAAATACAATAATAAAGGTTTAGATTTGTATTAATAAATGAGCAAACATTTAAAAGAAAAAGAGTAGAATATTTTAAGCAATGATATACAGTCTGCATAGAATAATATTTTGGCAAAATGCATTAAAAATTATTTTGTCCTACATAAATTGCACAAAATATAACTAATTTAGAAATATACAATTTATGTAAGTTGAAAGCTAATTTACTGTATTATTCTTTTTTTTATACTATTAAATGTTCAATGGTTTAAAATAAAAAGAACATAAAAATTAATTGAAAAATATATTTTTTCGCAATAATGGCATACAATCTAAATATATAATACTATTTTAATAATGAAAAATAGCGCTTAACTTTTTTTTACAATTATCCTTACTGAATGTATTTTATATAGGTAGTGTTCTATAATTATTCTTTTTATAGAGTCTTCTAATACAAATGTGCAATGCCTTAAAAGTAGTAGATAATAAAAAGATAATTAAAATAAGCTAAATATAATTAGACTTTGGAATAACTTGAATGAATTTGGTAAATACTTTGAAGCAAAAAGGAATGAATACAAGCACTCAATCTTTGTGGCATTCAAAATAATAAGTGTGTAATATAAAAGGGAAAGTTAGCTAAGTTAATTAACACTGAGTCACATGAAAAAAAGACATAAGAGAAGGTTTAACAATGACTTGTCATGGAGATAAAGAAATAAGTCATTATTTGGTTTATCTTGTTAGTGCTATTGAAGGAGTCTAATCAAGGTCAACTCGACATTGGCTGTGACCAGAGCTATGTTGCTCGTTGGAAGCAAAATACAAAATTCAACAACCGAGCAACACAAAGAGAAATGGAAGATAAGACAGGTAATTATTCAATGGTCTAAAGGAAGGGTCATGTGATTGTCTGAGAGGTCATAGGGTATAATCAAAATCAAATACTTGTTTCCCACTCATTGTGCTTTTCTAATTGACAAAACAAATTAAAACTGTAATGGGTTTAGAAATTAAAACCACAAAGGTACGCGGCATGGAGCATAGTATGTGACCAGCTGTGATTAAAAAGGAAGGGACTTTTAATGAATCAATATGAAAATGTAGAAGCTAGTGTTTTTTTGTTAAAGGTATTCTATGGCCCTCTACAAAGACTGTGCTAATGTATCAATGGTGTATTTTCATTTTTATTTAGTGTACGTCTCAAATCTTAGTATGTAAATCCAATTAAACAACACAGGGGTACACAATTATTAATATTTTTATAAATTCATATTTATTATATTAGCGATACGGAATATGTTGGCGAGTTACAACAAAATGATAATAATTATATAGGCAATGTAAATTATATATTTTTTTCTTTGTCTAAAACAAGCTAAAATTTAATGAAAGATAAATAACATAGGAGTTCTCTAACATTTTACACTTTAGGGGAGTCTGTCACCTCACTTTAGGAGAGTATTACAGAGCATGAGAAATAAAATTGATCCTGGGAAATTCCATGTTGTTGTTGCTGCATTTTTATGAAAATGAGCAGCTAACACATATTAGCTGATTTGGTGTGCAAATTGGATTGCAGTCTGCTTGTCTATGTTGTGGCCAAAATGACCTGCAATGTTATCTGGCAATTACATCTATTTCCCCCCTTTATCAAGGACTCTGATTTGCACATTAGCATACAAGCCGCATATTACCATACAGGAGCAGCAAAACCAATTCTAAATGTTTCAGAAACCTGTTAAAAAAAACTGCTAGTACAATATATAGACAGTTTTTACACCACATTTCTGTGAGGGTGTCTCTTTAACATAATTTAGATAACTTACAAGTCTGTATATATAATCACGCTTGAGTGTGACACACCGGACAGCCTGCATATGTATCCAGAATACCCGTACAACTTAACTCTGCAAATAAGTTCAAATCACATCTGATGCATCAGACAGATAAATCTGATTGGTTGCCATTTTTCTGGGCACAATTAAAACTATAGATGTGGGCTATCCAGGTTAATTGAATTGTTATTGACACAGTATATATTATTTAAAAATATTGGTTTTTAATACAAGGGAGAACTTACTAAGCGCTTTCTCACCTGAGTTGAGAAGAGTTGAGATAATGTAATAAGGGCTGTTTTCCATAAAGTGTACAGTAAATAAGGAGATAACATAAGATGCATTTGAGATGCTAGTAAATCATCCCTGTGGCCGGATTACCCATTAGGCTAACTAGGCAGATTCCTATTGGCGCTTTCCTATGAAGGGCGCCCATTTTTTAGCTTAAAAACCCTAAAAATAATTTCTGGCTTAAAAAACAATTACTGCAGTTCACAGACTGGCCCAACATCAAATGCATATAATAAAAAAGTAATATCTCAGCATATGTATGCTATTTTGTTAAAATAGCTGTTACAGTGACATAGAGAGCAATATACAAGCACACAAAAAGGGAGAAATGGGTGCGTGCATACCCTGCACACAGAATTTCAGAGGCTTACCATCCCCACAACTTATTTACTTACACCTTTATTTTTAAAAGGCTGATGAATCTTTTGCTATTATATAGGTCAAATATTTTATATTCAATATCCTTAGATTTGAGTTTGCGAGTTTTCAATCTTGTGTCAGTGCCTTGGAAACGAGCACTATGTACATTGGATTCTAAGCTTAAAAACAGGACCCTCCATTCTTTATAAGGTGTTCATTTTGTTTTTGCCATGTACTCAACCCCTGTACAACGCTACAGAATATGTTGGCGCATTTTAAATAAAGAAAACAATAATAGATGCACCCTCTGCCTGCCACACAGCTCCAGACGTTTCTGACATTCTCTATGGGGTGTGGGGGCTGGTGCAGCTGAGGGGGGTCAGGGTGGATGGCCCCTACCCTACACTACACTATATATATGTATATATATATATATATATATATATATATATATATATATATATATATATATATATATATAGATATATATAGATATATATATTAATAATGAGTATTGCAGTATATTATGATACCTTTTGTATTGGACAAACTTCTTATTTATAGTGACAACCTTTCGAAGGGTATGACCTATCTTTATCAAGTGTCCAGCAATACTAATATTAGATGGAAACCTCAGTTTGAATAAAAACAATGATGTAGATAGAGAATATACACATATAAACACATATATATGCACACACAAATAATATATAAACATAGCAGCAAGGCCATATCAACATCCATCCCTACACAGAACCCAAACTCCACCAATCTCTATCTCCTGCTGTTATAGGTTGGGCCAGGGTAGAGGCGGAGGAGCTATGGATTCCTGTACACTACAGAAAAAAATGAAATGCAAGAAAAAGAATATACACTGCATTGGTAGATCCTGCACCACTGGTAGATCTTCCCCAAATAAGAGCATTCCTGTATTTTCTAATGCTATACCTTAATCAGTAAGGGGAGGTGCAACTCTTCTTCGATCTAAACTGCAATACTCTGATTATTCATCCACAAAAAAAATATATATATATGTTGACAGTTAAATACTAAAATGTTCTGATATTAATACTTTCAATGAAAGTATTAGGTTCTAAAACACTCATTGTGGTTAACACATTAAGATCTATTTAAGTGTTAACCACTGTGTCTATATTTATGTACAGTCACCTTCATATAATTTAACTGGTATATCCCATTTGGGAGATTCTTTTGTATTGTGTTGATATGTGTGTGATATGTATTTACATATCAGATTTTCCTTATTGCTTTAATTAAAAATAAAAAAAACACAAAATGTTCATGCACAATCTAAATGTTATGATGTTAAAAAAAATAGATACAGTATGTCATATAAAGCAGTACTATAGTACAAAATCTAAATATACCAGTAATTACAAGTCACACTAAATATGACATGACATTATAGTACAATATATCTCATCTGCAATGGTACCTACTGTATGGAAATAAGGCAATGTGAAGTAGCAGAATGAGTATTTGTTTATCTGTACATTGACACCATGATTTTTATTAAATCAAGATAGGAGCAGGGGAATTAATGACATGCAAATAAGCTTGTGAGATAGTAAAATTATCACTCACACATATTAAAGAGAGTATTTCAGTCATTACAAAAAAGTTGTTTTTTGGGGGGTATAAGTGAACTCCAAAAGTGTGAGTTCTGCTCAGCCATACAAATTAAACAGATTTCTCTAAAGGGATTCTTTAGCCAAGTTTTTTGTTTTATATTAATGTTTAGGTGACTTAAAGGGCCACTGAACACACTATAATGTTGTGAAAGAGAACAAGATTGTAAGAATGATCTATATATGTTTTAATTACACTATTAACAGCTACAAAATGTAACATTTTATATATCTTTTTTCATGCAGTCTATTTTACCCACTGAGTATATGCACATTGTGTGAGGCTATGAATGACAGAACAGCTGACCCTTGAACCCAGTCTGACTTCATCTCGATTACACTGCACTGACCAGCTAATCTATAGCACTAGCAAGCTAACCATAGCTTTCCTGTTTTAGGTGAGTACCAGTATTCAATGCCTGCACAAATAGATGTGGCAAGGGTTAAATATTTGTTTCTTGGTATCAGTGAATGGTGCAAAAACCCAGACCCACCCCTCCTCCTGAGCTGATCTGCATAACTCAGATTTCTTCCAGGCAAGAGTGTAGAAACCTGAATTTTCTGTTGGTAAGTAAAAATAAACTCATAAGAAGGTTTGTTCCCTTCAATCTGGAAATATTTACCATTGACTTGAATAGGAGACACACCTTTTCAACCTGATTGGTTGCAGACATGGGGGAGGCTGTGGACAGTCACATGACAACACATATTTTGTTTTAAGTGATTTCTCAGCGAAACTGCAATTATTTAAAATATTCTAAAATTATTTCAATATTCTTTTAGGAAATCTTTAAAGTGATGTGGTCCAAATAGTGCTGAATTAAGGGATACTTTAATTAAGTGTATCCTCCTCCTTCTGGAACATTCACCTTTGTTACTTTTCTCTCTCATGTACAGTGCCATGTTTCCCAGTTGTGATCTTGGGCCACACCCACAGAGAAGCGGCTTCACACACTAAAAAATAGCTTGTGAAACCAAAGATATAATAGTGATATGTTAATGTTTGGTATAACTACCCAGAGCTTACTAATCTTGTGGTACTTGAATATCACAATGGGATACACACCACAGGGGGATTGGCTTTAGGCATCTGCGCCTTCTGATTGGCTGCAGTATGATTGACAGTGACAACAGCCAATCAGAAGGTGCAGATGTTTGTAGCCAATCACAATGGCATACACCCCCACAGGGTGCATCTCATTCTGATTGGCTGAAGGGAATAGAGCCTTCTGATTGGATGTTGTCACTGTCAATCAGACTGCAGCCAATCAAAAGGCACATATGCTTTCAGCCAATCACCCTGTGGGGTGTATCCCATTGTGATTGGCTGAAGGCAATAGTGCATTCTGATTGGTTTAAAAAAGATTGACCTTTCCATCAGCCAATCAGAATAGGATATAGAGGTGCCCCTGCATTATAGAGTTAATGTGTTCACACTGCAGGGGTCCCAATTGGGTCACGATCGGTTCCCCTGCAGTTAGCTGGCTTAATTGGAGCCGTTGCAAGGGCTTCACAGCCCTTGCGACGGCTCCAGGATGGAAGTAAGCTGAGGCAATTTTTAATTGTTTTGCGGGGTTGACGGAGGTGTGATCAGAGGATTTGAATAGGGATGTTTGGTTTATTGCGGCCGGATTTCTTGCTGCAGAGTGAGATCAAAGGCTTTCCCTGCAGTAAGAACAGCTAAGTAGCTTGCGGCCGTCCCTTGCTGCCACAAAGCTCCTATGGCCATCATTAGAATGAGGCCCTAAGATTGGAGGAAAACTTGGGCCATATTCATTTGCAGTTTTGGGCGATCCGGGAGCCCGTAAGTGATGTCGCAAGCTAATTTGCTATTCAATTGGTGTCTTTTTGCGGGCTCCGAACGGCTTCCGAGTTACGGGCTTGAAAAAATGGTGCCGGTTAAACTCATAACTTACAGCCTCCAGAAGCTAAAATTGCAAATCGCTATTCAATTGCTCAATTTCCCCAAGCCCGCAAATGCTTTCACACCCATAAATGCAAATAAAAATTAATACTGCACTGTAAATAACGGGGAAAACGATGACAGACATTAGGATTAATTGCACCCCCAAACCTAATTGATTTTTACATATAACTTCCATATTTTACTGCCATAATAATGATCGTCTCATTTTCTATTGACTGATTTGAAATGGGAGGTTATGAGCTTGCTTAATTGATCATGTTCCCGCCCTAATCTGCTCCGAGCCAGTGCATGGTTTACGGTTTCGAATTTGGGATAGTAACTTGCTGCCTTGCTCAATTGGGGGAGTCTGCAACATACCCGCAGACAGGCCGTCTGTGATTGAGTTGCGGGCTTCGAATTAAATGTGGCTCTATAAAAACAATATGGCTACAAACATTGACAGTCCTTTCATTAGGATTTAGCAGAAGGACACACTCTCCAAAGAAAGCAGCACAAAAAGACCAGCTGAGAAAATAAAATGGAACCATATAGTATAGAAGATAATTTCATTTTTTAATTATAAATATATTTATTTTTGTATTCTAAAAACATTTAAAGTCCCACTCAAATAATGAACAATGTTATGTAGCCTAAAGTAATAAAATATAGTGTAATGAGTCTTGTAAAATAGTATTTTTCAACCTCTAAGGCAGGCATGTCAAACTCACTTCTTGGGGTCCTCATGCAGCCCACACAACACACAGTTGAGGCCACTCTGGCTATTTTTCTACTTGCAAAGTAAAATGATAATATAATTTTGTCACATCATATCCATATTTATTATTTCAATATGTCAGAGTATTATTAATTCCTATTAATCATAATTGCAGCCAATTTCTTGCAGAACCTTTTTGTTGAGACTCTCAACATTATTTTAGTTTGACTTGCCTCCTCTAATGTCTTAATTGTTCCCCAGAGAAAAACTTATTACAGTGTCCATACCATATTGGTGGCATCAAATCTTACAACCTATAGTGGTTTATGACTCTAGACTTAAAGGTAAATGGACGGTTTCTGGATTTTACTAGGTACCGTATATACTCGAGTATAAGCCGAGTTTTTCAGCCCTTTTTTTAAGGCTAAAAAGGGCCCCCCCACACGCGTCTCTCTCTAACCACCCGTGTCTCTCTAACCCCCCTGTGTCTCTCTAACCCCCCGTGTCTCTTTCCCTCCCCCTCCTCATCCTCAACCCCCCCCTCCTCATTATAAACCCCCTCCTCATTCTCCCTCCTCAACCCCCTCCTCAACCTAAACCCCCCTCCTTATTCTAACCCCCTCCACATTCTAACCCCCTCCTCATTCTAACCCCCCCCTCCCCTCACTTTTCTGCTTCTGCTCCGGCCTCTGCTCCTTCTTGACCCGGCGCGCATGTGACGTCACATGCGTGCCACGTCATTAGCATATACCGGGTGCAGATAAGTGAGGGGAGAGGGGGGGTTAGAATGAGGAGGGGGTTAGAATGAGGAGGGGGGTTTAGGTTGAGGAGGGGGGTTGGGGTTGAGGGGGGAGGTTGAGGGGGGTTGAGGTTGAGGAGGGGGGTTGAGGTTGAGGGGGGTTGAGGTTGAGGAGGGGGGGTTGAGGTTGAGGAGGGAGGTTGAGGTTGAGGAGGGGGGTTGAGGATGAGGATGGGGGTTGAGAAGGGAGGTTGAGGATGAGGGGGTTGAGGATGGGGAGAGAGGTTGTGGGGGGTTGTGGTTGAGGGGGGAGGTTGAGGAGGGAGGTTGAGGATGGGGGGTTGAGGATGAGGATGGAGGGGTTGAGGAGGGGGGTTAAGGAGGTAGGTTGAGGAGGGGCTTGAGGATGGGGGGTTGAGGAGGGGGGTTGAGGAGCGAGGTTGAGTAGGGGGTTGAGGATGGGGGGGTTGAGGATGGGGGTTGAGGAGGGAGGTTGAGGAGGGGGTTGAGGAGGGAGGATGAGGAGGGAGGTTGTGGAGGAGGGGGGTTGAGGAGAGGGTTGAGGTTGAGGAGGGAGGTTGAGGGGTGGTTGAGGAGGGGGGTTGAGGTTGAGGGGGGTTGAGGATGAGGAGGGGGTTGAGGATTGGGGGGTTGAGGAAGGGGGGGGTTGAGGATTGGGGGGTTGAGGAGGGGGTTGAGGATGGGGGGGTTGAGGAGGGGGGTTGAGGAGGGAGGTTGAGAGGGGGTTGAGGAGGGAGGGTGAGGAGGGAGGTTGAGGAGGGGGGTTGAGGATGAGGAGGGAGGTTGAGGGGGGTTGAGGTTGAGGAAGGGGGGTTGAGGAGGGGGGTTGAGGAGGGAGGTTGAGGAGGGGTTGAGGATGGGGGGGTTGAGGAGGGGGGTTGAGAAGGGAGGTTGAGAAGGGGGTTGAGGAGGGAGGATGAGGAGGGAGGTTGAGGAGGAGGGAGGTTGAGGAGGGGGGTTGAGGAGGGGGGTTGAGGTTGAGGAGGGGGTTGAGGATGAGGATGGGGGTTGAGGAGAGAGGATGAGGATGGGGGGTTGAGGATGGGGGGTTGAGGAGGGAGGTTGAGGAGGGGGTTGAGGATGAGGGGTTGAGGAGGGAGGATGAGGAGGGGTTGAGGATGAGGAGGGAGGTTGAGGTTGAGGAGGGAGGTTGAGGAGGGGGTTGAGGATGAGGAGGAAGGTTGAGGAGGGAGGTTGAGGATGAGGAGGAAGGATTAGGAGTGGTGTTGAGGAGGGTGATAAGGGAGGAGGGAAGAGACACAGGGAAGGGAGAGGTTGGAAGAGATACAGGGAAGGGAGAGGGGAGAAGAGACACGGGAGAGAGAGGGGACACAAGAGGGGGACACAGAGGGCACAAGAGGGACACAGGGGGCAGCACATTTCCCACCCTCGGCTTATACTCGAGTCACTCATTTTACCCAGTATTTTGTGGTAAAATAGGTGCCTCGGCTTATACTGGGGTTGAGGAGGGGGGTTAAGGAGGTAGGTTGAGGAGGGGGTTGAGGAGGGAGGATGAGGATGGGGGGTTGAGTATAGGGGGGTTGAGGATGGAGGTTGAGGAGGGGGTTGAGGATGGGGGGTTGAGGAGGGAGGATGAGGAGGGGGTTGAGGATGAGGAGGGGGTTGAGGATGAGGAGGGAGGATGAGGAGGGGGTTGAGGATAAGGAGGGGGTTGAGGATGAGAAGGGAGGTTGAGGTTGAGGAGGGAGGTTGAGGAGGGGGTTGAGGATGAGGAGGGAGGTTGAGGAGGGAATTTGAGGATGAGGAGGAAGGATTAGGAGTGGGGTTGATGAGGGTGATAAGGGAGGAGGGAAGAGACACAGGGAAGGGAGAGGTTGGAAGAGATACAGGGAAGGGAGAGGGGAGAAGAGACACAGGGAAGGGAGAGGGGAGAAGAGACACTGGAGAGAGAGGGGGACCCAAGAGGGGGACACAGAGGGCACAAGAGGGACACAGGGGGCAGCACATTTCCCACCCTTGGCTTATACTCGAGTCACTCATTTTACCCAGTATTTTGTGGTAAAATAGGTGCCTCGGCTTATACTCGGGTCGGCTTATACTCGAGTATATACGGTATATAATATCCCTGTGTAACTACTTTCAGATATTTTATTTTATTAAGTGCTTATAAGCTGTTTTTACTTCACACTTTTCCACCCTCTCTTCCCTATCGATCTTGCTCCCCCTCCCTTTCCATGCCTCTACCCCCTCTCATCACCTCCCTCCACCTTTATGGCCTTTAATTTACCTGCTACATATGAGGTGGTGAGCTTCCAGTCTGTCCATTCTGGACCCCACAGAGCAAGTCAAGTGATGTCACAAATGCACAAGTAACCTAAAGGCCCTAAAGTTTTAGGGAGGGTTTGAAAGAGGGCCTGGGAGTAGATGAGAGGAAGGGGGTGAGATTGGGAAAGGGAAAAGAGAAAGATGGGATAAAGAGAAGGAAACTAAGAAGAGAGAAGGAAAGAGAAGAGAGAGAAGGAAAAGGAAAGGGAAGAGAGAAAAGGAGAAGGAAAGGCAATATATATATACCATGAACACAAACGTACTAGATGAATAATATTGCAGTATATGTACATTGTTTATTGGACAAACGCCATATTTAGAGTGATGAGCTTTCAAGAGGTTTGACCTCTCTTTATCAAGTCTGCAGCAATACTGACATGAAATGGGACTTTCAGTTTGAATATAAACAGCAGATGCAGAGAGAATGGAGACAGCATCTGACATCATGGGATAAATATAAACTTAAATAACAATATAATATAGTATAGGAAGCATACACAAATACATCAATATATACATAAAAAAACAGAGCACTAGTCCACAGTAATATCCTTCTTATCGGTCAGACACCTCACTAAGAATACAAAGCTTGTTATAGTGAATAAAAACATGAAAACATGAGAAAGATTGTGGCAGAATCACAAGAAATTATGGTAATGTGTTAAAAATGTTTTCACTTTTAATAGAATGTCCATGCAGATTCATCCTTAAGTGCAGTTTTTGGCTGGTTTCCCTAATGAAACAGCCTGTTTCACATAAAGTACTACATTGTATTATGTAGACCACATTGGATGTACATGAATATGACTCTCTGATGTTATAGATATTGTTATGTGTGGCTGTGTCATCATTACAAATTTGTTAACACAACTTACAGGCACTTTTGTTACAAGATTAGGGCCCATTTTCTCTATTCAGTAGTTCATTGGCCAATCTTCTACTGACAAGTTTTTGTTTTAGGTTTGATGGCTGTTTAAATGCAAGGATGTGGATTTAGGGATTATATTTTTAAATTGTGAGTCCCCAAGTTAGTGATTGTAAGTCTTTGACTAGAGGTGTATGTGAAGTAGTTTCTGTATAATTATACATGGTTCATAACCCTTCTGCCTAAAAGCTTCAGACAATGTTTTTAAGTGTTTATCACGGTCCCCAGTGTTTGAGCATATGCAGTGCTATCTAACAACTTGGATGTTGGCTTGCTTATTTATGGGAGAAATTGAAACTGGAGCAGTGAAGGTAGCTTCATCTGTCTGTGAAGTTCCTATATACAGATGAGTGGAGTGAGCCATTCATGATGTATATGGTAGTCTACACAAAGTTCCCATGTTCTGCAGAGAAATCTATTTTAATTTTTATAGATGGGTGGAAAGTATTGAATGAACTGTGAAAGTCTAATTCCTCATTTATTTCAATATGATTAACATATCATCTATATAGCAATAGTATCTGTAAGGTTTGTGAATGGATAAAGAATTTCTCTTCTAGATCGGCCATAACTAGATTGACATATTGTGGAGCCATTTTGTTACCCATAGTAGTCCCCATCACTTGTAGGTAGGTATCCTTGTTAAAAGTAAAATAGTTGTTGGTTAGGATATATTCTGTTAGTTTAGCAACAGCATCAGGATGGATGGTATGTGTTGAAAGAAACGTAAGGCATGCATTGGTGCCATGTTTGTTTGGTAGGTTGCTATAAAGAAACCCTACATCCATGTTGACAATTGCCTGTTCATTTATGTAGTCTGGAGTGTTCATAGCAACTGCACCACATTCATCTGTCGGCTTAATGGTGATGTTGCTTTTTAAACTTTTTATGTCAGATCTTTATGATTGAGAGACATTATGTAAGTCATATGTTGTGGTTGGCAGTGCAGGAGGGCAATATTCAAAATAACAGAAAAAGTCAATGTGCATAATTATTCACCCCCCTAAAATCAATACTTTGTAGAGCCACCTTTTTGTGGCAATCACAGCTCCAAGTGGCTTTGGATAAGTCTCTATGAGCTTGCCACATCTTACCACTGGGATTTTTGCCCATTCCTCCTTGCATAACTCCTCCAGCTCCTTCAAGTTGAATAGTTTGCGATTGTGAACAGCAATCTTTAAGTCTGACCACATATTTTCTATTGGATAGGGCTCTGTGCTTTGACTAGGCCATTCCAATACATTTACCTGTTTCCCCTTAAACCACTCAAGTGTTGCTTTAGCAGTGTGTTTGGGGTCATTGTCCTGCTGGAAGGTGAACCTCCGTCCTAGCCTCAAATCACGCACAGAGTGGTACAGGTTTTGCTCAAGAATATCCCTGTATTTAGCACCATCCATCTTCCCCTCAACTCTGACCAGTTTCCCAGTCCCGGCTGCAGAGAAACATCCCCACAGCATGATGCTGCCACCACCATGTTTCACTGTGGGGATGGTGTTCTTTGGGTGATGTGATGTGTTGGGTTTGCTCCAGACATAGCGTTTTCTTTGATGGCCGAAAAGTTAAATGTTGGTCTCATCAGACCAGAGCACCTTCCTCCATACATTTTGGGAGTCTCCCACATGCCTTTTCGCAAACTCAAAACGTGCCATTTTGTTTTTTTGCTGAAAGTAATGGCTCTCTGCCATAAAGCCCAACTCTATGGAGCGTACGGCTTATTGTCGTCCTATATACAGATACTCCAATTGCCTCCAGGGTTACCTTAGGTCTCTGTGCTGCCTCTCTGATTAATGCCCTCCTTGCCCGGGCCATGGGTTTTGGTGGGCGGCCGTCTCTTGGCAGGTTTGCTGTTGTGCCATGTTATTTCCATTTGGTTATGATAGATTTGATGGTGCTCCTGGGGATCATCAAAGACTTGGATACTTTTTTATAACCTAACCTGACTTGTAACTCTCAACAACATTGTCCCTTACTTGTTTGGAGAGTTCCTTGGTCTGCATGGTAGTGTTTGGTTAGTGGTGCCTCTTGCTTCAGTGTTGCAGCCTCTGGGGCCTTCCAAAAAAGGTGTGTATATGTAATGACAGATCATGTGACACTAAAATTGCGCACAGGTGGACATCATTTCACTAATTATGTGACTTCTGGTTGCACCAAAGCTTTTTATGGGCTTCATAACAAAGGGGATGAATACATACGCACATGCCAATTTTCTGTTTTCTATTTCTAAAAAATAGTTTCATGTATATATTTTTCTCATTTCACTTCACCAACTTAGACTATTGTGTTCTGATACATCACATAACATTCAGTAATGTAATGTAATGTAACAAAATAGGTAAAAAGTCAAGGGGGGTGAATACTTTTGCATATATTAATTTAGTAATTATTAATCTTTATATATTGCAATATAAGTTGAAACCTTTTGTATTGGACAAACTTCTTATTTATAATTACAATCTTTCAAGAGGCTCAACCTCTCTTTATCAAGTCTGAAGCAATATATATTTACGACCCTGTTTATTTATTTTTAACCTACACTAATACAGACCAGTGCACAGCCCACTGAACAGATTTTTTTTTTTTTAACTGTTATTTGTGTTTCATTGGGAATATGTCAGAAATGCTTCGGACTTGAAAAAGAGAGGTACGGTACCGAAAGCTAGTCATGAAAACTATGAAAATGTTTGTCCAATAAAAAAGGTATCACTTTATACTGCAATACTATGATAATTCATCTGGATTACTGGACACTCACGGCTACCTCACTCTTCATATATATATATATATCACATATATAGTTGTGAGCGTACGAGTCGTTGCTCACGCTTGCGGGCTCGCGTAGCGAGCCCGCGGCCCTCGCGAAGCGTAGCGAGGTCACTGGGCAAGGGCCTCAGTTGCTGGCATGGAGCGCCGAAGGCGCTCCATGCCAGCAACTGAGGCCCCTCGCGAAGCGAGGGCCTCAGTTGCTGGCGAGGTCACTGGGCACGGGCCTCAGTTGCTGGCATGGAGCGCCGAAGGCGCTCCATGTCAGCAACTGAGGCCCCTCGCGAAGCGAGGGCCTCAGTTGCTGGCGAGGTCACTGGGCAAGGGCCTCAGTTGCTGGCATGGAGCGCCGAAGGCGCTCCATGCCAGCAACTGAGGTCCCTCGCGAAGCGAGGGACTCAGTTGCTGGCGAGGTCACTGGGCAAGGGCCTCAAACACTCGCAAAATTCACGTCGCTACTCAAAAAACCCGACACACAAATTACGACACTCGCTAAATTTTACGAGGAACGCAAACAACGTACGAAACACGTTACCACACATTACGACCTCGCAAACATCGGACGCAACACGCCGACATACAAACATTTAAAACACAATACATACACACAGCACATACATAAAAAACTTACCTACACCAAGAGGGAGCACCCAGGACCTCAAAAAAGCAACTTACACCTCGATTTTACTCGAAATAAAACAGTTTAGAGACTAAAAACAAATCTAAGCGAGAGAAAAAATGGCTGCCGAACAAAACGAAAACGAGGCTACAGCACTCTAAACTCGCAAAACACCACAAAACACCTACGGATATTCCGATACAGACCTATACCACACATTACTCGCCATTTTACACCAATGCGGAAGTACACGACTACGCTAACGGTTTGGTCTCGCGCACGCACAGTGTTACACTGCACACATTCAGCATGCTTATACAGCAGCTCCACACCACTAATGCTGCAGCAACATCAACACAGATTGCAGATCTTCAACACAATGCTTCAAAATAGGTAAAGTATATTCATTTATTAATGTATTATATATTTTAGTATTACACACCAAGCAGCATTAGCTACCTTACGATTTGATTGCCGTCATTTTTTGACGGGCAATTCGCTAGTATATATATATTAATTAAGCAACACAAAATGGCTGCTTCAACCATGTTTGTTCAGTGCTGATAAAAAATGATCTCAAAGTAGTTTTGACTACCATATATTTAATGTACTGTTATTCCAATGGGAAGAGCCTTTTTAATGATATGTATGAAAAAAATCTGAATCTTCAAGACCAATAGCCCATTAATAAAGACTGCAAATACAAATTATATCAGATACCCAATGCTAATCCCTGAAGCTGTGAAAGTTATCATTTCTATTGTCTTTGTGACTAATGGAGATGAATAATCAAGAAGTCAGACACAAAAGCAAGATACATTAGAAAAGATAAGCTAGACTTCTGGAGACTGAAGAGTGAGATAGCAAGATATACTGAACATAATACTGATGGCAGATACACCTAACAGACTCCTATTGTACTTGTTCAAAGAAGTCATTGCTGAGGCTTTGCAAAATGTAAGTACTTTGATGTTATCCTAACATGCACACATTATAGTATAATACAAGGGGATTATCAATTTTTTGGCAATTTTATCTGCAGAAAGAAGCAATTGCATTGATATAAAATTAATTACTTTTCACACTTATAACAGAAAATATATAAAATATGTATTAGTCACGGACATATTATATATTAATGCCAATGAAGTATATTTCAATACAATACTTTGCTTTGAATATAAAACATTTTATTAAAAATAATTATGTTAATACCTAATGTAATTTCTGTATTTCAACTTTGATATGTACAAACTATCTGTTTGTTCTCATTATTATTATTACTAGCGCTACAGAATATTTTGGCGCATTATAAATATACAATAATAATAATGATAATTACTGTTTGGTCTTTGTTTTTCCCTTGGTTATGAATAAATACCATATAAAATGTATTTTAATACATTGGTATGTTGGATGTAAATGTGCTATTACTATATAGTCATTAGAATTAGTTTTGCTATTCACCAAATTGATGAACATGAATTAATTTTGTAACAAAGTTATTTCTATTATGTATTTAAAATAGTTGCCAATAAGTAAATGGGATTTCTAAATTAATTCATTATTTTATGTGATATGAATGATATTTACTGTATTTTTTATCCTACTACTTTTTGAAGAATACAATTATTCTACATAAATACATTGAGTCACAATTAGTAAATAAAGCATTTACGTGAATTATTGCCTATTAATTATATCAAATAACATAATTACTGATCTCATGTATGATTTAATTTTTTTAGTTATCAATTATTTTAATTAAATAGTTATTGTTTGCATTGGTAGGTTGTTTCTGAAAATGTTGCTATTTCTATATTTCTCAACTGGAATATCTAGAGTTCTTTTATCCCCAGGTTGTACAAATCAAGTAAAAAAAAACATTGTTGAAAGATTATAATTATGATCAATAATAATAATAAAAAAAATAATAATGACATTTCAACATTATTTGACACTTACCAATCCGATATCAACATATGTGTAATTAAAAAATAGGATATGTATCATTGTTGAATATATTTGAAATTTCAAATTAGGTCAATAAATTCAGTTTATTCAGTTTATTCAGTTTCCTGTAACTTAACTTATGTATAGCGCTACGGAATATGTTGGCGCGTTGCAAATAAACGATAATAATAATAATAATCATTATAATTACGATATAATTATGTATATGTGCCAGTATTTGCAGCTCTACAAAAGGAAGAATGAAATACAAGATAATACAATACAACAAATATTAATAGTATTGAGATGCCTACTCTATAGAAGATGATGGAGAATGGCTGTGCCAAGAGTATTTTGTTTGGCGAAATATTCAGTGGAATAGATGACTCTATCTATGTAAAGTATGAACCAACTGAATTATAATATGTGTTTTTTGTGTTTAATACCGAAGGCATATTCTAAAAATATGAGCTTTAAGTGAACATGCATAGTTACATTTTAGTAATATATTTTTTATCACATATTTATAAAAAAAGCATATTTTCAATAATATAAAATGTTGTTCTGAAAATATATACAAGAGTATAAATCAAGAAACTGAATAAACTGAATTTATTGACCAACTTTGAGATTTCAAATATATTCAACAATAAAACAGAGTACTGTGATAAATATAAGAGTCTCTGGACTGCAAAAAAGCCTCTGGTTTGTCAAACTAACTTGCAATTTGGAACACAGTAATATAAAACTTAACTTTTATTGGACTAAAATTACAGAAAGAAGTGAACATACTGTTAAAAAAAAGGGGGAAAAATAGATTATCTAACTGAATTTTAGTTGGAATTTAGTTGCTCAATATATTTATTTTATATAAGTCTTAAAGTAACACAGCAGAGTTCCACATATGGTAAACTAAATAACAAGTACTTTGTAAGGTTGATATGTTTCATTGTGCAGATCCCTGGAACATGGTAGTACTGTGCAAAGGAAAATTATATTAAAAGTGAAACAAGGCTAGTCTTACAAATATACTTGAAATTGATAAGAATGTCCTTTCCCAGGCACTGTTAGAGCTCTGTTCTTAAGAATTACTCGTAGCTGATTGGCTGGAAGATCAGGAGGCTCTTTTACTGCTGCCGACCAGGCAAACGCCACAATCAGGAGGCAGGGTCGGTCACAGTGTCAGGCAAGTCAGGCAGCCGCCTAGGGGAGTCATGGACTAGGAGAGCTGCCTTTCTACATTATTAATGTATTACCAAATTAACTTTTTAATTTTTCAAAATATGCTTCAGGCTTCTTGACAAAATTTCCTCTAGTTTCACATCATCAGCAGTGTCACTGACATCAGCAAAGTTTATCTCAAAAGTGAGATATAAAAGGAGAGGGAAAGGGTGTGGTGGACCAATGAGAGAGTGATAGAAAAGAGAAAGATTGAAAAGGCAGGTGGGAAAGATAAGTGAAACTGGCAGCAGGACTAGAGAGAAAGAGAAGAGGGAGAAGAGAAAGTCTAGAGTATCAGAGAACAATGGGAATGAGAAGTACAGAGTTAAAATGGTATGAGTGGAAGATAATAATATAATATGGATGAGAAAGAGAAAAACAGAGAGAGAGAGAGGTCAAGTGGGACACACGGGAGAACCAAAACAAGAAGGTAGAATGATTATAAAAAAAGAAAAAAGGAGGATTGAAAGATGTTATCCAAGGGGGGATTGAAAGAGCATTTTGTTATGCCATATTGCATAACTTAACACACTGGGGGTTAGTTATCATAGTGGCTCCAGCTTGTTTGCTCCTCTGACTGCAATTAAGTAGGCCAGTCTGATGACCTTCTGTGTCTATGAAGGTCATTCGTAGTACTTGGGGCTACTTGGGGCATGTCATTTCCTATTTGGCTATTGGAACTATGCATTTATCCCTTGGGTCTAGAGCAGGGGTGAGCAATTAATTTCCTAAAGGGGCCACATGAGAAACTTGGAATGTTGTGGAGGGCCGAACCATAAGCTGAATTTAATTCTGCTCAATATCAATTTAATAGCTTTATTTTATTTTCTCAGTGCCAGGAGCAGTATCTACAGAATGCTATCCATCCCAGTTAGTCACAACACTGCTGCTCACAAATTGCCCCTTTTTACATTTGGCAGTGATTTTTGGCCAGGACACAAATTTGTATACTACTGTAGGCCACTGTAGATGGCCGCACAGGGACAGCCAAAGGGCCATAAGTGGCCCCCGGGCAGCACAATGCTAGGTCTGGTCTAGAGGCAAGTCTATATCTTTTTGGGATGTTGGGAGCATGTAAGGAAATAAATAGCCATGTAAATATCTACAGATTTTAGTGGGAGAAGGGCATATTAATATCCCTAGGAATTAGCAGGGGAACTAATTATTCATAAGTTTAGTGGGGTCATGCTTTTATCAAAAAGGGCTAGAGATACATGTAAAAAGTTTGCTAAGACTTGTGAGGCATATGACGTTGTCCATAGATTTATATTGTAAGTTTGTGAATTTTCAATCTCGCTAAGTGGTTCATCGAAAGCGATGTGTATGTTTGATTTTAAGTTCAAAGACAGGGCCCTCCATTCTTTTGAAATGTGTTAATACTGTTTTTGACTTGAACTTACCCCTGTATAGTGCTGTGGAATATGCTGGTGCTTTACAGACAATAGGTGCAAGTGGGAGTCATTGAGAGATACAGTATGTTGTATCAAATCCGGGGAATTATAGACCAGTGAGCCTCACTTCTGTAGTGGGGAAGCTTTTAGAAGGGTTAATAAGTGATAATATACAAGAATATGTCTATTTGAACAGGATTATAAGTAGGAGTCAACATAGATTTATGAGGAATAGGTCATGTCAAACAAATCTAATTAGTTTCTATGAGGAGGTTAGTAGGAACCTGAATCAAGGCAACTCAGTGGATGTAGTCTTTTTGGATTTTGCAAAGGCTTTTGATACAGTACCACATGGGAGACTATTGTGCAAACTAAGAGATACAGCAATTGCAGTAAATATCTGCTCATGGATTGAGAGCTGGCTAAAAGACAGGAAGCAAAGGGTTGTTGTAAATGGAACATACTCCGATTAGACTAATGTGGTAAGTGGGGTTCCTCAGGGTTCAGTATTAGGTCCTCTCCTTTTTAACATATTTATTAATGACTTAGAGGTAGGATTGGAGTGTGGTGTCTCCATTTTCGCTGATGACACAAAGTTGTGCAAGGTAATTAAATTAGATAATGATGTGCTTTCCCTTCAAAGGGATTTACATAAAATTGAGGAATGGGCATCTAAATGGCAGATGAGATTTAATACGAATAAATGTAAAGTTATGCATCTGGGAAGGAAAAATAGCCATGCAATTTATAATCTTAATGGAGCAAATCTAGGTGTATCAGATATTGAAAGGCATTTGGGAGTGCTTGTGGACAACCACCTAGGTAACAGTGCTCAAAGCCAAGCAGCAGCTGCAAAGGCAAATAAAATATTAGCATGTATTAAGAAGGGTATAGAAGCAAGGGAAGCAAATATAATTCCGCCACTATACAAATCTCTAGTACGCCCTCATTTGGAATATGGAGTACAATTTTGGGCACCACTTCATAAAAAGGAAATTTTAGAGCTGGAAAAGGTACAGAGGAGGGCAACAAAACTAATAAGGGGAATGGAGAGGCTAAGTTATGAAGAAAGACTAACCAAATTAAACGTATGTTCTCTAGAAAAAAGGTGTCTAAGAGGAGATATGATTACCTTATATAAATACATCCAGGGTCAGTATAAAGATTTGTCAAGAGAGCTTTTTATGCCAAGAGGTTTTCAACTGACAAGAGGACATCCCTTGAGGTTAGAAGTAAAAAGATTCCACCTTAAAGAAAGAAAAGGGTTCTTCACAGTAAGGGTGGTTAATCAGTGGAATTCTCTACCAGAGGAGGTGGTGACAGCGGATTCGATAGAAAACTTTAAAAGGGGACTAGATTTATTTCTAATTAAAAAGGGAATTCAGGGTTATCATGGATAATTGGAGGGGCAGTATTGATCCAGGGAGAGGTCCGGTCGCGGGTGTCTGGGATCGGGAGGGAATTGATTTTTTTTTTTTTTTATTATACAACGAATTAATTAATAGTTAATCCGCATATTGCAGATCAGAGGAGATCTTAAAAGGTTGAACTTGATGGACTGAAAGTCTTTTTTTAACCTTAAATACTATCAGCCTTATTAAATTGCAATTCAGTAAATTTAAAAGGCCTCTATTTAAGCGCATAGCATTTTTTTTTTACAGAAGTTTTTAGTTAGTGAAGACCTTGCTTTTGGATAGAAGTTCACTAACTAAAAACTTCTGTAAAAAAAATATGCTATGTGCTTAAATAGAGGCCTTTTAAATTTACCGAATTGCAATTTAATAAGGCTGTATGTAACTATGTATGTAACTATGTGACTATGTGGGGTACCCTTTAGTGTAGGACCAGCGCTGACTATGGGCAAATTATTATTATCTTTATTTATATTGGGCCAACATATTCCGTTGGCTGTACAGGGGTTTAGTACATGGAGAAAACAAACTTAACACCTTATAAAGAATGGAGGGCCCTGTTTTTGAGCATAAAATCAAATGTACATAGAGCTTGTTTCCAAGGCACTGACACAAGATTGAAAACTCGTAAACTTGCAATCTAAGGGATGATGGTTAACTGGGACTCAGAATAAATAATGAGCCTAGAAGACCGCAAAACAACTTGAGTCTCTAGGAGAAATCTGAAGAATTCCTTAGTATGCTCACAGTAAAGCTTGGCCATGCTGTTTTCTCCTACAGAGAAGTTTCAATTGCTTTTCTTTAATGTTAAGTTTTGAGGTGAGATATCCCTCTAAAATCTCTGATTGGTCAAGTCAGTTAAAGCCAATCACAGGCTGCATAAAAAGCCTATTAAGTCCTTTATCTTGCTGATTTACTGCAGCTCATACTCATAGTGGAAGTAAGAAGAAAATATTCAATAACTATGATGATGTCACCTATGACTGACTGCACCTAACACTCCAATACCCAATCACAAACTGCAAACCTATCCTACTGATTCCTATAAAGAAGTACTCTACTGCGTGCATAAGCAAGTTTGGTCCTGGAGAGCCACACACAGGCCAGGATTTGCGGATATTCTTTCTGAGAAAAAACAAGATTATTGGCCGGCACGGAGGCAGCCCCAGGCACGCCGTGTCTGACGCAGCGCTGCGTGACCCGGCGGAGCCTGATCGCTTCTGATTGGCTGGAGGAGGGACTTCCGCCCGTTTTGCGGGCTTCCTCCTCACTCTGCGACGGCCATTGAGCGGATTCCCTCCCTCCCTCCCCTTGAGTTGGTGGTTAGATAAAAATAAAAAAAAGTTGTAGATATACTAATAAGGTATAGTCTAGGGGGTTAGGTTTATTGAGCAAAGTTGAGGGAGCTTAAGTTATGAAAAAAAAAAAAAAAGGGGTGGAAAAGAGTTGAAGGGTAAGGATTTTGGGATTTCTACGTTGGGATGCAAGTAGGAATAACTTTGGTTGGCGGGAGGTGAGGCACCCGGCCCACAGGCTTAAGTGGGCATTGCCCTGCCTCATGGGCGTGCTTAGTAAGCACTGGGTGGCTCTAGGAGCGGGCCCAGGGCGTGAGGTTACTGACCGGGCCGGGCTCCTCCTCCGTGATGTTTATTTGAGCTGTGATGTAACAATGTTAATTATGTTAATTGGTTATTGGTTTATGGTTGCTTTAATAAAGCTGTGGCCCGTAATTTTCCCATGAAACACTTGGTCAGTGTGTTTATTTATCTAAACGCCTAATGGATCTTGCCGGGGTCAAGCTTCTTTAGTCATCCTGATTGGCTCACCTGTGCACTGAAAGGAAATTGTCAAATCCAAGCCTGTGAATGGCTCCCCAGGACCGAACTTGCCTACCCCATCTCTAGTAGAAGTAAAATAATCCAGCGTCTTCAATAACTTTGATGGTGCAGCCTGTGATTGGCTGCACCTGACACATATAAACCTCTAAAACCAGGCTTTTCATAATTCCATTACCATTTACAACAATTATTTTCATGAGAAAAAACATCTCAATTCTAAAACTTGCTCTTTATAACAACTGAAATGAACATTAAAAATCTTTAAATTAGGTAATTACATAAAAGCGATGTCCCGTCCTAGGATTTTTCCCCAAATGTTTTGCAGAAGGCTTAGAATTTCTAAATGCTGCTATCAGTAGATCAGTTTCCATGCTTGATTTAAACCATTTCCTTTTACCTTTGAATGTGACTGCTCGTCCCACGCTGCTTAGCATACAATGGTAAGGTTCAGAATGTTCCATTGTGCTTTCCAGTTCCAAGTAAATTACAATGAATGTCCCTTTTTCTGTATATTTCAATTATAACTCAAGCATTTTATAATTCGCTAAGACTTGTGATCGTTCCTAATATGCTTCCTAGAACCAACATGATCATTTATTTATTTAAAGGGCTACTGTGTTGCCGGCTCTAGTAGATCTGGTTTACTGTACTTAGTATTATCGAAGAAATAAAAATAACAGTGTAGCTTTTATAATTTATATTTGAACTTTCGTATTGCATTTTAGGGAGATTTACTTATGTTCATCACCTATTAGATGTCTGGAGATAAGAACAGATCTCACCCCTGACCTCCTAATAGGTGGTGGACAGAAGTCAATTTTTCTGAGCCTGCAATTTTTTTTCTTCCACTACCGATTTTCTTGCAAAAGTATATGAGCACTAAAGTCATCTTTTAAATGCATATGGAAGGTTCCTGGATATATTTATCTGTTTACTTTTATGCATTTGATTTTATTAAGACATGGTTATAAGCTCTATTATGCAGACACTGACTCTGTAAGGCTGGGTGTGCAGTGTAGTGTCCTAGCCTATCAGGGAGCACGTCTCAACAGCAGGTTGCAGAATGTTATTGAGAGGTGGTCACTGATGGGTTAGTATGAGACACTGTCCAGCAAGTCCGTCAGAGCCTTTGTCTTTGTGAGCTGCAGAGGGCAGACCCATACAGGGACTATTTGTTTGATATTAAGCAGTACAAACAGAGCTTATAAGCACTTCTTAATAAAATAAAGTACAGTAGACTCTCAGTTAACCGGCACCCATTGGGATTGGTAGATGGTGGATAAATGTCATTTCTGGATGCTTGAGAGTTACGATTAAAAGAGACCTAGGGCCTCATTCAATTGCAAGGCCGCAAATCACGGTGCAAGGCCGTATGTCTGTGGGCTTGCTGCGGGCTAGAACTCTGCTACAATTACAGAGGGATTCAATTGAATAAGCCCACAAGCTACAGGCAAAAAGGCGAAACCGTAAACCATGCAATCGTATGTAGCATTTCAGGGCGGGAACATGACCAATTAAGCAAGGCCGTAACTACCAAATTAGAAACAGTGCAGTATTGATTTTCTTATTTGCAGTTGCATTGCTATGGAAAGAGGTTAAACCCCTTTGCGGGTCTCATCTGGTACCCGTAGGATTTTCTTCTACATTTGCCGTTTATGGGTGTGAAAACATTTGCTGGCTTGAAGAATTGTAGCAATTGAATAGTAATTTGGGATTTTAGCGATCGTAACTCTTGCAGATGGGAAAGATCAAAGGCTTAGATGGGCTGTAAGTTATAGTTGTAACAGTCGCAGGGGTTTTAAGCCCATAACTGGTAGATCGCGGCGGCTCGCAAAAAGACAATTGAATAGCAAATTAGTTTACAGGCTCCATTACGGGCTCCCGTAAGCTACAATTTCTCCATTGAATGAGGCCCCTAGACTAGCTACACATAGGATGCTCTGCTAAGTATATTTGTCAGTAAGGGCTGGTCTAGCAGCAGCAGCTTTCACTCCTCATTTCTGCTTTCAGGTAAAACTGAACTGCAGAGATGTACAGTGGATAAAATCTAGGCGCCTGTAAGCATTTTGCGGCCGAACAACCTGGCTCCTGGCATTTTTTGAGCCCTGTAAATTAATTTTTTTATTTAAAGTACAGTATTCCATTTTTTTTCTGGTTGCTTGAGACTTCTGGTTAACTGAGAGCCTACTGTAATTAGATACATTAGGCTTTTTCCATATATAGCACTACAGAATACTATATGTTAGCGTGTTACGAATAAACAATAACAATTATAATAATAGTTTGCTTTTCACAGTTCCTTGTTTGAGAAAATAAACAGCTAATATTTGGAACTCACCAACACTGCTGTGCACCTTTAGAGAGAAGATTAAAAGTTGTATTAAAAAGTTGTTTATATTATTAAAATTGAGCAATAAATGAGATAGTAAAATCTACCTAACATCTTACAAAGACTCCTAGGATGCAGCCATATCCTATATGTTAGGCAGATAAGTGAGACAATCATAAAACATTAAACTAAAATGGTCAATTCAGCAGCAATTTTAAAATGGAAAACACTTTTTCTTATGACTTTCAACCCCTATCTAATGGTGCAAAGCAAAACTTATGACTTCATATATTATAGCTTCAACTGAGCTCTCAACCTGTAATCTGCTTGAGACATTTTTTTAAAAGAATGCAGCTAAATAAAAATAGAAAAAATAAAATAAATAAGCATAATTTTATATATATTTTTTATGGTAGTATTTTAGTATTTCATTTTCTTTTTTCTTTCAAGTGGGTTTGTCCTTGTCACTTATAAGTTTAATTATTTAGACTGAAATGTATTTTAGCTTCCACTATTTTATTAGTGGGATAATGGCTTCTTTTCAGAGCCTCCTCCCGTCTGTAGAAGAAGATCAACAGCAACCAAAATGGCAGATTTAACTGATGATTGCATCTAAAAGGTAACAGATCAGAGGCTTTATTGTATTTACTTTATAGAAACAGTTTACAGCCATTAGTGTAGGAACTGGAGGGAGGTGGATAAAAATTCCCCCCCCCCCCCCCGAGATTTTTTTATGTTCTTATGTATTTATAAATTAGATATTTTAAGGCCTGTGTCTACAATGAGCTTTACCCCCCCCCCCCCCCATAATTATTTTGGCTTTTACACCCCTTTTTTCACCCATTATCAAATGATGGTCTTCAATTGAATATATTTTAAATATAGGTCTTTTAAATCCTGGATGAAAAGTAAAATCTCTACTTAGAGGACAAAGACATTTTTTTTTGTAAATTAGATTTTTAGAGTGTTTTAACCTTATTTGTTTTCTTTTGACTTTATGGAATAAATTACTCTTAATAATTTTCACACATTAAATAAGTAAGATTTTAGTATTTTTCTATTTATTTATGACTCATCAGTATTTATCATGTACTCCCATAAAGAGTTCTGTCATCATAACTCTGATGAGTCAATAATTAAATAACAACAAAATACATGAATAAGTAGATATTTCGAGAGATAAAAATTGCATATTATAATAACTTGTACTAAACATATGTGATTAAACTTCAACCTAAATATTTAAAATTGCTGCGTTAATGGAAACTAA
Source organism: Discoglossus pictus (assembly GCA_027410445.1). NCBI lineage: Eukaryota > Metazoa > Chordata > Amphibia > Anura > Alytidae > Discoglossus > Discoglossus pictus. The sequence continues at coordinate 386,592,977 of CM050167.1, read as the reverse complement.
ACTTTTTATCTACTTTGGTTCAGAGCAAGTGTATAATTTTATAGAAGAATTTGGTTGGAGGCAGAGTAGGGGAGAGAGAAAATATGTGTGTTAATAAATATACCGTAATTAAAATAAAAAAATTATACATATTAGGACACAGATTTAGCATTGATAAAAAAATAATACATTTATATTGCTTTTTGTTTTAGACGTTCAGTTGCGTCCGACTCTCTGTGACCCTATGGACCGCAGTATGCCAGGTATATCTTTCAGTCACTGCCCCTCTGATCTCCATCAAGTTCATGTTCATTACTTTAGAGACATCATCTATCCTTCTCCACCTCTTTCGTCCCCTTCTTCTTGTGATTTCAATCTTTCCCATCATCAGAGTCTCTTCTAGGGAATCCTGCTGTCTCATGTTATAGCCAAAATATTTGAACTTCAGTCTCATGATCAGACCTTCTAGTGAACAGTTCATCTTGATTTCCTGAAGTATTGATGTATTGCATCTTCTCACAGTCCAAAGGGCTCTAAGTAGTTTTCCCCAACACCACAATTCAAAGGCGTCAATTCTCTGGCGCTCAGACTCCTTTATGGTTCAGCTCTCACATCCGTATGTTACTACTGGGAGTACCATAGTTCTAACTATACAGACCTTTGTTGATAGTTTAATATATTTACTTTTTACAAGCATGTCCATGATTGCCATAGCTTTCCTTCCCAGAGGCAAACATCTTTTAATTTCAAGGCTACAGTCACCATCTGAAGAGATCATGGATCCCAGGAAAATAAAATCTTTCACTTCCTCCCCTTCTCCCCCATCTACAGTATTTGCAAGGAACTGAGATTGCCTTTTGCCATGATCTTCATCTTTTTAAGGTTGAGCAGCAGGCCAGCTTTTGCTCTCTCTTTTGTTACCGCATGTCTGAGGTTGTTGATATTTCTTCCAGCAATATTGATTCTAGTTTTGAATTCATCCAGTCCTGCCTTACACATGATGTATTCTGCATATAAGTAAAATAAATAAGGTGACAATATACAACCTTGTCACACTCCTTTTCCGATCTTGAACCATTCTGTTGCCCCATGTTCTTTTCTGACCATGGCTTCTTGGTCTACATACAGATTCCTCAGGAGAAGGATGAGATGATCTGTTACTCCCATTTCTTTAACACATTTACCAAAGCACCAAACTAACTACAAAAGAAAAGAATATAAAAATTAAAATATTAAAAATATGAGTCATAGTTAGTTTAATATAAATATGCTTTTTGTGTCAAAATCATTATTTGAACTTCCGCAAATTGATAAATCTCAGGTAGAGGCCCTTGCACACCCCATCATGACGGAAGAAATTAAATGGGCAATTAGTGCCACAAGATCACATGCTGCCCCTGGTCCGGATGTATTCACAAACTATTACTACAAACAATGCATAGATCCCTTATTACCTCACCTCCAGCGGCTGTTTAACGGGTTTCTTTCAGGCCCCCCAATTAGACCAGAATTCCTGGAGGCAAAAATTATTGTGATCCCCAAAGAAGAGAAAGACCCTGCACAATGTGGTAGTTACAGACCGATCTCATTAATTAACACATACATTAAATTATACTCTAAAATAATGGCAAATAGATTGGCGCTATTGTTGCCAGATGTGATCTATCCAGACCAGTTAGGTTTTATCGCAGGTAGGGAAGCACCTGATAACACCAGGAACATTTTAAACTTCATAGATATTGCTTCTAAAGAAAAAATGCCATTAATGCTCCTATCCTTAGAAGCAGAGAAGGCATTCAATAAGATAGATTGGGCCTTTATGTGGAAGACACTGTCAAATTTTGGCCTAGGGGAAGGATTTCTGAAGGTCATTATTCCTTTATACGCTGGTCCTGTAGCATTTATTGCATATCAGGGGTTTGTTTCCGAGCGGTTTAACATTACTAGGGGTACTAGACAGGGCTGCCCACTCTCACCCCTGCTATTTGCACTATGTCTTGAACCGCTAGCTGCGGCAATTAGAAACTGTCCAAAAATAAGGGGAATGCAGGTTGGAGCCAAAGTATACAAACTTAATCTCTTTGCGGACGATGTTATGCTTTCACTAACTGAACCAACAACTGGCTTACCTAACCAATTCCACCTGCTCCAGAACTTTGGCCAAGTTTTGGGGTTCAAAATCAGTACAAACAAAAGTGTAGCCCTCAACATCACACTACCTCAAGTACTGAAAGATAACCTAGAGAAGAGATTTCCCATCAAATGGGCCCCCAAACATATAACTTATCTAGGAATCAATATCCCAAGATCTGTAGGTCTAGTATATGAAGCAAATTTTCCTCATGTTTTTAAAAGACTCAAAGCAGACATTTTAAGATGGAAATCCTTTAACATTTTGTGGTTAGGAAAACTAAATGCTATCAAGATGAATGTGATTCCCCAAATCCTATACTTATTTAGGACAATACTAACACCAATCAATCTAAAAGACCTTAAGTTGATGCAAAAGACACTCTTTAAATTTGCTTGGAACAATAAGAAACCAAGAGCCCATAGAGTCACAATGTGTTCTCCTAAACAGAAAGGGGGTTAGCTTTCCCTGACCTAATCAAATATTATAAAGCCACGAGGCAGGCTCAAATCACGAACTGGTTCAAAAAAGAGGCCATCCCGGTGCGGGTAGAAATTGAGAAGCAAATTTGAAGGGACAAACAATGCATGCTGTCTCAAGTCTTATGGCTTAGCACATGTCTGAAACTGCGTACACACAAGTTACCGATCTGCATTAACCACTCTTTAAAACTATGGATTAAATAGACAGAAGGACAAACCTCCTAAGTGTAGGTTCAGGTTTAACCCCGCTTTGGCAACCCAATAAAGATCACCAAATCAATAAGATGGCCCAGATGAAATGGTGTACAAAAAACAAACTAATGTTAGTGGCAGATACTTGGGTAGCTACACAAAGAGTCACACCGTCAACCATCACAGACATTATTCAGGTGCCACATAGAGTGTGGCTTAATCTAATGGTAATCAATGAGTTGCTAACACAGACTGCGAAGACTAATAAACATAATGCTAAATCACCCTTTGGGCGATGCTGCATCAATAATCCAGGGGGTAAGGGTAATATCTCCATAATTTACAATTACATCTCTGAGCTCACCAGGGAGGTTAAACCACGTAATCAAGTTGCATGGGAATATGATTTACATATAGCACTAGATGACAGTCAGTGGGGTAAGATCCTCAAACAAGCTAATAATTCCTCTTTAAACATTACGCTAAAAGAAAATTATTTTAAAACAATAATGTGGTGGTACCCAATGCCATCAAGACTCCACCTTTCAAACCAATCACTTTGTGACAATTGTTCTAGGGTTTGCGCAAACACAGGGACTTTAATGCACATGCTCTGGGACTGTCCAAAAATCAGGCACATATGGGTGGCAACATATGACTTATTAGAAAAACTTTGGGGGAGTCCATTACCACAAAAGCCGGAGGAAGCTCTTTTAGGCCTACCAGTCACAGGGCTTTCTAAAGCGGATCAATTTTTGGCCTCTAGATGCATTACAGAAAAACACTGGAAACTTACTTCCCCGATTCAGGTTCATTCGGGCCATGAGTTCACTTTTAGCCTAAATTGATGAGAGATATAGATGATGGCCCTCCTGCTGGGATATCTGGACTCTGAGGGGTCCGCAATAAGGTTGGTGAAAATTCCTCCAACCTGATGGTTTGGCTTCCTGTTTCTGTTTCCCTGCCCCTTCTTTGGAGATGTCTGTTTTATATTGTGTAACTTTCTACGTATGTTTTCCATATTACTATGATAAACAAAAAAGAAAAATGTTTGAAAAACCAAAGAGACTTCACATGTTGTATAGAATAAACTAAATAAAAAATATGGAAGATTGAAAATGTTGGACTGCCTTTCTAAATGTTAAAATGGCCACAAAATAAAACTATATCTAGACTAGAGCATAAATTCTGGCTTAATTTGGACATATTCTGTTTATTTCATTTTGCAAGTAAATGTTTATATACCCAATCTATATAATCTGTATTGTGAATATTCCGTAAAGTGATTTTCCAGCTCTTCAAACAAATAACAGCACACTTTGATATTTAGCGCATTTTATGTTGTGCATACTGCCATCCAATCAGAACCAGCTGCTAGGTCTCAGTTCCATCATCTGTCATTATTATTATTATGTTTATTGGTAATGCTCCAACATATTCCGTAAGCTGTACAGAGGTCAAGAACATGGCAAAAATAATATTAACAACTTATACAGAATGGAGGACCCTGTTTTTGAGCTTAAAATCAAATGTACATAGTGCTTGTTTTCAAGGCACCGACACAAGATTGAAAACTCGCAACCTTGCAATCTAAGGGTTTAGGTGTGATACAAGAGGGTGACAAATGCAAGATGGCGGCGTGAATGCAATTGGTTCAGTCAAGTGGAGGTATCTGTGTGTTGTACTGTAGATTGTGGGTGTAGGTGTTTTTAAGCTGTGGAGTGTGCAGTTGTACATATTAAGGTGATAATATTTTTTAAACAGGTGTGTTCTTAGGGATTTTTTAAAGGTTTTGAGGCAGGAAGATAATCTAATAGAGCGAGGCAAGTAGTTCCAGATAGTGGCAGCAGCACGAGGAAAGCCTTGAAGGCGGGAATGAGAGGAGGTGATGAGAGATGAGAAAAGAAGAAGGTCATTAGCAGAACGAAGGGGGTAGTTCAGAAAGTATTTTGAAGTAAGAGCAGAGATATAAGGGGGTGCACTGTTGTTGAGGGCCTTATATGTTAGGGTCATGATTTTAAATTTGATTCTGGAGGCTATGGGAAGCCAGTGGAGTGACAGAGAGGAGCTGCAGACACTGAGAGTTTGGTATTGAAGATGAGTCTAGCAGAGGCGTTTATTATGGATTGGAGGGGAGACAGACGAGAGATGGGGAGGACAGCAAGGAGTGAATTGCAGTAGTTGGGTAGAGATATGATGAGAGAGTCTATTAACATTTCAGCTGTGTCTTCTGTAAGATAATGACAAATTTTGGAGATGTTTTTAGGTGAAACTGACAAAAGTTTTGTTATTGTTTGTATGTGAGGAATAAAAGAGAAGGTGGGATCCAGTAGAACCCCAAGACGGGGTTGTGAGGCGATGATGGTGTTGTCAACAGGAGTGAAAGCTGTATTAGAGGGTGGAAAGATAAGGAGTTCACTCTTAGACATGTTGAGTTTGAGTTGACGGGCAGACATCCAGGAGGATATGCTAGAGAGGCCGTTGGAAACGAGCTAAAAGAGAGAGGGGGATAGATCTAATGTGGAGAGCTAGATTTGAGTGTCATCTCCATAGAGATGATACTTAAATCCAAAGGATTTTATTATAGTAACAAGTGAGGATGTGTAGATGGAGAAGAGGAGGTGGCCTAGGACTGAACCTTGGGGTACGCCAACAGACAGAGGGAGAGGTGAAGAAGAGGTGCTGGAGAAGGAGACACTAAATGTACATTCTTCTAGATAGGATGTTAACCATGAAAGAGCTGTGTGGATGCCAAAGGAGTGGAGAGTTTGGAATAGAAGAGTATGGCCAACTCTATCTGTAACTGTCATTAAAAAGTCTCTATAAAAAAGTGACATGGCAGGTCAAAACAAAAGCACATTGACCTGTCATGTTGCAGAAAGTGACCAAGGAAATGCAAGACACACTTTACGCATCAAATTTTTAAGGGATGAAGAATCTGATAAAGTTATAACTATAACAACAACGTGTATGTATCTAAGGCAAAAATACTTTAAATGACCTCAGTAGTTTGGGAAAAATGTCACATATTTGTGAAGTAGGTAACAAACTAACAACATTTAAGAGACTTGTTTCATGGGATCCCTTGGACTGCAAGTAGATCAATAAATCAGTACTTCAGAAAATCGAGACAATCTGTTCAGTAGAAGGTATGATCATGAGGCTGAAGCTCAAATACTTTGGCCATATCATGGGAAGGCAGGATTCCTTAGAGAAGACTTTGATGCTGGGAAAAATTGAAAGCGCTGAAGAAGGGGATGACGGAGGTGGAGATGTATAGAAGAGGCAATGAACATGAACTTGATGGAGCTCAGAGGGGCAGTGAGAGTCTGACTAAACAACAATTATGGGTTCTTCTAAGCTAGTTTGCCAGGAGCCTTAAGAGAAGGTTATCCTATCAGGACTTCCTCTTCTATTAAGTTATTTTGTCAAATTCATAGTGACAGTCTTTTCAATAGAATGAAATAGAGATCTTACTTCCCCAGGTATCTGATCCTATAAGGAACAAAAACAAATGTCTGCCTCTGCTGACTTATTCTAAACTTTCTAAAAACCTTTTGCTTATTATTAAATCAAGTTTTTCACTAAAACATTGTTTAAACATGACACTTCATATGACACTCCTTCAAAGAACATTCAAGATTGCTCCCGCATGTAACATCTCAATACATCCTTACAGATAAAATCACAAACAGATCCTAAAATAGAATTTGTTCTGGAAATAACACATGTTGCCATCTAAAGAAAGCCTATTGCATCACATCCTCCATACAACCAAAAGAGGATATTAACCCCCCATTTTCTAAGAAGTTGCTTTTCTTCAACTCAAGATGAAAGACAACATATCAAAGTAACTACAAGAATCGGTGTGTTTCAAAGACTCACTGCTGTTGTGAATCATTTTTTCATAAGAAATACAATTCAGAAACTTGAAAGGATTTGGATCTGACATCTTAGTTTTCAAGACTGCAAAGTTTTTTTTTTTCATGAACAGGTTAAAAAATGTAACTTTATTTCCACTGTAGACTGCATTTGCAACAGAGGGCAATTGAAGGTTAAAGGTTAATTGAAGGTTTCTGGATTTTACTATATATATAATATTCTTGCGTATCTATTTACTTTTATGTACTTTATTTTATTAAGAAGTGCTTATAAACTTACTGCCTAAAATCAAACAAATAGTCCCTGCATGGGTCTGCCCACTCTGGTGTATGCAGAAAAAGTCTCTATAGAGCTGGAAGTGCAGTGTAGTGTCCTAGCCTGTCAGGGACCACATCGCAGCAGCATGTTGCTGAGAGATGGTCACTGATTGGTTAGTAAAAGACACAGCACAGCAAGTACTACAGAGTCTGTGTCTTTGTTAGCTGCAGAAGGCAGACCCAGAGAAAACAGAGCTTAAATTCACTTCTTAATAAAATAAAGTACATAAAAGTAAATAGGTACAGAGGGATATTATATACCTAGCAACATCCAGGAAACTTCAATATCTCTTAAAGAGTTCCTTCGGAAAGACTCTTAGGGTATGATAACATTCACTAAGAACACGGACCAGGCACAAAATGTGTTCTAGGGGTAGAAAGATGATTGAAATACAGTACACTGTATAAACAGTAAGAAAAAAAAAAGCAATATGTACACCTACATTCAGAAATCAGGCCAGGAGACATGTTTTCCGACATAATTACTCAGTGAACTGTGCTTCTACTGCTGCTAGGGATTCTGGTCATTGACCTGCAAATGAAGCTTAGATATCACCAAGCCCCTTATCAGTGGCAGAGCTACCGCCGGTGCAAGCAGTGCAATGCACTGAAGCCCCGTGCTCTCACTTTTTTTTTCTTTATTGCCTTTTTTTTATTTCCCCCTGGGGGGCCTTGATATAAAGGACTACAGAATCTACAAAATATAATAATGGAGTTTTTATTTGCATTTTGCTTTTTAAAAACATGTTGACAATTATCATGTTATTCAAAAAATTATATATAAAAAAAAAACTGTGTAGCAAACTGTGGTAGATTTTGAGCCTCATTTTAATATCACTACCCAGAATCCGTTGCAGAAATTAAAATATTGATCACTGAGAAATTCTTGCCATGTTTGGACATCTATGGATAAATGTAACTGATGGAAGGGATAAGGTATGTCAAGCATCAGTTTGAACAAAAATATTCACGAGCAACATCCCCATTTCACATTCTCTAAATCATGGTCAACTAACCAGTGATCCACAAGCTCTATTCAGATGGTCCATGATACAATTGGGATTACAAAAAATTATTAAACAAAATAAAAAAATAAATAAAAATGCATTAACAAGCTGTGAAGAGATGCCCAGATACTTGATGTCATAGTTTATAAGTGCAAAACATATATGTCAATTAAGCAGTATTGATGGTTCACCAAGACCTAAGTCAAGTTTTGCATGGTTCATTGAGTATATCTCTAATAACTATCCAACCTATTTATCCTAACATCTGAGAATATTTCCAGGGACAACTTTTATCAGGACAGAAAGATCTACTCAAGGAACTATCCCCTGAAAACAGGGACACTTTAGTTTGTTGTTTTTAGTCATACAGTCATTTTGGACTCTACATGACTCTATGGGCCTCAGCACACCGGGCACATTTGTCAGCCACTGCTCCTATGAGCACTTTCAAGATCATGTTCATTGCTTCAATATCTCATCTATCCATCTCTGCCTCTGCCAACCCCTTCTCCCTGTGCCTTCTATCTTTCCCAGCATCAGAGTGTTCTCTAGGAAATTATGTCTTCTCGTGATATGGCCAAAATATTTGAGTTTTAGTCTCATGATCAACCCTTCCAGTGAACCGTGATTTACTTTATTTCCTGTAATATTGATTTATTGGATCTTCTCGCAGTCCAAGAGACTCTAAGCAGTTTTCCCCAACACCATGTTTCAAAGCGTCAATTCTACGGCTCTCGGCCTTCTTTAGTTTATAATATCTTCAAATCCTCTTTATTTGTTTCAGTACACTAATTCCTCTAGTTAGGATGCTTTATCTCATTCTATTAGAAAAAACTTTAAAGCTTCCTTTTCAAGTTTCATGAGCCCAGGATTCAAATTAAGGCTGATATTAAGGCCCCTAAAAGCATATGTTAGATTAACAGCTATACCACCGGGGTGTAGTTTAAGGAGGCTCTATTTGTTTTGTGGCCTCCCTATACTTTAAAAAATACATGCCACCTTTGTTTCTCATTTGCTTAATTGCAAACATTTCAATTTTATTTAGAAGTATTAACAAAATGAATAGAAATGTTCCCTAGTATACATGTATAAAGTAGCATGTAAACAGTCTGCTCGCAGAGAATAAAACATAGATCTGTAGACGTACTGTGTGCAGAGAGTGAGCAAGAGAGATTTGTGTCTGGTTTCTTTTTAAGAGGTTCATGTGGGAGGTGTAACTAGGCAAGGATGGTCTATGTGGGGAATACAAAGCTGTAGTGTGTAGGGGGAAAGGCAGAAGAGTATAGAGATGATGAGATATGACATATGTGTGAATGGCATTAGAAGTGGTTAAGATGAGGTAGGTGCAAATAAAATAGATATAGCTATACTAAAACTCAAATGTTTCCTCATTCAATGGATTTATGGGTTTTATATGTTTAACATATTTCATCTTTGTAATGTGATGTTTAGTCTAAGCTCCAGCAGTCAAGCACACTATGCAAAATTGTCATTTTTTAATGCAATGGGTTGGCCATATCTTGGAACCGGGAGCATGCAATTTTTTGGAAGTGTGTATTGGACGTCTCTTCTAATTGGGCTCTTCCGATCTTGGTCATGCCTTGGGACTACCCTTCTGTGCCATGGTAATTTCTTGGAACTGTGTGCTGGTCATCTCTTTACATTGCATGCTGTTCATCTATTAATCTTTAAAACTATGAACTGGTCATACCTTGGGACAGGGTGCTGCCCATTTCTTTAGATTGCGTGCTGTTCATCACTTACTCTTTAGAACGATGTTCTGGCCATATATTGGGACAGTGTGCTGTCCATCACTTTGGACTGCTTGCTGCCTATTTTCTTGAGTTTGTGTTTTAGTAATTTCTTGGGACTCTCTGCAGGGTTTTCTTGAGATTGTGTTTGGGACATTTCTTTAGATGGCATGCAGGTCATCTCCTAGAACTGTCTGCTGGTCACTTAAAGGTACACTGTAGATCATGAAAAAGCAACTTGTTTATGAAGTACAATATTAACAAGAGATGGACCCTTTTCAGAGGATATCAGATATTTAAAGATTTTTATGTGCATTGGATTCCATTTTGTGTTTGTTATATCACTTCCTGAGAGATGAATGGTAGGGTTGTGTCTAGGTATCTATCAATGGAAGGAGGAATGAGAAAGGAGGGAATAGGGAGAGGTGCATAGTCTTTGTTAGATAATTGTATCAGACTGAAACTGACACCACATCTATTCTCCCCAACGGGCCCAGAAGCAGGTAGTTTGCATCAATAGATACAACCACAACGCTCCACAAATGTAAGCGCCCCTCTCACATATACACTTCCAAGAAAGTATCAGGTATGCAACTAGAGTCCAGGAAAGGCATCAAAATAAAATGTTTGTTGCTAATTAAAAATGATCTTTATGACTTTTAGTTGTACAGTAATCCTTTGATGGGACTGAGTGAAAAAGCATTTCTTAGGACCAGGTGTAAGTCATTTGTTGGGACTGTAAACTGGACATTTCTCGACTTCACCTCAAATAGAGCCTCATTCAATTGCTTCGATTCAGAGATCCGGGATCGCAAATGGAAGTCGCGCGTTACACACACCTCACGCTTACAATAGTGTCAATGAATATACCATTTAATGGAAATATTAAGTATTATATATATATATATATATATATATATATATATATATATATATATATATATGTATAATCATTACATTTTTGGTGGGAAAAAGTGTGACAGAAGCCCTCCACCGTACAGTAGTACAGTAAATAAAGAGTACATTTGTGTGTATATATATATATATATATATATATATATATATATATATATATATATATATATATATGTATATATATATATATATATATATATATATATATATATATATAAATGTAACGGAGCTGGAACACGCAGTCCAATATCTCCACTGGTATACGGTAAAATACCCAAGAGGCACTGCAGTCTCACCATTCCCGACCTCCCATATTGGACGACACACAATTTGGGAGTCAAATGAAAACTGACTTTATTTTGTTCTGCAGAAATATTTATACCCATCTCTTCCCACAGGCAATACACATGCCCATATTTGGCCGCACAATACACATAAAGAGAACAATAGGTCTGGTCACACCTCCCCGAGGCTCCCTGGCAACTTTGATACAATCAGACATTGATTCAATTACACTTCTTTGTTCTTATCTGAGAATGAAAACACTGTATACAAAAGACTTCCTTTATCTTATGCAGAGTCTCTGTAACAGTATTATCTCCCATGCCAAGTAGCTGCAAATGTTTGGGACAATATTCTGCAGAGCATAAACCAACATACATGCAGTATAATAGTAGGATCATATTTTAACCATAATAATCATAAAACAGGGTAAAACAGTGATGGGTTCCGTTACACACCTCCCCCGTGACCATAAGCCGGCATACACGGTCTGATCCCAACGGATCGGCCTTGGGATGTCCGGACAAAAGTATTTGTTGGTCAATTCTCTAGTTTGACAACCCATCAGCATTACTGCAATTCACATTTACTCACATTTCCCATATCCCCAGATAGCTGGGATCTGAGCGCACAAAACTACCGAATAGCGCTCAGATCCTTTTCACACAGTTCAATTGCCATGTAGCTAAGGTCTTTCCCATAGTCTTTCATTATATGAATGGGCTTCATGGCACAGTTATCTGGGAGATTGGGGTCTCCCCTTGTTAGGGTAAGCTGTCGCTGGGGGGAGATGGCGACCCCTTCAGCTCCCTGGGGTTCACACTGCCGCTGGGGGGGAAGGATGACACCTTCTGCCCCCTGGGGTTCACACTGCCGCTGGGGGGGAAGGACGACACCTTCTGCCCCCTGTGGTTCACACTGCCGCTGGGGGGGAAGGACGACCCCTTCTGCCCCCTGGGGTTCACACTGCCGCTGGGGGGAAAGGACGACACCTTCTGCCCCCTGTGGTTCACACTGCCGCTGGGGGGGAAGGACGACCCCTTCTGCCCCCTGGGGTTCACACTGCTGCTGGGGGGAAAGGACGGCCCCTTCTGCTCCCTGGGGTACACACTGCCGCTGGGGGGAAAGGACGACACCTTCGGCCCCCTGGGGTACACACTGCCGCTGGGGGGGAAGGACAACACCTTCGGCCCCCTGGGGTACACACTGCTGCTGGGGAGGAAGGACGGCACCTTCTGCTCCCTGGGGTACACACTGTCGCTGGGGAGGAAGGACGACACCTTCAGCTCCCTGGGGTACACACTGCCGCTGGGGAGGAAGGACGACACCTTCAGCTCCCTGGGGTACACACTGCCGCTGGGGAGGAAGGACGACACCTTCAGCTCCCTGGGGTACACACTGCCGCTGGGGAGGAGGGACGACACCTTCAGCTCACTGGGGAACACACTGCCGCTGGGGGGGAAGGATGACACCTTCAGCTCCCTGGGGTACACACTGCCGCTGGGGAGGAAGGACGACACCTTCGGCCCCCTGGGGTACACACTGCTGCTGGGGAGGAAGGACGACACCTTCAGCTCCCTGGGGTACACACTGTCGCTGGGGGGGAAGGACGACACCTTCTGCTCCCTGGGGTACACACTGCTGCTGGGGGAGAAGGACGACACCTTCGGCCCCCTGGGGTACACACTGCTGCTGGGGAGGAAGGACGACACCTTCAGCTCCCTGGGGTACACACTGTCGCTGGGGGGGAAGGACGACACCTTCAGCTCCCTGGGGTACACACTGTTGCTGGGAGGGGGCATTAGTTGGAGTATTCCACGTGGAGTGGTTTCTGTTTCTGGGACAGTCTCTCTGCATGTGGCCCTGCTGGTTACACGTGTGGCACCTGATGTACCGCGGAGGGGTTTGGTAGTTCCCACAAACCCGGACACAGTGCTGGGGCGGGGTTAATGGTGGGAGGTGGGTTAGCAGCTCCCAAGATGGACCGCTCCCGTGCCCGCTGCTTTTCCATTATGTAATTGTGTACATCTGTCATTAACCATTCCAAGGTTTTTATGGGAAGCGTACCTGGGAAAAAGGCCAGTCTGCTTTGGAGTTCTCTTCCAAACTCAGTCTGTGGGGCAATAAGAGGTACTGTAACCATGAGTTCCTTTCTGTCTGCATCCCTGTAGTCCGCGGCCGCCTCCTCCTCCTCATGATGGAACGCTGTCCGAAAACTAGCCGGTTCCATCCTGCTGTAGCCAGGGGCACTGTACGGATACTAGCGTTGCCCTCAATTTGTACTCCACGGAATGGTGTCTCCTGTAGCTGTCCTTCTGACCGTGGGAACAATTCCGCCACTTGCCACCAAATGTAACGGAGCTGGAACACGCAGTCCAATATCTCCCCTGGTATACGGTAAAATACCCAAGAGGCACTACAGTCTCACCATTCCCGACCTCCCATATTGGACGACACACAATTTGGGAGTCAAATGAATACTGACTTTATTTTGTTCTGCAGAAATATTTATACCCATCTCTTCCCACAGGCAATACACATGCCCATATTTGGCCGCACAATACACATAAAGAGAACAATAGGTCTGGTCACACCTCCCCGAGGCTCCCTGGCAACTTTGATACAATCAGACATTGATTCAATTACATTTCTTTGTTCTTATCTGAGAATGAAAACACTGTATACAATAGACTTCCTTTATCTTATGCAGAGTCTCTGTAACAGGATTATCTCCCATGCCAAGTAGCTGCAAATGTCTGGGACAATATTCTGCAGAGCATAAACCAACATACATGCAGTATAATAGTAGGATCATATTTTAACCATAATAATCATAAAACAGGGTAAAACAGTGATGGGTTCCGTTACAATATATATTTATGACCAGGCATTAAAAAATTACAGCTGATTTGGGCCGGATCAGGAGAGCGCGTTAATGAAAAGGCCAAAAATAATCGAGGAAACCTTTGCCGAAAGCCAATTTAGGACTGATGCTTAACTGACCGCTCAATGCAAAGTGATGGCTAAAACCTGCAAAAGAAACCATGAAGTGTAAGAGGGTAAGAGGGTGATATGTGAAGGTGACAAGGGGTTTGTCCTTGTACATGGGCAAGGACACCGATTGGCCAGAATGATAGAGTTGGGCCAGCGAAGGCTGATATGTGACTGTTATTTAGAAGATTTAGGCTGAAACACACCGTGTGGGCACGTAAGCCAAAAAGCGATACCTTGGACATGGGCAAGGCAGGCTGCACAGCATATTACGGCTAAATCTGCTACTTACCCGGTTTTCTTCTGGAACCATGACTTCTTCTCCACCAGTATTGTGAATTTTGAATTTAGCATCATGTTTTTTACATACAAACATACAGTGGATATAGAGGGAATTATAAACAGTTCCAAATACCAGTCAATATTGGCACAAAACCTTCAGGCTTCTGCTAGAAAGCTGAACATGAAGAGGAACTTCATCTTTCAGCATGACAACGACCCAAAGCATACATCCAAATCAACAAAGGAATGGCTCCACCAGAAGAAGATTAAAGTTTTGGAATAGCCCAGCCAGAGCCCAGACCTGAATTTGATTAAAAATCTGTGGGGTGATCTGAAGAGGGCTGTGCACAGGAGATGCCCTCGCAATCTGACAGATTTGGAGTGTTTTTGCAAAGAAGAGTGGGCAAATCTTGCCAAGTCAAAATGTGCCATGCTGATAGACTCATACCCAAAAAGACTGAGTTCTGTAATAAAATCAAAAGGCGCTTCAACAAAGTATTAGTTTAAGGGTGTGCAGACTTATGCAACCACATTATTTTTATTTTTTATTTTTCTTCCCTCTACCTAAAAGATTTCAGTTTGTTTTTCAATTGAGTTGTACAGTTTATAGGTCACATTAAAGGTGGAAAAAGTTCTGAAATGATTTATCTTTGTCTCATTTTTTTACAGCACAGAAACCTGACATTTTAACAGGGGTGTGTAGACTTTTTATATCCACTGTACATACAAACATGTTATTGACCCCAATAACACACATGCACTATTTTGTTCATGGGTGGGGTGGATAGGGGGTGAATACAAACCACTACTTCAGGCATTACATCACAACATCACTGAGCAAATGATCATATCTGAGATTTAGTAAATCACATGTAGACTTGTGTAGAGTTAATGTGTTGCAGTAGATTGCAGCTTAATGTGTCTTCTTAGTAAATTCCCCCCATTGGCTTTTTTCTTTTTTTTTCTTTCCATTTCTCTACACATTATATTTTGATCTCTTAATGTATTTCCAGTACCCACTTTATGGTACCTATTTCCCCCCCCCCAGTCCTTTAGTCGTGTCCAATGGACACAGCACACAAGGCACATCTATCTGTGTTTCTAGTCGTGCTTATCCATATGGTTTTCTTGGCAAAGATACTGGAGTGGGCTGCCAGTTGCTTCTCCAGTGGACCATAATTTGCCTGACCTCTCTGCTGTGACCTGCCCATCTTGGGTGACCCTACATGCAGAGTCGTAGGAACTGGGAGGGTTGGGGGAGACAAATCCCCCCCTGATTATATGAACAGGGGACACAAAAATAGCAAAATTAAACTTAATCCTGCACTACCAGATTTTGCCACAGTGCTATGGAACAGTATGCCTTTCCCATGAAAGCTTTGACCCATATTTTGTATTATAAATATATATATATATATTTATATATATATATATATATATATATATATATAGAAACGAATATTATTCGTTTCTGTACTTTGTACGGTGGAGAGCTTTTCTCACTTTTGTGCTCACCATACACTAAATGATTATTGTGGAATATATATATATATATATATATATATATATATATATATATATATATATATAATAAGTTGGCATACATTGTATTGGGGTGGGTGGATGGTTGGGACCCTGGGGCATTGAGAATATAAACTAACAAATTAAAAACATTTTTTTGAGGGGCACTGCAGCTCTTGGGCCTCCCAGAGCAGGGCCCCGGTTCATTGCATCGGATGCACTGCCAGTAGATCCACCCCAGCTGGGAGTAGAGTTGAATAGCACCATTTAGGGTCACAACTTTTTTGTCTCTTTAAACTTTAACACCTAGATTTTTTTGTGCTCCTACTGTATGTCCATGCCTACATATTATAGCTCATTGCTTCATTGAGGTGCACAAGCCTCTTTACTATGACAAGGTAGCGATTCAGAAGGAGTAGCTGTTTATAAATAAAGAATAATAAAAAGTAATAAGAGTAATAATGTAATTTCTTGGTACTTAGTGCTGGTCATTCATTGGCAATACTGTTGGTTCAAAAACAATGAAGATTGAGCCTCTAAATACAGCTCCAAAATATTGCCCATTGCATGAAAACCGTCCATCACCCATTGATTATACATGTAAAATTGTTCAAAAATGTCAGGAAATATTTTTTCTGTGTCTACTTAGCGTCTAGTTGCTGACACAGTGTTAAATAATGATATTTTAGAGTACATTATATAAATATAACCCTTGAATAAGGAGTAAGGTTCAGTGATCTATGATCCATCAGCAATTTATAATGTGCTCAATAATTAATGCCACAACTCCCAAAAGTTCTAAAAACAGACGGCAACTTTTATTAGATATTTCCCAGTGGACCAATTTATAAACTTCTGACATACATAGAAGTAAAATTAGCCGTTAAATACCAGAACAGTGTCAAGACCCAACAATTTATTCTATGAAATTAATTTCTTAAGTTCTTAATATTTAACTTTTAATGAACCAACATAATAGTTTATGTATCAAGTTGATTTATTGTGTATTTTCTTAGTGATGTAGAAAATATCATTGGTGTAGTTAATTATACTTTTTTTTTACTTTTTTGTCGAGAAACATACAAGATTATAATGAAGTGCAGAGATTTTGACTTTGATGGAATCCTAAAGTGTAAAGTAAGTTTAAGAATGGCAACAAGTTTAATTGTCTCCATGGAAAAGAGAACAATAAGTATTTTTCACTACATAAGAAAGCATTTTTCTTTGTTGCAGCTAAAAGAGGATATTTGTTAAAGGGCCAGTGTAAGGTCTTAGTAATGTGTGTTTATAAAGTCAACCATAATGCTAAATAAAATGGTTTCAAAATGAGTGTCACGTGCCTGAGGTGCTGGGTCTTTCTGGACCTCACTCATCAAATGAATCAAATTATTTGCCTAAAATTGAAATTATCTGGCAGCGGATTAATTATTCAGGAGTGTTACCTAAGCCATTTCTTTCATTTTTTTTATTATTCATTGTTTAGAAAATCACGTAATAAAATTATTAACTTAAGATACAGGCACGGTCACACATACACACAGGGATCGGCAGAGAAAAGTCACAACTACTGAATAATTAAACAATTTTCACGTGATGACAATGGCTTCCAGTAAAATGATACAAGCTGTGTGATAGGAATAAAGTAAAGACAGTAGTGGGAGATGAGGAGATGGGGAAGGGGAGA
Organism: Discoglossus pictus; assembly: GCA_027410445.1. Taxonomy (NCBI): domain Eukaryota; kingdom Metazoa; phylum Chordata; class Amphibia; order Anura; family Alytidae; genus Discoglossus; species Discoglossus pictus. The sequence continues at coordinate 386,575,561 of CM050167.1, read as the reverse complement.
TGAGGGGGGAGATGGGGAAGGGGAGATGAGGAGATGAGGGGGGAGATGGGGAAGGGGAGATGAGAAGGGGGAGAGGGGATATATATATATATATATATATATATATATATATATATATATACAGCAATTGTTTCACATAGGGTGGGCTAAGAGTGATAGAAGCCCTCCACCGTAAAAAGTACAGTAGTACAAATAAGGAATAGTACATTAGTGATTCCATTTGGTATATATATATATATATATATATATAGCTCTGGAGGGGGGCCCCGAGGGGGTCAACATTTTGTGCCACTCATCCCTGCTGGGGGGGCAGTATTATTTTTTTTTGCCCTGGTGTTTTCGAGCTCCGCCACTGTCCAGAACTCCAGGCAGGTAACATTCAATTAAAAATTTAAAGTGCACAACAAATTGCAGAGTAAGTTGTCCAATAACGACAAACTGTGGGGAGCAAGCAGCAAAAAATACTTGCTCCCCAAGTGATCAAGGCTAGAAAATTAGATTTTAATCTTAAATGTGGAACTTTCCTTCAGAATAGGGACATTTGAGAAGCTCCAAAGGACATGGAGATTCCCACTGAAAAGATGGATGTCTAATAAAATGGTCCGTGACTTATAATATTATTTTGTTTCCAAGAATAGTACATATTGTCTTCTGAATCTCTTTTTGAAGTGCTTTGAATTTGAATGCCCAGTAGTCTTTCCTTATAGGAGTCTTTATCGGCCTCTGCACTGGTCATTGAAGGCAAACCTAGACTGGTCAGAAGAAAATAGAGATAGATCTCTGTTACTCCCTGCACACTACATTTTTAATGTACGGTTTGAAAGATCAATTAAATGTATTCTATTCAAACATTTTTCATTACTAATTATTTACACATTAATTAATTAATTAACGAAACCCTATGGATTTATACCTTTTTTTCAACCTTAACTACTATGTAACTATCAGCCTTATTAAATTGCGATTCTGTAAATTTAAAAGGGCTCTATTTAAGCACACAGCATATTTTATTTACAGAAGTTTTTAGTTAGGGAAGACCTTGCTTTTGGATAGAAGTCACTAACTAAAAACTTCTGTAAAAAAATATGCTGTGTGCTTATATAGAGCCCTATTAAATTGACTGAATCACAATTTAATAAGGCTGTAAATGTTTATTCTATTTATTTCACATAATATGCATTCATTTTCTCATTGGTATTATAATATTTTTGCCCTCTTCTCAAACTCTTGTATTTTCCACTAAATAGCTATGTACATACTTGTAATATTTTTACAGAGTGTGAATACAACATAAAAGATAAAATGATATGGTCTGCACATCTGTACTTTGAGGCGACCCCACTTACTGCTGTAATTTTTATAAAAAACACACTCATTTCCTGCCCTGAAACACTTTCAAGTGCATTAACTTAATTTCCTTAACTTCTGAAAACAGCCAGATAACCATTTCTTGTTTCAAATTAACATTTGGTACAAGCTGAACTGCGGCGTTCATGAAACTGCTAAAAATGTAAACAACTGTAAATTCGAATACAGAGACATTGATGGATAACCTCTATGGTCCCCATTCATGAGGCGATGGAATTAAGAAATGAACATTATTTCAACAAGAGAAGCGTTTTAGCATGAAGATTTTAAATTTCATTGAATAGTATCCAATAAATGAAATGTATATGTTAGAAAGTAAAAATTTGCCAAAATATTTACCAAAACTAAACATGAAAGAAATATGTTCTCCCTTGTAACTGGAGGGAAAGTTCAATCAAAATGTAAGAGCCCGATTCAATTGCACAACCTTAAGTTACTGGAGCTCATAAGTGAGGCCATAAGTTAATATGCTATTCAATTGGCGTCTTTTTGCTGGCTCTGAAAGGGTTACGGGTTACGGCCTTGAAAACTTTGCGATGATTAAACCCGGAACGTACAGCAACCCGAAGCCTTTGATCTTTCCCGTCCACAGGAGTTACGATTGCTAAAATCGCAAATCGCTATTCAATGGCTGCAAATGTTTTCACACCCATAAACGGCAAAAGTAGGAGAAGATCCTACGAGTGCTAGAGAGGACCCGCAAGGGGGTTTAACTCCTGTCTGTAGCACTGTAAATGCAAATAAAAAATCAATGCTGCACTTTAAAAGACGGGAAAGTGATGACAGACATTAGAATTAATTGCACAACAGTCTCAAGCTCGCAAATCGACAGTAACATTTTTTTATTTTGATGTTTCATTTCGGGGTTATATCTATCTCGGGAATCAATGAGTTATACATATCAGGCCACCCATATGGACTAGAACAGTATTGGCATTAATTTTTATTATTTTGTATTTTGAGGGTTTGCGAAGACCCCGAACCTAATTGATTGACATGTAACCTCCATGTTTTACTGCCGTAATGATGGTGGTCTCATTTTCTATTGGCTGTTTCAAAATGGGAAGTTACGGTCTTGCTTAATTGATCATATTCCCACCCTGAACTGCTAAGAACGAGTGCATGGTTTACTCAGTCGGCATTAGGCTCGTAACTTTTGGGCTCCTGAATAGGAGCCCGCAGCACGCCTGCAGACATACAGTATGTATCACGCGAGATGCGGGCTTGCAATTGGATCCAGCTCTAAGTTTCTTATAAAGTAAATGCCTTAGAGAAGATTAAATGCCCATGTAAAATTTATAAAAATATTCTAAGAATATTCTAGTTTTCCAGAGTTGCTTCCAGAGTTTATTCAAGGGCCAATCAAACTGCAGCTGAGATTTAAACTGTGGCAAATAATTTTCTGTATTTTTTGTAGCAGCTGACATATAGGGGGCTTGTAAAAGTAGATAAGCGCTAAAGAGCTATAACAAAAGAGAATGCCAAGTTGTGAATTGCAGTAAAACATGCATAAGAGAAGAGCGACATTCCTTTATGATTAATGTTTCAGGAGCATAAACTATTTTGTAGCAACAGGTTTTAATCTGTATGAATTGGATTCATTGAATGTATCCCTTGTATATAGTGGGATTTACTAAAGGATTGAAGGTGTGTACATGGGTGCAATATCCCACTGCAACCTGTTCATCAGGCGATTTAATAAAGGCTTTTTCCACTGTGAAAGCTATTATTATTACTAGCAACTTGCCCGTCAAAAATGACGGCAATAAAATGTGAAGCCTGGCAATGCTATTTGCCACACAATGATAGCCTCTTCCCCTCTACTTTACTGACCTCGCTATGAGTGCCTTTGGGGCTCATCACGGGCCTCGCAATGGGCCTCTCCCTCCCCTTTGTCTCTTCCGCTCTCCCCTGTGTCTCTTTCCCCCCTGTCCCTTCCCCCCTCAAGTCTCTCCCCCCTCTCCCTCCCCTGTGTCTGTTCCCCCTCCCCTGTGTCTCTTTACCCCTCTCCCTCCCCTGTGTCTCTTCCCCCCTCCCTCGTGTCTATTCCCCCCATTTCCCTCCCCTGTGTCTTTTTCCCCTCCCCTGTGTCTCATCCTCCCCTGTCCCTTTTAGGGCCATGTCATGTGGGGCATAGCATGAAAGCCCAAGTTCTTCAAATTTACTAAACAGAGATATTGCTTTTAACTGCCAGCAACACACAGTTGTATTAAATTAAAAGTGTTCAGCCATTGGCATAGGACATACGGAGCTCAATCGAACGGGCAGATTTCATCAACACTACTCATGCTTAAAAAACAGAAAATTAATAATTATCAATCTTGCGAAAATTAAAATAGTAAAAGTCAATACAAATTATGAATTATAATTAATATGTATTTCTATTAAATATTTTTTATATACAATATATATATATATATATATATATAAATATATATATATATATATATATACACCATGGGCCTCATTCTATTATCGGCCGCAGCCGCTGCGGGGCCGCAAGGACCGGCCGCAAGCTTTCCGGCTATTCTATTCCCCTCCGGCCGGGGATTCCGGCAGGCTTGCGGCCGGTGCCTTGCTATCTCTTGCGGCTGATCGCGCCGGAGGAAAGCCTTTGATCTAAAACGTCCGCAAGGAAATCGGCCGTAAGAAAATCCTATTTGCAATTCAATTGCTCCGGGAACCCTCTCTGCAAGGCTAAAAACGAGCCGCAGTTTACTTGCAGGAAAGAGGTCTCGCTAGCACCAATTAAGCACATAAAATAGCTCAAATAAAGCCATCCTGCACTTTGCGGAGTCTATAAAGTGATATTCGGTGTTAGCAAAAATAGCACAAAATTCCCCTATACTCAAATCCGTAAAATATATATTTTTTTATATACGTAAAATATCCATGTAAAAAGTCCATAGGGCTTGGAGCACCTCAGACACAACAACGCCGCAGCCGGAAAATAAACAGTTAATTTGAACTCGGATTTGGGCTGATGTGCAAGCTTGAGAGTGGGTTACTTTTAATCCTCATGTCCCCCAATATGATCCCTAGCATTTACAGAGCTGTACAGTGCAGGCTTGAATTTATTTTTGAGTTTTTAGATTTCACAGCTTACAGCCGGTTCCAAGATATGCGGCCGGCCGTAAGAGGAGATCCTTGTGGGGCCGTATAATAGAATCGCGAGTTAACAGAACCCCCGCAAGGAATCGCAGACTTACGGCCGATTTACGGCCGATAATAGAATGAGGCCCTATATATATAGTGAGAGAGTTATTTAAGGGGTTTATATGAGCCACAGACTCTCTTCCCCCAGTAGGACTATAGGGGTTAACTTGCCTGCTCCGTTAATTAGCTGCACCTGGACAGGCCTGTTTTAAGACTGCTTCTGGAATATGGGAGGGGAGCTGATCTGATGGACTGTATTGCATTTAGTGTGTCTGCAGCCTATGACTCAGATCTTAGGTACAGAGTGAACACCTGGAAATCTGAAGATGACCCTAACATATAGAGCCCTCCACAATAATGCACCCTCCTACATCTTTGCTCTCATCCCAAAATACACTCCCACCCGCCCTCTTCGATCTGCTTATGACCTTCTTCTCTCCTCTTCTCTCGTCACCTCCTCTCACTCCCTCCTACAAGACTTTTATCGTGCTGCCCCAATAATTTGGAACTCCTCGCCTCACATCACTAGATTATCCTCATGTCTCAAGTCCTTCAAAATCTCTATAGAAATGCATCTATTCAAAGAAGCCTATCATCTTTAGCCTTTACCTGCTCTATCAATCTATCAATCTCCTGTACACCACCCACACCCTTTAGAATGTAAGTATTCAATCTTGATAGGTGCTTTAAGGAAAGCACTGTGTATGTCTGATTGAAATCTCAATGACAGGGCCCTCCATCCTTTGCACTGTTTGAAATTGGTCTTGACTTGTACTTAACCCCTGTATAGAGCTACGGAATATGTTGGCACATTAGAAATAAAGGATTATAATAATAATAAATATTAATAAATGTTTGGTTCATGAACAGTTAAATAATTTAGAATGTTGTCATTACCTGACCGATCGATTCAATTAAGTAGTCAGTCAGTTGTTATCCTGCTGCGAAATTAAGTAGTCAGTCAGTTGTTATCCTGCTGCGTGGAAGAGTCTGCTGTGAATGAAGATATATAAAGTATGTGTATGCTCCTAAAGAGGTAGCATATCGTGAAGATATATGAAGTATGTGTATACTCCTAATAAAAGGGGAGGAAACTGAAATGTTTGTATGCTCCTAGTAAAAGGGGAAGAAACTGATCTAGAAGATATATGGATATGTCCGCATTCCATGAGAAGATAATAATGAAGTGGATGTTATGATGCCTTGCAGGTAAAACATTGTCAATGACTGTAATAGCAATTTATACAAAAAACTAAATACACACAAACTGTTACAGAATGTTATAATTTCAAGCTTAAATATACATCTATTGAACCTGTTATGAATTACAACAGTTACAGCAGTTCTTTTTTTAAATACTGCATCTGAGTAAGGGCATTTTAGAGACATCAGCTGTCTTAGTGAGTGGATACAAAGAACCTGTAAGGTCTGCTGGATAGGTTTGGCCACAACAGCCTTATCAAGCCCGAATGAAAAAAACAGATCTTTACAGGCATATAGAATTCCAAACAGGTAATAACCAATGCAAAGTAACATTGGACAGCATCTGGTCAATTGTAACCTGATAAACTTGGTGGGAGTATGGGAGAATTCATTCAGGAAGTTCAGTGACTCTCTTTTCAGGCAAAATCATAAAACCTATTGACATAAACATATGCAAGAGTGAATCTCTACCAAGAGCTAGGAATATTTTTTTTTTTTTTGAGGAATGAGTATTATTAACTTTTATTTGTAACCTTCCAACATATTCCATAATGCTGTACAGGGGATAAGTACAAGGAAAAATACAATATTAACAAACTGTAGAAGATGGAGGGCCCTGTTTTGAGCTAAGAATCTTTGTAGAAAGTGCTTTTTCCCAAACCACCCTGCAAGATTGGAAACTCACTACTTACAATCTAAAGGGAATGGAAGAGGTAGAAACCTGGGGAAGAGCAGAAAAGGAATAGCAAGGCTCATGAAGAAAGTGAAAATTTACTTAGGTAGGAAGGTGTGCAAAGTTAGAAGTTTTTCATTTCAGGTAAGAGGGACGGATTCTGATAGAAAGTCATTGTGAGGTGAAAAGCTGTAATATGTAATATGTTATCTGTGCCTAATGGTCAGATAATATAATCTACAAATGAGAAAGTCAGGAAGGCTGGTAACTCCACCCATACTCAGCAGAAATGGCTTCAAACAGTATGAAAATTTGACCTTTTCTAAGGCAAAGGGTTGCTTTCTCTAATGAGTTACATTTCTGCCCCATCGACTGAACGGACGTTGGAGTGTCAGGCGCGAAGCCTCATAGGACAAACACTCAGCAACCACTGTTGGAAGAAGACAAGCTGTTGGCAGCAGTGTAATGGTCTGGGGAATGTTTTTCTGGCATTGTCTGGGTCCAGTCATTCCTCTGGAAGGCACTCTCAACCGACTATGTATCTATCTATCTATCTATCTATCTATCTATCTATCTATCTATCTATGTATCTAGAGGAGAGTTTTTGATTGATTTATAGCAGGGGGGACCTTGAATATATTTATTTCTGATTACAAAGCTTTATGTTGCTCTACCATGAACATCTTACTGTGCATATAAATGTGCATATAAATATGTAACCATTATGCTTTTCGTGGGTCTGGTATAGCAGGTGTTTACTGTATGTTCTTGGAATTAGTAGGCACACCAAAGAAGTGAAGTGACATACAGCATTTTTATTATGTCTTTTTTTTAAATTAAAATAAAAACTAATCAATACAAACTTTTTTTTAATAGAATTAATATCCTGGCAGGGACTTTGTATGCAGATAAGATAAGAAATGCTTAGTGTTTGCTGCTTCCTCACATAGAGCCTCATTCAATTCCGAGTTGCCCAATTGAATAGCGCTCTATATAAGCACATACAAAAACATTTCACAGAACTTTTTAGTTACTGAACCTCTATCCAAAACCAAGGTTTTCAACAACTAAAAAATGATGTCAAAAAAATATGTTATGTGCTTATATAGAGCCCTATTCAATTGACAAAATTCAAATTGAATGAGGACCATAGACAACATCAATAAAGAGATCTCTCTGCTCATACAAGACTATACATCACTAAGTTGCTGAAATGTAAATGTATTAACCAAATACACAAAAAGAAAGGTTCAGTTGTAACACTGCAAAAATGAGTCCTAACATTTTTTAAAGGACCATTTTGGTCATTTTTTTCTAAATATCCTGTTTTGAAGAACTATTCTTGATAGCAGGCAACATATTTTTCAAATTTTTTTTTTTCATTTAATATTTTTTTTTTATCACAACATCTCATGAATATTCCTTATAATAATTCTAAAATTTCTATCCTCCAAGAGGTTAAAGGTTCAATAAATAGTAATATATACAAAGACACAACAAAAAAAAATAATAATAAAATAATAAAAAAAAAAAAGAGTGGAAAAGAAAAATAAAAAAATAAAAAAAAATTCCTAAGGCAAATCGTCTTGTGGGAATTCTACTCAAGGTTTGTGCGTGGAGGTAACAAAAGGATCTTATACTTTCGGTTATGTATTTATATGGTACACAAAGACCATCTTCATTTATTTTTAAATTGTTTATCTCTATTGTAACTAATGAAATACAGTTCTATTTGTGCATTTTTATCAACTCCTTTTATCTCTTCCAGTTTGGTAAACTTTCTTTCTTCCAATTAAGAACGATCAATCGTTTCACTACCATCAAGATATTAACAATCATGTGAATGTTAATCTTTGAGATATTTTCCTGAAAAAAAGTGAAATAGAATAAATTCTTGTGACAATTCTAACAAATTTGATGACTTTAGAAATTTAAATAATACAGTTAACTCAAAAAGCTTGAATAATTGGACATGACCACCACATATGTTTGTGCGATCATATCTCCTTCAGACATCTCCAACAATTACCTGAATGATTTTGTGGGTTAATCAGGGCCATTTTCTTTGGTGTAATGTACCATCTTTGTATTATTTTAAACTGGATTTCTCTAAGCGAACTACACTTAATATATTCTTTGGTGATATTAAACGTTCTTTGCCAGATCTTCCCCATTCCATTCCTTTTGAAAGTCTTGTTCCCATTTTATCATTCTTACAGATTTTATATTTTTAGTTAATAGTTTTATATTTTTAAGACAGTTAGTTATAGTTTGCTTCCTTTTAATATCACATAGTGATACCTCGAAATCTGTTAAGTTTCTATTTCCCACTAATTTATAACTAGAGTTCAGAATAGCAATATATAACATGTTAAAAATTAACCAGTTCTCTTTTTGTATCTTTGCTTACAGATAATTTCAAATGTTTTCAAATTATCTCCTTTATATAGGCTTTTATGGTTTTTTCACCCCAATTCGCCCACTCAACTTTCAGAAAAGGTAATAATTCCTTAGATATCTTATTTATTGGGGTAGCAAGTGATTGGAATTTGATTATGTTTAAACTTTTATTCAGCCCATGCCGGCTGTTAATTAATACTCTGGGGATCTTTGGTATTTAATGTTTTCCCCCATATGCTTTATCCCAAAATACAGTTGCTAGATCTATCATTGGTGACAGCTCTCTCTCAATAGTAAAATATTTTGGGACATCAATATTATATTTCAGGATGTGGTTTAAACCAATTGCTTTAGTATTCAATAACATTAGGTGCTGCCAAGCACCCTCTAGAATATGCTTTTGTTGTAACATCTTTTTAATTCTAGGCTTTTTATTTTTATATATAAAATTGTCTATTTTATTCTGTAACTCATTTAATCTGTAGGGATTTTGAGAGGTATACTTCTCAGTATATATTTGATTTTCTGGGGCACCGTTATTTTTATCGCTGATGTTCTTCCTGACAATGTCAAATTGAGTTAATATCTCAAGATTGTTTTTTATTAAATTATTCAAGTTCAGGGTACATTTTATGCCGAAGTGTTTAAATGCATTTTCATCCCAATTATATCCAAATTTATCTTTCAGTTTTAATTTTTCATTTATTCCAAGATTCATTACCATGATTTCTAATTTTGAAATTTAAAATTTTTAATAAGAAACCTTGCTATAAGCATTTATAATTTTATGTAGTTCATATAAAGATTTTGTAGGATTTGTAAGAGTAACCACTAGGTCATCTGCATAAGCAGTAACTTATTTCAAAGAGTCAGCTATTATACCTTCTATCTCTCTACTTGTCCTTATAGCTTCTATCAGAGGTTCAATAATTAGTACAAAAATAAGTGGGGGGAGTGGACACCCCAGTCTTGTTCCATTCAGTATTGAAAAATTATCTGATTTAAAATCTATACCCTTAATAGAGGCATTGGCGTTTGTATATATCGCTTTTACTGCTCGTGAATTAAACTCTCCCAAATCATATTTATCCAAAACTAAGGGCCTCATTCTATTATCGGCCGTAAATCGGCCGTAAGGCTGCGATTCCTTGCGGGGGTTCAGTTAACTCGCGATTCTATTATACGGCCCCGCAAGGCTCTCATCTTACGGCCGGCCGCATATCTTGGAACCGGCCGTAAGCTCTGAAATATAAAAACTGAAAAATAAATTCAAGCCTGCACTGTACAGCTCTGTAAATGCTAGGGATCATATTGGGGGACATGAGGATTAAAAGGAACCCACTCTCAAGCTTGCACATCTGCCCAAACCCGAGTTCAAATTAACTGTTTATTTTCCGGCTGCGGCGTGGGTGTGTCTGAGGTGCTCCAAGCACTCTGGACTTTTTACATGGATATTTTACGGATATTAAAAATAAAATATTTTACGGATTTGAGTACAGGATAATTATGTGCTATTTTTTCTAACACCTAAAATCCCTTTATAGTCTTCTCAAAGTGCAGGATGGCTTTATTTGAGCTATTTTATGTGCTTAATTGGTGCTAGCGAGACCTCTTTCCTGCAAGTAAGCTGCGGCTCGTTTTTAGCCTTGCAGAGAGGTTTCCCGGAGCAATTGAATTGCAAATCTCTTGCGGCCGTTTTAGATCAAAGGCTTTCCTCCGGCGCGAGCGGCCGCAAGAGATAGCAAGGCACCGGCCGCAAGCCTGCCGGAATCCCCGGCCGTAAGGGAATAGAATAGCAGAATAGCTTGCGGCCGGTCCTTGCGGCCCCGCAACGGCTGCGGCCGTTAATAGAATGAGGCCCTAAGTCAATAAAGTCCCAATTCACCCTATCGAATGCTTTTTCCACATCCATCGATAGAGCTACTAAAGGACTTTTTTCATAATCGATGATGTTAATTAACCTCCGGGTATTATCTATAGATTGCCTCACCTTTATAAATCCGGTTTGTTCAGAATACATTTTTAGAATGTAAAATATAATTATTTTTTTTTTTTGCGTCCTTCGGTTACTTCCGACTCTCCTTAACCTCATAGACCTCCTGGGGTTTGCGGTTTCTCCTGTTCGGGGTAGAATTGCCTGGTATTTGGGGGCTGGATCACTCTAGTGAGTCGGACCATACTGATATACTACAGGATATTTCCCCCTGTGGAGGGCACAGGTGAGCTAAAATGCTCTCAGAGTAGGTTGTCATGTCCATAGAACTAACCTATTAAGGTTAGTTCAGTCTCTGAATGAGCACCTCTATTTTGGAACACCAGGGAACCCTATGTTAATACATCCACCAATGTATTACTATTACATGCAGTTAGGCTGCTGTGAAATATTCTGTTTATGTTCCAGTGATTTACTTCCTGAGGTAGGAGGAAACTGGATGCAGAGGAAGTATCTGTCTGCACAATGGGAACATGGTAGTAACAACTGTCACTGCTCTCATTAGCACTAACAAACAGCTTATTATTTTACAAGGACACTCCTTGTTGAAACAGAATCTGCCAGTAAAGAAAATGAAAGCTTGCAGTAAATAATAATTGCATATACAAGTGAAAATGTATTTATTTTATTTTCTAAAGGGAAAATCTAGGTATTAATGCACCAATAAGGAAAATATATTTAAATAGTTTAAAAATGTAAGCCTAAAGCTTTATTGGGTTCCCTGGGGGTCCAGTGGTTAGGATTCGGTGCTTTCACTGCTATTCAATTCCAGTCAGGGAACCAAGAGGTCCCACCAACCTGAAGCCAAGCAGGGTTGGGCCTGGCCAGTACTTGGATGGGAGACTACCTAGGAATACCAAGAGCTGTATGCTGTGGCACAACGGGTTTAGAAACTGGGGGGCAAATCTCCCCAAATTATATGAACATGGGACACAAAAAATAGCAAAATTAAATACAATCATGCATTACCAGATTTGATCACTAGAGGGATGTGTTTCTTTCCCGGGGGGGAAGTGTGTAGGTGGGTAGGGCCCAGAGTCATTGAGAATTTAAACAAATAAATATAAAAAAAAAAGTTTTTAATGGCACTGCAGCATTGCTACCCCCCACCTCCAAAGCAGGTCCCCGGTGCACTTGGGACAGATCCACCCCTGCTATCTGTCCTGGGAGTGGAGCACAGTTTTTTGTCTCATTAAACTTCATCCCCCCCACAGATTTTTTGGGGCTACTATGCCCATGTGTGGTCCACTGGAGAAGGAATTGGCAACCTGCTCCAGTATCTCTGCTATGAATACCAAGTGGATCAGCATGACAATGGACATAGAGATTTGGTGTGTTACAATACATGAGGTCACAGAGATTTGGAAACGACTGAATAGCGCAAAAACACAATTAGGGAATCTTTAATTATAAAATATGTAAATGTTGATGCTTCTGATTGTCCCAGGATGCATTTGCATATCTGCTTTAGCAGAGCTTCTAGTTTAGTTTGCAGCTACCTGTTTCTGAGCATGAGAAGGCGGTAGGTTTTGGTAATATAACAAATTGTCCTAGGAAACATTTAGTACTTATATTAAGTCTATATATTGGGATTATATTCTGTATTTTGATGTTTCTTTGGGATTAACTATATTAGAATTGAAATTAAAATCAAGTGACGTACTGTGTGAAAGTTGCAATATTTTTTTATTTTTTCATTGTTGTGTATCATTAGGGATTTTAAAATGAATTAATAAATATTTTGTTTTAGAAAAATATTCCTTGTTATTACTTTATATAAGGGTTAATGATTAGATAAAAGTGTATTTTTCTCTATTTTTTCATACTTCTACATTACACTTACTAATTATTTGGGTTTCACAATATTTTAATCTTTGTTATACTCTAGAAACTGTCCCCTTATCTATATAAGAAATATCCATCCTTAAACAATAAATTATATATATTAACCCCTTGAGTCCTGGATCGATATTACTCAGAAATAACAGCTAAAAATAGAATTTTATAATTTCATATTTGTGGGTTTGAGGCTGTTCTGCAATTAATTTTAATGTATTTCCACAGAAACGTGATACTTTTTTCAGTTGTGGGTTAGACTTTATTTGCGATCTAGTGCTCCGGGTCTAAAAGAATATTGTTTTTGTTTAACTTTAATTATTTAGAGCTCGTAATATTTGAGCTGTGCTAAAACCAAAGGCTGGTTTTTGCGGGTTTGGGTGGCCCGTAGTGATTATGTGCAGATAACTCATAATCGGATTGTGAGTAGCTAATAGAATATGTGGCAATATTAAGTGTGTATAAATGTACAAATTGGGCAATAGAATAGGGCCCTATATTTGAAAAATCCACTTTTTAACCTAATTTATTTACTTATTTACTTTTTTTATCCATTTTAAATATATCCCATAGTGTCAACTATTGACTTCTAGGTTTGATGGCTCAGACAAATTCGGTGGAAGAAGATTGCATGAGGATGTGATGAAAACCCCCCAACAATTCTGTTGAATTAGAACATTTCTAAGCCACTGAAACTATGACTGTCAATATGTTTCTAAGTTGCCTGCATATAAAAAATGAAAATGAAGACCTTTTTGCAGAGGTTGTAAATATTAGTTTTGATGTTTCATTTACTTAACTTTTTTTACTGTGAGATCAGAATCAAAAAAGCAAAACCACTATGGAAAGTTTTACTCAACACCTAGTTGCTGTTTTAATATTGTTTTCCAGTCTAAGCCTACACCATGCCCAAAGTACTTGAGGTTAATACCACAAGCACCTGCATGTTTTTTTGCATCCTTATTTGCATAATGCCAAACATGTACACAGAATCGTACAGTGGTAACTTGCAAAAAGTATAAAATTAAAGAAGTGCATAAAACAAAATGATAGACTCAACCAAAGAGCTTTTACTCTAATTAGTAGGTGGGACAAGATATAGGGATGTGTAGGTGGCTTCTAGAAGTAAAAATACATTTTGAATAAAAGCACTGGGGCATATTTATGAAGCTGGGATAAAAGTGGAGATAAAAAAGTGTTGTTTATCAAACAGAGTTAAAGGCAGTTCAATAGAAAGTTGAGATATTTTATGCTTTAATTTCACTTATCTCCATTTATCTATGCATATCCCAACCATGGCCAGATTACCCATTAGGCCAAGTTGGCAGCCACCTAAGGGTGCCTCCCTGTGAGGGGCACCACTTTTTAAAAAAAAAAATGGTTCCTGGCTTAAAAACTAGGGGACAAGAAGGAACTTACAGGAAAAGGAACTTAAATGTACAGAAAATGCAAAAATGGATCTGTGCATACCGTGTGTACTCACTCGCAGGGGCTCCTCCACTTCACTGCCTAGGGGCTCCAAATAGGTGGATCCGGCCCTGATCCCCACTTGTATTTCTATTTGATAAACATATACTCCACTGGGGTATATCTATCAAGTGTTGATAAAAGTACAGATAAGCATGGATAAGTGGGGATAAGTGGTGGTTGTGTTTGACTCTCTGTGATCCTACGATTATTATCATTATTATCAACGTTTATTTGTAACACACCAACATATTCTGTAGAGCTATACATTGGTTACGATTAAGGCAAAAAACAATAGCAATATTAACACATTGCAAAAGATGGATGGCCCTGTCTTTGAGCTTAGAATCCAGTGTCCAAAGTACTTTCCCCAAAGCACTGTGCACGATTGAAAACCTGCAAACTTGCAATCTAAAGTAAAGGCTCACCTATCGTTGGTGGTGCTTATCCTTATATTTTATATATTGGATAATACCCCATCACATATATTTGCCAGCAACTGCGACCCTCGCAAACTTTAAGTCATAACGCAAACAAAATACGAGACGTTACCACCCTTTACGACCTCGCAAAAAACGTCCGCAACATGCGCATATCAAAACATCAAAAATCAAACAAATACACACAACAAATACATAAAAAGCTTACCTACATCAAGAGGGAGCATCCAGGACCTCGAAAACTAAAGTTACACCTTAATTTAACTGAAATTAAAGCAGTTTAGACACTAAAAAATTCTCTAAGCAAGAGAAAAAATGGCCGCCGAAAAAAACAAAAACGTGGCTACAGCAGTCTAAAGACGCTAAACACATACGTATTAGCCAAAAAACACCTAGGAGATTACAAAACAAGCATGCAACCCGCGCAACACCAAAAACATTACAAACACAACAAACACATAAAAAGGTTACTCACAGCAAGGGGGGGCACCGAGGACCTCTGCAACTGAAGCTACACCTCCATTTAAGCACACATTTCGGCGTTTAGAGACCCGAAAATCACCTAAGCGAGAGAAAAAATGGCCGCCGAACAAAACGAAAACAAGGCTGAAGGTCCCTAAACACGCAAAACACCACCATAAACACGCAAAACACCAACAAACACCTACGGATATTCCGAAAAAGCCCACCTAACAGCTACGAATATTCCGAAAAACTTGCACGACATAGAAAACTAATATTATGAAAAACTCGCACGACATAGAAAACGAACAACGCTACATCAGCCACATTATATACACCAAACACCCTCAGCTCACTTACAAATTCATTGCCGTCATTTTTTGATGGGCAATTCGCTAGTTTTATATTTTTTAGTTTTATCCAATTAATCACAATTAGACCAAGCTTAACATCACCTAACCCCTTTGTTTAATAAATAATGTTGATTGAGATTGACTTTTTATTATATGCAGTAAAAAAAAAATGTAAAAGCTTTCTAATTGTTTGTATCTAATTTTTGACATTTTTCACAAATTAAATAAGAGAGTTAAATAGTATACAAATTTTTCTTTTAAACATTATACTTATTAATCATTTTCCAAACATTGCTCCGACCATACAGAATGGAAAGTGGAACTAGTTTCTGTCCGATTCCTGATTGGTTGGGCAAAAATAAAGCAAATTCACCAAACTTAGGGCCTCATTCTATTAGCGGCCGTAAATCGTCCGTAAGGCTGCAATTCCTTGCGGGGGTTCAGTTAACTCGCGATTCTATTATACGGCCCCGCAAGGATCTTGGAACCGGCCGTAAGCTGTGAAATATAAAAACTCAAAAATAAATTCAAGCCTGCACTGTACAGCTCTGTAAATGCTAGGGATCATATTGGGGGACATGAGGATTAAAAGTAACCCACTCTCAAGCTTGCACATCAGCCCAAACCCGAGTTCAAATTAACTGTTTATTTTCCGGCTGCGGCGTGGGCGTGCCTGAGGTGCTCCAAGCACTCTGGACTTTTTACATGGATATTTTACGGATATTAAAAATAAAATATTTTACGGATTTGAGTATAGGATAATTATGTGCTATTTTTTCTAACACCTAAAATCCCTTTATAGTCTTCTCAAAGTGCAGGATGGCTTTATTTGAGCTATTTTATGTGCTTAATTGGTGCTAGCGGGACCTTTTTCCTGCAAGTAAGCAGCGGCTCGCTTTTAGCCTTGCAGAGAGGTTTCCCGGAGCAATTGAATTGCAAATAGGAATTTCTTACGGCCGAAACTCTTGCGGACGTTTTAGATCAAAGGCTTTCCTCTGGCGCGAGCGGCCGCAAGAGATAGCAAGGCACCGGCCGCAAGCCTGCCGGAGCCTCCGGCCGTAAGGGAATAGAATAGCAGAATAGCTTGCGGCCAGTCCTTGCGGCCCCGCATCGGCTGCGGCCTCTAATAGAATGAGGCCCTTAGTGAGGCTGGAGTTTCAGACGTCTTGTGCTGCAATGAGAGTGAATAGTAAGATTTCTTGGATTTATATAAATTGAAAAATAATATAATGTTTAAAATATCACCAAGATGGCCAGGTCATAGCAGAGAGTTCAGACAAATCATGTCCACTGGAGAAGGAACTGGTAACCCTCTCCAGTATCTTTGCAAAGAAAACATTATGGATGAGTACAACCAGAGACATAATAGTAGACATGTCTGGCATGCTGTTGTCCATAAGGTCATGGAGAGTCAGACATGAGTGAATGACTGAACAACAACAAGAGGTTGTATACGGCATATAAATGTATCACTACATTGGAATACAGCTGTATATAAACTGTCATTGCTGTGATCTAAATCCATACTTGATTGCAACAATTTAACGGATACATTTCTAGCTGAGCTTCATTTTTACCACTGCAAGAAAGTAGTGAAATATTGTAGATACATTCATATCAATTACAATATTACAAAAAGAGAAAAACTTCTAAATTCTAGAGGACTTTATTTCTGAAATAATCTCTATCTATTTTGAATGACACTGAAAAGCAATAGTGTTGAAACATTGAAAGCATTTGTTATTTGTTGCATCTAAAAGGGTTTTTGATAATGTGCTAGGATAGGTTTTCTTTTTTCAAAGCAGAAAAAACTGATTCAAAGATATGGGGGCGTGGTCCTGACAGCTAATGAGCAGTAATATAGATGTTTTGGTCATAATTGTCTGCCAGTGAAATCTATAGACGTCCATATGCTCTTTGCACTTACCGTTAGTTTCAATGAAGTTTAATCTGGTTGTCACATGAAACACAACTTTGGTAATGTATAAACCCTGCTTTTTTTAAATGGATGAAAAATTATATGTGTTCTACAATCATTTACAATTATATGAAAATAAAAAAAATATTAGAGCATATCTTGAAAATAAAGATTTGATAATACTGTTTATATAGATATAAGGCATAAACACACCTATGTCTATTACTATCTGTGTCCAGGGGCGTAGGAACTGAGGGGGATGGGGGGGGGGACACACATCCCTCCCAGTTTATATGAACAGGGGACGTAAAAAATAGCAAAATTATACTTAATCATGCATCATGCATTACCAGCTATGGAGCAGCATGTCTTTCCCATGAAAGCTTTGACCCATAATTGATATATTTATATATATATGTATATATATGAAGAAATTGAATTTTTTTTAGGGGCGCTGCAGCACTGGGCACCCTTAGAGCAGGGTCCTGGTGCATTGGTGCTGCCTGTCCTGGGAGTAGAATTGAATTTACCACTCAGGGCCACAGTTTTTTGTCTCTTTAAACTTTATCCCCCCAGATTGTTTTGGACTCCTATGCCCATGTCCTTGCCTGAAAAATAGTTTTGTCTTAATGTTATTTAATTTATTATCCTTTTTATTGGTTTCGATCAGATCACTTATTTCCCATCAAAGGTCACAAGTTCCTTGATTGTAAGTTTTCTTTCTTGCACTATTTTAGTAGCTCTTTTTTCTCACTCAATACGTGTGCAACATGTGCTTAGGTTATATGCCCTGAAATAAAACCTTTGCATCAATACCCTGTTTTGGATTTGCTTCAGTTACTTTCCGTAAATGACTTCATATGTTGACAGAAAATATTTTTTTAGTTGGATAAATTCACAGCATGTTCCAAAGCAGTAGCAACGTGATACGGGTCAGTGAGAATTTGGATGTTTTTATGAAAAGCTCTGGGTCACCAGCATGTCATGCACAGGGCACCACATTTGTATAAAAACAGTTTTACTTGGCAAAAGAACAAATTCAGATACTTTAGGGCATAAATAGTCAGACATGGATCTGAATCAGAATTTCCAGCAGAATCTGTCTTATTATTGAATATATCATATATCTCAACTAAAGCTTCCAACTACTTATATAAGCTATCCATTAAAACAGTTATTTTCCCATGTCACTTGGTAAACTTCCTCCCTGTACCCTCCTTTATGACAACATTTCAATATATATGTATGAGTATCCACATAAACAATAGATTCTGCAATTTGACTTCGTCTATATTAATATATTTGGACATTTTTTACTTTTTGTTTCTTCCACAGAATGTCAAGAACAGTATATGGTCAGTTGAAATAGTTGACAGTATTTATGGAATATTAAATAGCCACTACATAGCTCATACAGTAGCATATTGTTTATTTATTTATTTAGTTACTGATTAGTAATAAAATCATTATTTTCAAACGTGTTTTTTTTTGTATTTAGCTGTTCACTATAGCAGTTCACTATCAAGTGTCCAAGAGGCAATGTCATGATAGGGAGCTTTATCTGTTCTGAGAGAGGCCCGGCTCTGGGAGGGGCCAGTCGTATCCCTGACATTTCCTGCCTTGGCCCCTAATGCCCCCTCAGCCATTTGAGCCCCCCTCAGCCCCCACAGCCCACTCAACCCCCAGTGGCCACTTGCACCCCTGCAACCCCTTCAACCCCCCATGGCCTCCCTAATCCGCATCCTATGCCTGTAAGTGCTAATCTGCAAGCCATGCATGTAAGTGGCAATCTGCATCCTGTGTCTGTAAGTGGCAATCTTCATCCTGTGCCTGTAAGTGCTAATCTGCAGCCTGTGTCTCTAAGTGCAAATGTGTATCCTGTGTCTGTATGTGGCAATCTGCATCCTGTGTCTGTAAGTGGCAAACTGGATCCTGTGCCTATAAGAGCCAATCTGCATCCTGTGTCTGTAAGTGCCAATCTGCAGCCTGTGTCTGTAAGTGGGAATCTGCATCTTGAGCCTGTAAGAGCCAATCTGCATCCTGTGTCTGTAAGTGGCAATCTGCATCCTGTGCCTGTAAGGGCCAATTTGCAGCCTGTGTTTGTAAGTGCCAATCTTCCTCCTGTGCCTGTAAGAGACAATCTGCAGCCTGTGTCTGTAAGTGCCAATGTGCATCCTGTGTCTGTAAGTGGCAATCTGCATCCTGTGTCTGTAAGTGGCAAACTGGATCCTGTGCCTATAAGAGCCAATCTGCATCCTGTGTCTGTAAGTGCCAATCTGCAGCCTGTGTCTGTAAGTGGCAATCTGCATCCTGTGCCTGTAAGAGCCAATCTGCATCCTGTGTCTGTATGTGGAAATCTGCATCCTGTGCCTGTAAGTGCCAATCTGCAGCATGTGTCTGTAAGTGGCAATCTGCATCCTGTGCCTGTAAGAGCCAATCTGCATCCTGTGTCTGTATGTGGAAATCTGCATCCTGTGCCTGTAAGTGCCAATCTGCAGCATGTGCCTCCAAGTGCCAATCTGAATCCTATGTCTGTAAATTCCAATCTGCAGCCTGTGTCTGTAAGAGCCAAAGTGCAGCTTATCGACTGTGTGAGTTGATGCTAGAAGGGGAGCACAAAATAAAATGCTTGGGGGAACGGGGGGCACCCAAATTTTGTATTGCTAATCAGTAACTACATAAACAAAAGAAACTCTATTGCATGCCCACCATAGTAACCATTGGATTTGTTTCTCTCTATTGGTGATCTGATGAGTCTACCCTCTATGCACGGAACCATCATGCTCTATTTTATTCTGTTGCCCTGTTTGCTACTTTGTAAACTCACTAAAAATACATCTCTTTAACGAAGTGTATCACCTTCAACCTTAATATGCAACCTTAAAATTCTACCACGCCCTGTATCACACCCAAACCCTTTAGATTGTAAGTTTGTGAGTTTTCAATATTGTGTCAGTGCTTGTGTCATCACTAAGTACATTTAATTTAAAAATGAATACCAGGATCCTCCATTCTTTTCATTGTGTTCAAATTTGTTTTGCCTTGTACTTAACCCATGTATAGCTCTATAAAATATGTTGGTGCTTTACTAATAAAGGTTTATAATAATAATAATTACTTATATTTATAATATTCAAGCATATTTTTGCTTCATCGTACAGTTATCCTTTAATATATATATATATATATATATATACATATATTCATTCAGGGCACGTGTGAGAAATCTAAACACATCCAAATCTACAATAGCATTATTTTAAAGGAGTGGGTAGGGGGTGGATACATTCTACTACATGGGGCATTTTAGACAGTTATAGCATGACATTTAGTATATCGCATGTAGCCCTGTGTAGCTCATGTTAGTAAATCTCCTGTATGGTTTACTTTGAGATGAAAAGTTCCCAATATCAGTAGATACATTGAGAGACTTCCCACAAGTGAGTGAGTGAGAAAAAATAAATGCCCTCTGCTTAGAGAGCAAGGAGAGGTTACCATGAGAGATGTAAAGGATAAGACACCACTAGGAGAGCAGAAATCCCAACACACCAGCAGGACAGATGGCGCTGAACTCGTGTCCTACTTTCCTATTACATTATTTCCGCTTATCCTTTGTGTAAGTGTTTGAATCCGTATTGTATTACTTTGGTAACACATGTACAGATGTCCTACCAATAAAGTAGTATTTCATTTGAGAGTATGAGAGCAGAGTATGAGAGAGACACAAGGAAGAGACGGAAAGGACGAGACACAGGACGAGAATGGGAGAGATCCATATGACTAAATAAACACTTTCTCTGTCTATACATATTAACGTTAAATATTAACATTTATTTAGTGTCTAGTTTTCTAAGCGTGTAAACAAATATACTATGTTCCTACCTGATAAAAGCATGACACCATGGCACCAAGACAATGGGGCTCAACGGCTATCTAGTCTTTAGGTGATGAATAGTATAGTAGCATTTTTGCAACAAACTTAAAACATTAGAAATCATGTAAGCTATGCAGATAAAATCATTTTTGAGAATATCTTACATTTTTAAGATTCTATTTATATATAGATTATTTCATACAGTTGCCAATAGCTTGAAGCCTGAGAGCTGTGGCCATCTTATGTATCAGTGGTGGGAGGGATGGGGTTGAAGGAAAAAAGAGAAGAGGAGGGATTGTTATTACACCATTGCTGTGAAGCAGCCAGTCGCAACAAATAAGTGCAAGCCCAGCTCCTGCACACATGTCAATGCCCCTTTCACACATGCAGTCTTCACCTTCAAAATATCATGGTTGCCTCCGGGAACCAATAAAGGCATCAACATTTGTTTTTCTTTTATTGTACAGTAAAAGGGGTGTAGGAACCAGGGGATGGGGGTGGGGGGGAGGCAAGTCTCCCCAGATTATCAGGTTTGCTGCAAAAAAAAAAGAAAAAAAAAATATATATATATAAATATATATATAAAAACACAAAGCCTACCTCCCCTATATTCTACAGGAGGTAGGTACCTTTCACTGGTGTCTAGCAGCAGTAGGCGAGTGATCATGACAACCATCATTCTGCTGCTATCTCTTCCTGGCTGTTAAAGGCATAGAAGTGTGAGGGGAGGTATAGGAAGAGATTACAGCGTGCTGCTGCGCATCATGATCTCTCTCCTACAGCTGCTAGACACCAGGGATACGATAAATACCTCCCCTACACTCCTGCAATGTAGGGGAGCCAGGTATCGCTGTAAATATATATAAAAATAAAGTCACACATACACACATATATATAGAGACAGCGCGAGAGAGATAAATATATAATCTCTTATTTTAGTCTCTTAAAATGCATATCACTATCTTATATTACGGGTATACACCGGTTTGTGCATCCCTGCTGAGCACTGATTCGCGATAGCGCTCTTTCCAGTTCTAGTCCTCGGAAAGTGCTAAATCTCGCGATAGAGATCAAAGTCACAATTCCGCTTAGAGGGCTTTTTGTTCACCATACCACTGAAAATAGAGCTAACATGCACCATTTGTCTGGGTTTTTGTTGCGCTCCTGTATGCAGGAATGCATATACCGCACTAATCGGGGTATCCATGTATATTCAAACCAATAGGGTAACCAAACAATTTGTACTAATATTTGTACTAACATCATTGCTGCCACCATTATCCTTCATGCCTTATATCCACCTCTGAGTTCAGTACCATTATAGGAGACCTAAAACATGAGATGCACTGCAGCACGTTAGTTTAATTCTTGCATTTTCTTCCGGTTAGCAACTAAAGTTGTCTAAAACACTTTAGGTGGGCAAGTTCTGTTCTGGAGGGCCACACACAGGCCTGGATTTGAAGATTTTGTTAGTGTGCACAGGTGAATCATCAGGATGACTGAAGAAGCAATAGTTGAACCTGTATGCAGCAGGGATATCTCAAATCCAGGCCTGTGTGTGGCCCTCCAGGACCAAACCTGCACATTCCGGCTTTATATGAATGCTACATGTTTAGTAAATACCCCTGTTATCTAAATGAGAGATGATTGCATTTATTATTGAAAAACGTATTTTTTGTTTTCTGTCAAAGTGACTGTGTCTGGGCATGCTTAGTATCTTTTTTAACAGTTGAGTATGGGTCCCAGATGGTCCAGTGGTTAGGATTCAGTGCTTTCACCGCTGCAAGCTGGGTTTGATTCCAGTCAGGGAACCAGGAGTTCACACCACCCTGGTTAGTACTTGGGTGAGAGACCACCTAGGAATACAAGGAACTGTATGCTGTGGCCCACTGGAGCAATCAACTGGCAACCAACATGACCATGGACATAAATATGTGCCTGGTGTGTTATGGTCCATGAGGTCACGGAGAATCAAGAACAACTAAACAAAGCAAAAAAAAAGTGTTGAAAACAATGACGCAGGAGCTTATCAATAATTAAATGCAATTATCTCTTATAAGAATAACTCTTAAATGTATTTTTGTGGATCAGAAAGGCTGACTGACAGCTTAAAATGGTAAACTTCAATCTTATTTTACTGTAGGAAAATGCTTTTTCTTAAAAATAATACAATTGATAAATTCAATTGAATTATCAATTCGATTGATACATTGATAAAGTACATGTTATTACCCCCATCTTTAAATCTAGAAAAGATAATGGGAGAACATTTAGAAAATAAGTGAAAGCAGAATAGGTACATTTTTTAATAGGGTGTAAATGATTAATGAAAATTTTTGATAAACTCAAATTTGAAATGTAACCTTTTCATGACAACAGACTTTCACTTTGTGACTAATAAATGGATACAATATGGACTATAGTAATAAAAACTATATTGTTATCTCATCTTGAGATACAAAGACCACTTCCTGTGTTATTTTGTGGTCTTTTCACCAAATAATGTGATATTTTGACACTTTGATGAATAAGCTCATTAGAATAGAATAATACAGGAAGAGGCTTAATTACTCACGTAAGATAAATATGAACTTTGGATAAATATCCCAT
The DNA here is from genome assembly GCA_027410445.1 of Discoglossus pictus. Classification (NCBI taxonomy): domain Eukaryota; kingdom Metazoa; phylum Chordata; class Amphibia; order Anura; family Alytidae; genus Discoglossus; species Discoglossus pictus. Next base: position 386,551,808 of record CM050167.1, on the reverse strand, counting down.
AGGGTTCAATCTACTGGTCACAAAAACAATTGTGCCCAAAACTTTCTTTAGTTATACAGTAATTAGAAATCAAGAAGGACTTAAGTAAATAAGTAACTTTTAGTTCAAGGAATTTTTGTGTGATTTATTTTTTCATAATGAGTCGCAATCTATTTAGACTACAGAATTATATTCCCAGATTTGGTTTGCAATGTAACACAACAATGTAATGTTATGAACACAACCTGTAATTTATTAATTTCTTATTAAACATAGAATATAATAATATAATTAATATAATTAAAAATACAACAATATTGTAGTAACTATGCAAAATTAAAAGATAAATAAAAATGTTCAGATGATATATATATATATATATATATATATATATATATATATATATATATATATATATATATACACACACACACACACACACACAGTGGCAGAGCTAGGGCGCCCGTTACGCCTCGAGAGTGGGGGATATATTCCTCCCCGGAAGCGCACATATTTTAATTTTATGGCTACAGTTGCCATCTGCAGAGATCTTGGATCCCAGGAAAATTAAATCTGTCACAGCCTCCACTTCTTCCGGCTGAAAGTGTAGCCCAGTGGTAGCCAACCTGGTCCCTACCACCCACTAGTGGGCGATTCAATCGTTCAGGGTGGGTGGCAGGGTAATCAATAGGTAGCTTCCCTGATGAGTGATGTCACACGCCGTAGACCCACAGCACCCCGCATGGCTGTTTGGAGAGCTGGTGAGAAAGCCCAGAGACAGCAGTCAGGACCGGATCACTATCTAGTAAGTACTGGGCGATACATAGCTAGGATCATATCACATATAATAGTTGTCAAACTACGAATTGTCGTCACCACCAAGCACATACAACTTTTCAAAAAAGCAGTACGAGGTAGAAGATACACTTTTAGCAAGAACGCTAAATCATCCACAGCCACGTACCACATACACATTTGCCGCCATTTTACAACACTAACTTACACAACTTACACAGCTACCCTAACGGATTTCCATCGCGCATGCAGCCTATTTACACTACACACTGCACACATTGCTGACATTTACACCTCAGCTCCACAACAGTACAGACCGACATTGTATGCTGCAGGAAAATCAAAACAGATTGTCAGCTCTTCAGCACAATGCGTCCTGCATATATTACTTCAAAATAGGTAAAGTATATTCATTTATTAATTTAATAATTATTTAATTAGCATACAAAAATACATATACACAAAAAAAACACTCTTACAATAAACACAAAAGCCATTCACTGCGCGCCTCACCACAAGCGCCAACGCTGCTCATAGCATACAAAGCCTTGCAATAAGCGCAAAAAAAAAAAAAAAACAGCGCCAACCAAACAATAACAGCAAAAGCTCCTATCAGAAAAAAAATACAACATCCAACAGTGAGCGCCGAAGGATCTCACACCATCAAAAAAAGGAATGTCTGTGGCAAACAGCATTACCTGCTTTACAATTTTATTGCCTTGTCATTTTTGACGGGCAAGTCACTAGTAATTTAGATAACCAGAAATGAGATAAGTGAGATACAGTGACACCAGTTAGTGGGCGGTAAGGAAATATTACCATCAAAAGTGGACGTAGGTATTAAAAGATTGACAAAACCGCTGACAAAGTGCTTTAAAGCAGTGTTTTTTCTGCCTAAAATCATACCATTTTCACCTGTTTTGGTCTGCCCTCTGTAGCTCATGCAGCTTATGAATGCACAGATTGTGAAGTGCAGTGTTTCAAATTAGCCTGTCAGTGACCCCTCTCAATCTGCATGTTGCAGAATGTTGCTACTGATTGCTTACTATGAAACAGTGCAACATCTGTACTTATAAGTACACTGGCTTCATGAGCTGCATAGGAGAAAACAGCTTCCATTTGTATGTTTTTTAGGCATAAAAACACAGAGCTTTTAAAAACGTATTAATAAAATAAATTACACAAAAATAAATAGATACACAGTTATATTCCTAGTGAAATCCAGAAACCTTCTATGCTCCTTAAATTTGTATTTGGTTCCACGTTAAAGCTGAAAATATGTCTAAAATGTAAAGGTGGTATGTGACAAATATATGTTCAATAATGAGTAAGAAAGTGTTATATTTCCAATATTGGCTCTATGTTAGGTATATTGCTCTATTTTGCCCATTAAAAAGCAACTATAGAGATAACTTGGTGTTTCACTGTCTAGACTATGAGGAACATGTTACATCTTTTTTAAAGAGTTACAAGATAAAAAAAAGAACAAATATGTAAATTCTAAAAGGGTGACAAACATAAGTGTTCATGCTTTTAACCTAATTTATTTTGAATAAAAATCGTAATGTAAAAAAATAGAACGGGGAGAAAGATGAATCAAAGTCATGATCTAAAGTTCTAAAACAGATGATTTAACCCACTGTACCACATCTCAGAGTGAAAAAGAAAATTGTTGAGATATCGATAAAGCTAAGATATAATCAGTGTGGCGGCCACAGCCTGGGACCCGTGGGGAATACAGTTTCTTGTGGGAGTGTTTTAGAGGCTACAGAAACAGTAATTAAAATGGCAATATCTAAATCAATTCTTGAACAATCTAAAATATTAATACGTTTTCCATTTGCTTTTCTACACTCTATCTGATGGCACTGGGTATGTTTGGTGACTTCACTGTCTCTTTATTTAAGAATGGATTGTGTATTGGATTCGGAAACATATTAGTGAGGTTGTTTAGATTGGCCTATTCCCCAGTGATTACCAAAAACATTATCGCGTGAAATTCATTAATGGAGTGCAGCGCTATAAAAAATATATTTACAAATGGAGGAAATTGTAGAAATTCTTATCCATTTCAAAAAGTAATAATTATAATCTTGGAATACTTGCAAGCTGTTCTCGAAAATAACGTGCACAAAATCCAGTAACTGATCTATTATAAAGAAAGGGATAGAAGTAGAGCAGTCAGAGGGTCCTCCTGACTGGAAGGCTCACTAACTGATGCCCCAAATCTAGCTTATGAGTCCTAATAAAAGAAAGAATCAGAAAAAGATGTCCTTATCAGAGTCTCCCTCCTAATGCAAAGTATCCCCTAGACATACATTCTACATAGTAAATGGATCTAAATATTGTCTCAATAGGGGCCTCATTCAAATGCGATTTAGCCAATTGAATCTGGCTCTATATAAGCACATAACATATTTTTTTACAGTCATTTTCAGTAAAACTTCTGTAAAAAGATATGCTCTGTGCTTATATAGAGCCCTATTCAGTTGGCCAAATCGCAAATTGTTGAGGCTCTATGTCTCCAATGACAAAGATATAAAATGATAACATCAATCTATGGTTCATTTCAGAGTTATTTTTACCTATGGGCCATATTCATTTGAGGTTTTGGGTGGCCCATGAATGAGATCGCAAGTTAGTTTGCTAATCAATTTGCATGTTTTTTGCGGGCTTTAAACAGGTTACGGCCTTGAAAATACTGTGATGGTAAAACCCGTAACTCGCAGCCTCCAGAACCCTTTGATCTTTCATTTTCGCAAGGCTAAAATCGCAAATTGCTATTAAATTGCTAAATTTCCCAAAGCCCGCAAATATTTTCACACATGTAAATAGCAAATGAAGGAGCAAATCCGCAACAGGGTTAAACACCTGTTCGTAGCACTGTAAAAGCAAATAAAAAATCACTACTGCACTGTAAATAACAGGGAAAGCGATGATAGACATTATAATTAATTGCAAAACAGTCTCAAGCTCCCAAATTGGCAAGAAATTAAATGTATTTTTATGTTTCATTTCAGGGTTAAATCAATTTCGGGTATCAATGAGTTAAAACATATCAGGCCACCCACATGTACTAGAACAGTGATGGCATTCATTTTCCTAATTCTTTATTTTGCGGGTTTGCGAGTCTGATCGCATATCGGACCCGTCCATGTTTTACTGCCATAATAATGACAGTCTTATTTTCTATTGGCTGATTTGAAATGGGAGGTTACGGGCTTGCTTAATTGATCATGTTCCCGCCCTGAACTGCTCCAAACCAGTGCATGGTTTACGGTTTCGGCTTTGAGCCAGTAACTTGCGAGCTTGAGCAATTTAATAGCATTGCAATCGTAGACGAACGGGAGCCCGCAACACACCCTCACACATTCGGCTGTCTGCGATCGAGTTGCGGGCTTGGAACTGAATGTGGCTCAAAATCCACAACTTGATGTACATATTTTTGTGGCCCTTTTTTTAGGAAGCTTTGCAGCTCTTCTTAGAATCGAAATTCTACAATTAGGAGGTACGGTACATAAAGGTCCCATCCCTTGCCTAATGGCTGAGATCACTTCTAGAGAAACTATAACTGACTTCTTTCATAAAAGAGCAACTTGTGTTTTGGTGAAAAATTCCACTTAAAATTTTCCTTTTTTGTGTGTAATGAGATAATATACAGTATTTATACTAAATATGTCAAATATTTAGATTTAGAGCAATAATCTAAAAACATCTTGTGTTTTTCCTGCCTATCCCTAAATACAATGGGACTTTTCCAAGTGAAAGCAGTAATGCTCTTGGGAACACACATCTACTGCCAAAAGCATTAAATAATCCCCCAAAGTTCAAGCTTTACAAATATATAATTACTTTCCTTGGAAACCTAGATGTATATTCCAGCTGCACTAGTTTGCATGTTTTTGTGAATTTTAGTAAAATTGTAAACAATTGCAATTTATATCCTTGCATAGTACTTTTGATGGAGATCCGCTTTCATATAATAGGTCAGAAATTAAAAGCTGTTTTTATTCTATAGACTTTAAAAAATGAATACACATTTGTATTCCCAGCATTATGCTAATTGTATCATTTGTTATCCATAGTGAATTATGTTAAAAAGTTTATTATTGAATTATATGAATTATATGTTTATTATTGAATTATATGAATTATATGTTTATTATTGAATTATAATTGATAGACCTGCAATTAAGAAGCCGCAGGGCCAAAATATTTATTAAAATAGGAATTGTGATGTATGTATCAAGTTTAATTCAATCACATATTATAATTGTCTAACTACGAATCGTCGTCACGCTGTTTGCGTGGTCCGTACAACTTTACGACTTGGCGATGAGCGCCCCAGGCACTCATCGCCGGCGAGCCTCGTGTAGCGTGCCGGGACGTTAAACCCATAGCACTTAGGCAATGAGCGCCTAATTAAACCTGGAGCACTTACGAGGAGCGAGACAGAAAAAAAAGATAAGAGCCGCAAAAAGTTACGAGATTACCGGCCGGACTTAGAAAAAAAAGCATTACGACCTCGCAAAAAAACATTAAAAACACAATAAATACATACAAAAAATACATAAAAAGCTTTCCCACAGCAAGGGGGAAGGGCACCCAGGACCTCTGCAAGTGAAGTTACACCTCAATTTAAGTCCAAATTACCGAGTTCAGACACACGAAAATCCCCTAAGCGAGAGAAAAAATGGCCGCCAAAAAAAACGAAAACTAGGCTACAGGACCCTAAACACGCAAAACCCCATCAAGCACATATGGCTTTTCAAAAAAGTCGTACGAGGTAAAGATACACTCTTACCAAGGACGCAACATCATCGACAGCCACGTACCACATACACATTCGCCGTCATTTTACATACACAAAAAAAAAAAAAGCTTACCCACAGCATGGGGGGCACCCAGGACCTCTGCAAGTGAAGTTACACCTCAATTTAAGTCCAAATTCACAAGTTTACACACAAGAAAATCCCCTAAGCGAGAGAAAAAATGGCGACCGAAAAAAACGTAAACCAGGCTACACTACCCTAAAGCCGCAAAACACCACCAAGCACATACAGATTTTCAAAAAAGCTGATGCTTTGCTGCAGAGACTGATATTACAACAAAGTTGTAGCTGTCTTTGACTGGCCAAAACAAATTATACATTTTATGCAAATTTAGCTTGGATTTTCTGGGTTGTTCCTTCTCAAAATCAACTGCCAGAAAAGATGAAGAAATTTGCAAACTCTAGGGTAAGTTTATTAATGTTTATTTGGGGATTTGCATGCACTACTGTTTCTCCTCCATCAGATGCATTTGGAATCCATGAAACTTCCATATACTTTTCATTGAACCTGTGCATTAGAAAATTCTGCTTCAATGTATAAAAGTTTATGGAGATTAAGAAAGCCCATAGTGGACCTCAGAACAGACAGACAACCTGGTACATAGGTTCACAGTCAGATCCTTATGTTGGTGAAGTGTCTGTTCTCATAATCAACAGTAAATCTATATAAGTGGCTCAGTATTATAAAACAATTCACCAACAAACACATTTTAATTAATTTCTATTGAAGATGAATTGTAGTTTTTTATTCCAGTAGAAATTGTGATGTAAATTTTTTTTTTTACTTTTGCTTGTATTATAATACAAATCTCAAATAATGAATATCAGTTGTCCAAGACTTTATTACCGCACAAAATGAATATACAGGTACATTGTTATCAATTAAAAGCATTGTTGCATTTTTAGTTCCACTCTGCAGCCATTCCTTATACATCCTCATTTGCGAGTAGTGGGTCTCCTGAGTCCAAAAGTATTTGTAAAACTGAAGTCAAGGTCCATACATTTTTTTAATTATAAAATTATCAAAATTATGCTTTTCAAAAAACATATATAATTAAATATAAGTGGATAAAATATATATATAATACATTTATTATTTATATCTCCAACCATGACATTATAATGTTTAGATGATAAATAATAACGATAATAATAAAACATAGTAAGAGAATACAATAGTAATTTACTCAAGGTCCTCTATGGAGCCATAGGTCTCCTGAGTCTAAAAGATTTTGTAAATGTGAAGTCAAGGTCTATACTCTGTTTTCCTTACTATAGGCAATCAATTATTTTACTATAATGTGATACCAAATAGCGCAAGAAGAGAGTAGACTATGGGCCTTATTCAATTGCAAGCCCACAGATTACGTTATACTGGCCGTATGTCTGCGGGCTTGAGATTTGCTACAGTACAGAGCGATTCAATTGAACAAGCCCGCAAGTTACGGTCCGAAAGCCTAAACCGTAAACCATGCACCCCTAAGTAGCATTTCAGAGCGGGATCATGATCAATTAAGCAAGGCCATAAATACCAATTTAGAAACAGCCAATAGTAAATGAGATCGTCACCATGACGTCAGTAAAACATGGACGTCAAACGTCAATCAGTTAGCGTTTAATGTTCAAAATAATAAAAATGAATCGCGATACTGTTCTAGTCCATGTGGGTGGCCTGATATGTATTAACTCCTTGATTCCAGAGATTGATATGATACGGAAATTAAGCATTAAAAATATTATTTTTGATTGCAGATTTACAAGCTTGAGACTGTTGTGCAATTAACTCTAATGTCTTTCTTCGCTTTCCCTGCCCTTTAAAGTGCAGTATTGATTTTTTATTTGCATTTACAGTGCTACGAATAGGTGTTTAACCCCCTTGTGAGTCTTATCTGGTACTGGTAGGTTTTTCTTCTACATTTGCCATTTACGGGTGTGAGAACAATTGCGGGCTTGAGGAATTGTAGCAATTGAATAGCAATTTGCGATTGTAACATTTACTGGCTTGAAAGATGAAAGGCTTAGCTGGGTTGGAGTTACGATTTTAACAATCGCAGGGATTTTCAGCCCGTAACCCGCAAATCATTTACGGCTAGTGAAAAGACGCTATTTGAATAGCAAATTAGTTTACGGGCTCCATTACTGGCTCCCAAAACTACAATTTTCTCAACTGAATAGGGGCCCAAGAGATCTGGAAGCTCCAAGAAGAATTGTATTATTGTTTATTGGCAAGGCGCCAACATATTCCTTAGCGCTATATATGGGTTATGTTCAAGGCAAAAGCAATATTAATGCGTTGCAACGAATGGATGGCCCTGTCTTTGAATTTAGAATCTAGCAAGATTGAAAACTCCCAAAATTACAATCTAAAGAATCAATTTCCTATATAATAAATGCTAAAAATAATCAAGCAGTGGAGGTTGAGAAGAAAAGGTCCACTAAGTCCACCTATTGACTACTCCTTGTAGTATTAGCCACAACGCCCACACACTATCTCGTTGCAATTCCTTATTTATTGCAAATTAAATACAACTAGTAGCTGTGGATTATTAATTGCTTCCTCATTCAATTTGAGGATGTTTGTATAACCCTGAAATACTGTACTTTACACCCACTCAAGTCTAGAGTTCTTTAGAACTGTTTTGCTAGCCATGGTTTTGTGTAAATTATTCAGCTTTCAGTATTAGATTCATGTGAAGAAAACCTTTTATCTGATTTTTTTTATATGTTTAACTGCAGTTAGTGTTATTTCCTTGTTAAAATAAGCCTGAATTAATGACATGTTGCTTTTCCCTGTGACTTGTTCTCATACCAACTCCTCAATCTACTAGAAGTTAACAGTAAAAAATGTTTTAATGTACTTATAAATCTATAAAAATTATGCTTCTCAAAATATATGTATAATTAAATATAAACTGAGAACAAAATATATAGTTCATTTATTTTTTATGCCATTATAATGTTCAGGTGCCAAGTAATAATCCACTAAAATAGTTAGCAGCATGAGAGAGGGAGAGGAACAGAGGGAGAGGGAGGGGGACAGATAGGGAGGGAGGAGATAGAGAGGAGGAGAGGGGGCAGAGAGAGAGGAGGCGGAGGGAGAGAGGGAGGGGGACAGAGAGAAAGGGAGGGGGACAGAGAGGGAAGGAGGAGACAGAGAAAAGGAGAGGGGGCAGAGAGAGAGGAGGTGGAGGGAGAGAGGGAGAGGGAGGGGGACAGAGAGGGAAGGAGGAGACAGAGAGGAGGAGAGGGGACAGAAAGAGAAGAGGCGGTGGGAGAGAGGGAGAGGGACAGAGGGAGAGGGAGGGGGACAGAGAGGGAGGGAGGAGACAGAGAGGAGGAGAGGGGGCTGAGAGAGAGGAGGCGGAGGGAGAGAGGGAGAGGGACAGAGGGAGAGGGAGGGGACAGAGAGGGAGGGAGAAGACAGAGAGGAGGAGAGGGGGCAGAGAGAGAGGAGGTGGAGAGGGACAGAGGGAGATGGAGGAGACAGAAAGGAGGAGAGGGGGCAGAGAGAGAGGAGGCGGAGGGAGAGGGACGGAGTGACAGAGGGAGAGGCAGGAGACAGAAAGGAGGAGAGGGGGCAAAGAGAGAGAGGGAGAAAGAGAAAGAGAGGCAGGGAGAGAAAGAGAAGGAGGGAGAGAAAGAGAGGGGAAGAGAGGGGCAGGGAAGCAGAGAGAGAGGGAGTACATGCTAATATTTTATTTGCCTTTGCAGATGCTGCTTGGCATTGAGCACTGTTACCTAGGGGGTTGTCCACAAGCACTCCCAAATCCCTCTCAATATCTGATACCCCTAGATTTGCTCCATTAAGATTATAAATTGCATGGCTATTTTTCCTTTCTCTATCTGCTACTCTTGCGGTAAAGCAGTACTTTATCACATTATCCCTAAATCTTCTAATATCATACCATAGCAATATATGAATATTTGAGGTTTTCAGTGGTTTACACGTGTCATCTAAATATGGCGGCTTGTTAACAAAAAAATATTTTTGCTGATGTAAATTTTCCTTTCATGACTACACAACAGTTATAGTAACATTTATTGTGTTCTAATATATTGACTAAAGAACATATTCTTTTGATTTCTCTCTGAAAGAAAAGTTGAACAATTAGCAGAGTACGGTACAGAACGCAATCTTCCAATGAAACTACTCAATGTACTATTCAGCATGTTACGTTTCTACTTCTTCAAAGTACTGTAAATATTAATATTAATACTATTAGTCAATGTTTGCAGAAAGTAATTTATATTAATGTCAAAATATATATTCTGAAAAAAAAATCCAATAACTTGTAGAAAGAATAGGCTGTAAAACCAGGGTATATGGGTCAATGAGTCTCCTTCTTGTGATCTCCCTCCCTTGTGTCTCCTATGCCACTCTCTCCGTTGTGTCTCTTCCGCCCCCTCCCCTGTGTCTCTTTCCCCTGCCTCCCTCCCCGGTATCTCTTCCCCCCTCCCCTGTGTCTCAAGGGAGAGAGAAGGGGGAAAGGAGACACAGGGGAGGGGTTTCTCCCCCTCTCCCTTCCCTGTGTTTCTTTCCCCCTCTCCTTCCCCTGTGTCTCCTTCACCCCTCTCATTCCCCTGTGTCTCCTTCCTCCCATCTCCCTCCCCTGTGTCTCCTTACCCCCACCTCCCTCCCCTGTGTCTCCTTTCCCCCTCTCTCCCTCCCCTGTGTCTCTTCCACCCCTCCCCTTGTCTCTTTCCCCCACCTCCCTTCCCCGTGTCTCTTCCCCCTCCCCTATGTCTCTTTCCCCTCTCTCCCTCCCCTGTGTCTCTTCCCCCTCCCTCCCCTGTGTCTCTTCCCCCTCCCCTGTGTCTCTCCCCCCAGTGCGCAATGCGCATGCGTGGCTCTCTCCGTGCATTGTACATTGCATAGTGAGTATTAAGAGTTTGTGCGTAAGGCTCACAACTTGCAGCGTTAATTGTGAGTGTTACAAACAAACAAACTCGCAATTAAGACAACTATATATGTGATGTATCCAACCCCTATCCACCCTTTACAAACCATGAACAAAGTAGCGTACACGTGTTATAGGGATCAAGCATGCTCAGTTTAACAACTCTTTCCGTCGGCACAGGCGTAGTTGCATATAAAAAGACGATGCCATGTTCAGATTCTGGGCATGTACCATCAAAGGCAATATAGTGGTTGGCATAAATGCAATGGTGGCATGACGTCATTATTGTCATAAAATAATAGCAAACCCGTCAAAATTATAACATCAGCACCACATATTAATCACTGTTTACAATGTTAGTCTGTGAACCACATGAAATTATTAAAAAAGAGTAGAATTAATACAAATCAAATTTACACATTTACTATATGACATAAATATTTAAAATATCCGGTTAATTCATAATTTGTATTCATATTTAATATTTTCATAAACCAAGAATAATTTTGCTGATGAAAGCACAGACCTGATGGACTGGCCATGCCAGAATTTCAGGTGAACGCTAACCCAAACATCATAGCTGCGGAGACCATGGAAAGTGCTCTTGTGGAAGACAAAAGAAGTGGCACAAGGACACGCTGAAGACCCCCGCGGGATCAACACCGCTACCTGGGAAACCATCGCACTGAACCGTCCAGCATGGTGCAGCCTCATTCACAAAGGCTGACTTCAGAAGAAGCGTGTTGACACGAAACGTGCGCGTCAAGTCAGGTGACCATCTTGCCGTCACTATTGGATGACTCCAGACGCCATAGAGATTATGCGAGGACAATAGCGGTGTTGTGATACTATTTAAAGTTAGATACATCTGACATTCTAATTCTATTTCACTTATTATTTATTTTAGAGTAATAGTGATTACTCAATAATATTTATATAGATAGTATTATAATTTTTTCTTTTTTGTTTTGCACTGTGGTTAGGAGGATAGTGTACTCGTGTCCCAGGTATTTTGTGTTTTACATCACTAGGGGGTAAGTGGCAGATCCCCATTCGTCACATATACAGTAATTTAGTTTGGTTTATAGGTATGGAGGTATAGGTAGATCATTCCCCCAGGAGCTTGTGATGGGCTCCAGTACTGCTGCATTTGTGTAGGGATATCAGTATTTGGTTTATATATTTATTATAGGTGTTCTCTATTAGTACACAGTACTTTATATTTCAGATATATAATCATACTTGTTAATTGTTTCTGAACATATGTACTACTATATTTAATCCATTGTTACAGTATAATATTTAGTATGAGATCAATTTCATTAGCAGCCTAAGGGCCCTATTAAATTATCCCTCGTAGTTCTCTCGGTGCTCGCAAAAGGCAGTTTTCCTGCTGTTTGCGAGTACCGAATCTCTCGCAGCCTGCTTTGCGATATGACTGCGAGAAAATGGCCGAGAATAGGCTCCGAGAGAGCTACGTAGCCTTAAATCTACGCATGATTCTCGCATATCGTAAGAATCCCTACGTGGACAAAAAGTCCACGCAAGGGATCCGAAAGCCTCTACGTGCTGCCTCAGAACAGCCCGAGACAGCAGTGTGAGGCTCCCCCCTGCACCCTATACACATCCCCATGCTGCAGGGGTCTCTATCAGGACCCCTGCAGCACCCCCACATTAACCCCTTGCAGCGGGGGTCCCCGATCTGCATAGATCAGGCCCTCCGCTGCATTTCAAACGTTTAAATTCCCGGCCGCGGCTCCTTAAAGGGGCCGCGGCACACTATTACCCAATCCCGGCCGCGGCACCTAAAATTAACCCCCCTCTATGCTGGGGGTCCCCATCGGGACCCCCGAAGTATCCCCACATAAACCCCCTGCAGCGGGGGCCCCCAATCGGCACCGATCGTGACCCTGCTGCAATTCAATTTTAAATTTCCCGCCTCGCGGGTCCTCAAAGGACCGTAAAGGTCCTGAAAGGACTCGCACTAAAAATATTAACCCCAGGCAACTATAATTACCCCATTAACTCATGGTGGTCAATCCAGACCACCATAAGGCCTAAATTAACCCATTAACTCATGGTGGTCAATCCAGACCACCATAAGGCTCTATTTATTCATTAACTCATGGTGGTCAATCCAGACCACCATAAGGCCTAAATTAACCCATTAACTCATGGTGGTCAATCCAGACCACCATAAGGCTCTATTTAACCCATTAACTCATGGTGGTCAATCCAGACTACCATAAGGCTCTATTTAACCCATTAACTCATGGTGGTCAATACAGACCACCATAAGGCTCTATTTAACCAATTAACTCATGGTGGTCAATACAGACCCCCATAAGGCCTTAATTAACCCATTAACTCATGGTGGTCAATACAGACCACCATAAGGCCTTAATTAACCCATTAACTCATGGTGGTCAATACAGACCACCATAAGGCTCTATTTAACCCCATCAGTCCCATAAGGGTATATTATTACCATTATGGGCCTGTTACAACCCAACATTAACCACATAAGTGCCATGATGGTCCTCAAGGACCATCATGACACTAACTACAAACACTACACTATAACCCCCAATAAACCATTTAATCTAAACTAACCCCCCTCTACACTAATCTATTAACACTTACACTACCTACCTACACTACCTACCCCCTAATAAACCTCCCCAACACTCTAATTACAAAAAACAAAAAACCTACCTTACAGAAAACAAAAAAACCTACAGTACAGAAAACAAAAAAACCTACAGTACAGAAAACAAAAATACATTACAACCCCACCCCCCACTACAGAAAACAAAAAAATACATTACAACCCCACCCCCCACTACAGAAAACAAAAAAATACATTACAACCCCACCCCCCACTACAGAAAATAAAAAAATTACACACCTGAAAAGGAAAGACAGATAAACACAATACAATACATACATATAATACATTACATACATTACATACAATACATGACATTACATACATTACATATAATATATTAAATATAATATATTAAATATAATATATTACATATAATATATTACATATAATATATTAAATATAATATATTACATATAATATATTAAATATAATATATTAAATATAATATATTACATATAATATATTAAATATAATATATTAAATATAATATATTACATATAATATATTACATATAGTCCAAATCAAATATCCCCTATCTATCTAACATACAATCTATTTAATTTAAAAAAAATCCTAACTATATCAAATACATCCCCCTATCTATCTAATATACAATAAATCCTAACTACATACACAGACCCTTATTCTAAAATAAAATAAAATAATTACAGTCCTAACTACACAGACCCTAATTCTAAGCTAAAATAAATAAATTAAGACCACTTACCTTTAAGATGTTGCTTCAGATCACTAACCTATGGGTCAAACAAAAAAAAATAATTAGTACAAAACATTAACATCCAATAAATAAACATTCTATACATTCTAAATAATATACTCACCTTTACAGCATGTCCCGTCATTGTTTAGCTCTTCCGGCGCGGCCCTGTTAATACATGAATACATTAATACAATATATCAACAATAAATAAAATACACATATAAACATCTAAATATACATTTAACTTACCTCCCCGCGATGTCCCCGGCCTTCTCTCCTTCAGCCCCGGCTGGGCCGCGGAACCATCCGCGCTCTAAAAAAAAACAAAAAAAAACTAACGGAGGTCTGCACTGGCAGACCTCCCCAACGCTAATGAGCCTCCCGGAGTCGTTTCTGGGAGGAAATTGGCATTGTCGGCTTGTGATTGGCTGAAAAAGGTTGTATGTCCTCAAGAATATCCCTGTATTTAGCACCATCCATCTTTCCCTCAACTCTGACCAGTTTCCTAGTCCCGGCTGCTGAAAAACATCCCCACAGCATGATGCTGCCACCACCATAATGGTGTTCTTTGGATGATGTGATGTGTTGGGTTTGCGCCAGACATAGCATTTTCTTTGATGGACAAAAAGTTACTTTTTAGTCTCGTCAGAACAGAGCACCTTCCTCCATACATTTTGGGAGTCTCCCACATGCCTTTTAGCAAACTCAAAACAGGCCATTTTGTTTTTTGCTGAAAGTAATGGCTTTCTTCTGGACACTCTGCCATAAAGTCCAACTCTCTGGAGCGTACCGCTTATTGTCATCCTATGTACAGATACTCCAGTCTCTGCTTTGGAAGTCTGCAGCTCCTCCAGGGTTACCTTAGGTCTCTGTGCTGCCTCTCTGATAAATGCCCTCCTTGCCCGGTCTGTGAGTTTTGGTAGGCGGCCGTCTCTTGGCAGGTTTGCTGTTGTGCCATGTTCTTTCCATTTGGTTATGATAGATTTGATGGTGCTCCTGGGCATCATTAAAGATTTGGATATTTTTTTATAACCTAACCCTGAGTTGTACTTCTCAACAACATTGTCCCTTACTTGTTTGGAGAGTTCCTTGGTCTTCATGGCAGTGTTTGGTTAGTGGTGCCTCTTGCTTAGGTGTTGCTGCCTCTGGGGCCTTTCAAAAAAGTGTGTGAAGGTAATTGGTTGCACCAGAGCTTTTTATGGGCTTCATAACAAAGGGGGTGAATACATATGCACATGCCACATGCCAAATTTCTATTTCTAAAAAATAGTTTTATGTATATATTTTTCTAATTTCGCTTCACCAACTTAGACTATTGTATTCTGATCCATCACATACAATTTAGATTAACAAAACATTGAACTTAAGGCTGTAATGTAACACAATAGGTAGAAAGTCAAGGGGGGTGAATACTTTTGGAAGACACTTGTAATTATCTGCAGATTTTTCATTCACTACAATGGCATATTTTATTGGTTATTTGATTTTAAATATGTTTTATCATATCTTATGTTATAAATTAAAAGTTATATTTTTACCGATTTGTCTGACTCTAAATTAGATTTTTTGTGCCAAATATTGGAGATACTTTTTGATGACTAGTAAGTGTGTTTTTTTCTGTCTCTCTTCTTTATAAAAAAAAACTATTGTTTACACTCATTGTAACGGATCTACTGGCACCCCGACCGGGTACCTCCGTTAATAGACACGTCCTAGTTTGCGCCGAGGCCTACAAGCACCGCACCGGACACCTCAACCACCACAGACTCCACAACCGCCGTAGTTTAGCTGGAGCCGCGCCGTCTTCCTTCCACCCTGTATGAATCTCCAGCATCCAGGACCGTGTGGGGAAGACCTCTCCTTCAAGGATAGTACATCAGGAACAAGCGTTCAGTAGTTACAGCTCAAGGGAGTATGCAAAAGCATAGCAATCCCCAGTATGATAGAGCAATCCCCTCCAAGAACGAGATGAGACTACGTTTTGAAGGGTCAAGTAGAACTATTCTTTAATGACAGGGGATCTCCTTTTATGCAATGGTGCCCTCTGAAGGGCTACATCAACATAATTATCACAGCCAATTAGATACATGGTTCAACCCCCACGTCTCCTCCCCTCAGATAACAGGTAACACAATTAAAACAGACACAATTTTAACCACATTCTGGATGTACCCCCAAAACAGGGGGTACACCTTTAAGTCCAGCACCGTTCAATAGCTCTCACCCAGGGGAACAACATATTAAAAAATGGCATGAATCAGACCAGGGGTTCAAAAGTTAGTAAAAGTATCTTACTGGCAGCATGGCAATCCACATCCCCCATAGTTGGCCACACAATACACATAAAGAGAACAATAGGTGTGGTCACCCCTCCCTGAGGCTCCTTGATATAATCAGACAATGATTAAATCAGCCGTCTTTGTTCTTATGTTTGAGAATGAATAGACTTATCTGTAACAGGATTATCTCTCCTGCCAAGGTCTGCACTAGCCTGGGGCCAATATTCTGCAGAGCATAAACCAACATACATACAGTATATTACTAGGATCATATTTTAACCAAGAATTAAATAACCATAAACAGGGTAAAACAGTGATGGGTTCTGTTACAGCTGGGATCTGAGCGCACAAAACTACCGAATAGCGCTCAGATCATCTTCACACAGTTCAATTGCCATGTAGCTAAAGTCTTTCCCATAGTCTTTCATTATATGAATGGGCTCCATGGCATAGCTATCTGTGGTATCATGGTTCACACAGGGCAAGTACCGAATGACCCCCCTGTATGTAAAGGGCCAGAACGAGTGACATACACTCTGGTATGGCCGAATATTGTGTTTGAAGGGCAATATGTACCAGGGCCATAGTCGCAGGGCAGGAGGCTGGCAAACAGTCCTCTCCAAGACAAAGTGGCGAAGGGCACTTCGTCACACTCATCATCTATTTTTCCTCTATAAATACATCCTATTTTTTAGAATTAATTATATTTATATATATTATATTATCTGCTATTTTGTTTAAAATATATTTGGATATTGAGGATTATCTCCTTTCATTAAGTAGTTCTTGTCACAACCTACAATGATGATGGAGTATAGAGGATCCTAGTACTCTTATCTCCTGTAGGTTTTAGACCTAAGATTTGGGTGACTCAGACCAATGGACCTTCTTTGCGGATGCAAGAGCATAAGTCCCAGCTTTTGGTAGTGTGCCTGGAAGAACCTGGAAGGGAGTCAGAACGATCTCCTCTACCAGCATATGCCCCTGGGTCAATAATACACCTGCACACAAAGTCTTGATGAAAATTATGAACCACTTTATTTGGAAAACAACATCTTTTAAACAGGCATACATAATTACCAGGAAGGGGCTACCTTTAGTCAGCCCCTAACTGCCTCTGGCCAATCAGGCAGGGTCCCTACGTGGGAACCATGAGACTCCTGCCCAGGTCCACCCACTAGGCTGGGCCAACTAATTCATTTGGGGTCTGAATCTCCAGGGGAAAGCACCTTGGTTCTCCTGTGCCCATGCTATGAAGGCTGAGAAGCCTTCAGGCCATCCCATTGTTTCTGGGTGCCTGCCTGTCTGCTCTCCAGCTGTGAGCTTCCCATTGTTAGTTCTCTGCTGGACACTTAGCTAATGGGATTAACAGGCCTTTGGGAACAAAGGAGGCTTGGCTGTATTCAATGGGCTTCCCCTCTACAATATAATAACCTACTAATATAATAACATACATTCATATTTACAAATACAACACACGTTTCACACACATACAACCAACACATCCCACCAGCTCCCTCACATGACACCCATTACAATGAGCCTAAACATGGAAGGGATGGGAATATGCTAAGGGATAAACTTATAATACTTTATCCCCTAGACCACACATAACAATATATCCATAACAAGTGGGCCCCAAACCTTTTCTTCCACAGCAGGAGCCATGCACTTTGTCCAAACCCAATATGGCCACTGGCTGATTCATGACAGTTCTACCAAATTCTTCTCTTTTAAATAATTCACAAAGGCTGCCAAACCCCCGTTGCCAGACGTATTGCAAGGGCTGGGCAAGGGTAGTTCTGCCAGCACCTCACCTGACAGCGTCTTACATGTCTGTCTGACGTATTACAGAACGTTCCACCCCGAATCGGACACACAGACCCAGGTCAACCAATCAAGCAGATGGTGAAGCCCTCATTGAGGACACACATTTAAAAAATAATTTTAATTAATAATTTTGTATTAAAATGTAATATTTCCATAGACCGTGATTCATTTATGCTAGTAAAAGCATGAGATACGTTGAGGTAATTTTTCTGCTATATTTATGTTGTATGTAAATGTCTGTATATTGCTATTATAATTTTATTTTTGTATAAAATAAACTGCAATTGGGTTCTTAAAGCACATGATGCTAAATATCAGCAACGTTGGTGAGAAAAGCAAGTTTTGTGTTCAGTAATTTCAGAGAATTTGGATTTTCACTGTATGTCAGACATCACATGCCCATAACACGCTGTAACACACCCATTAAAGGGATATGTAATTTTGCTGGACTATGAATGCATCTGAACATTTACATTGAAGTTAGCAAAATCTCTTGTAACTTCTGGGGTTAACACCATCCAAACCCAAGCTAAATTGGCATCAAATTGAAAATGTGTTTTGGACAATCTGGTTAGCTGAAACTTTTGAATTAAATCTGGGGTTCCTGTTTGTGCTGCAAAGCAGCCTGGGGTATGTAGTGTATCACTGATATGTGCTATGTGTTGCTGCTGACATTCAGGCAGGGAGCTGCAAGGAGATTGGGTAAGCAAGCAACAGCAGGTAAATAGTGGGTTAATATTGCTCTCCTGATGCTGCATTCTGATTGGGGGGGATCACATGCATGTGAAGACACCCCCTGGAGGTGTCAACATAATCATTAGAGGGATTTTTAGATATTAATCAAAATAAAATGTTTTATGAAATGTGCTACATACACATAAGCTGCTTTTTGGCCAAGGATTGCAGAAATGTATTAATCCATGAAACTTTTATATCTATTTAAACAACCTGCTCATGAAAACTCAGAATAGACCTGCGTATAAAGCTGTTAAAGAGGAAAAAGACTTTATGAAATGTCACATTGACCTGAGATGCTGGATAACAGGTAAACACTGTGCTTTAGTAATATCCCCCCAGGGTTTTACACATGTTCTTATAAACTTAATATAGAAAAAAATATATATTTCATGTTCCATTAATAATGTTAAATTGACAATGTGAAAAAAGAAAAACACCAAATAAGAACTGGATGTGATTACTCAGATGGCAATTATATATAAGTAGTTAATAATAACATTTATTAATCACTTTTAAAATGCTGGGAAAAAAATATTGATTTAGGTTTTACAAAATAAATGTGCTTCAGTAAAACATACATTTTGATTTGTGTCATATTTAATATTTTTAAAAATATAAAAGTAAATAAATAGTAAATTTGAACGTCTAAAACAAGTTAAAAAACTTGAATTTTTTGACAAGCCCTATTTTATAAGTATTTTATAACAGTGTACCCACACTGAAGGAAATTTACTAAGCATTTGCTCACCTGAGATGAGGTGAGAAGGGCTAGGAAATAGTGCATAGTAAATGTAGGGATGACGTGAGATACAGATGCTTAGTAAATTCCACCCACTGTTTTTCTTTTTTTGTTTTTTGGTCCTTCTATATATTAATTGTATAAGGCTGGGATATTATTATTTCTTTTAGATGATATATGTGTTATACTGAGATAAAGGGTTCATAGTGAAGCTTATAAATCCACAGAGAAATGCAAGTGCACTAATCTTCATTTTTCACATTTTTGGAATGGTTTATTTTAAAAGAAATTGATGTTATGCCAAAAATCTATTATGACACCATGTCACATACCTTCCAACATCAGATGTAGTCAAATGACTTTTTTTATTCTTAAAAGCAGACACGCTGTCTACATTGTACAGATATACCATGATCACATAATACTTGCACGCTCTTGATTTTCATCTTAAAATTGGGACTGTCCCTCAAAAAAGTGACAGTTGGGAGGTTTGACAAAATAATAATATCTACTAACAGAGGGGGGATTTATAAAGCATCTCAAGGGCATCTCTTTGCATTCATTTCTCTGGCCCCTTCTGGATCCATATCTTGTCGTGGTGAAGGGGCTTGTGTACCTCAGTGAAGCTGTGAGCTATACCATGTAGGGTTACCAAAGATGGGCGGGCACAGAGAGGTCAGACAAATTGTGGTTCACTGGTGAAGGAACTGGCAACCCACTCCAGTATATTTTGCCAAGATAACCTTATGGATGAGCACAACCAGTAACACACAGATGAACCTGATGTGCTGACGTCCATATGGTCACCAAGGGTCTGACACAACTGAAGGACTGAACAACAAAACAACAACAACATTTCCTATGGGGAAAAACTGAGACCACAGTCCTTATCACCTCTTCTTAAGTAACAAGATACTTATCAAATATCAAATTCCCCCAAAAGTTCACTGTAGAAGGAACTGGCAAATCACTCCAGTATTTTTATCAAGAATCCCTATGGATAAGCATAACAACACAAGATGTGCCTGGAATGCTGGGGTCCATAGGGTCACGGAAAGTCGGACATGACTGAATGGCAAAACAAAAAGTATTTTTTTTTTAAACTTAATTACTATGACCCTCATTCAATTGCAATTTGGCCAATTGAATAGGGCCCTAAATAAGCACATAACATATATTTTTTAAAGAAGTTTTTAGTTAGCAAGCATCTATCCAAAAGAAAGGTTTTCACTAACTAAAAACTTCTTTAATAAAAATATGCATTGTGCTTCTTTAGGGCCCTATTCAATTGACCACATCGCAATTGAATGAGGCCCTATGTAACTATGTATTTCTTGTGAATGTGGGTGTTGCTATACTATATGAAGTGGCTTCACTTGCAGTGTCCCAGTAATAACCCTCACAGTACTGAAATATGTTCGTGACTCTAAATGATCAGGACATGTTTTATGATGTCACACCGTTCAAATGATTAAATACAAATAAAAATAAAGTCTTAAAAGTCTCACGCCTCATTTCTCTCATTTATTTATTTTGTATGTGATTATGTTATTAGGGATTACAGACATTTATTTTTTCTAAATGGTGTTTTGTTGGAAAAAGAAAAACACTGTAGTGCAAAGTTTAGATAAAATGCTGCATTTTGGGATAAATAATGTTTCCTTCACTTTTGCCAAAGACTGTGTATCTCTTGCAATGGGTATGTGCTAAAGGTTTAAACTTTTTAAGTAGATAAAATGGGCATGCCATTTGAGTCTATAATTTCTACACTAGTAACATGGCTGTCATAAATAACGGAGTCATATGTTATGTTCAATTCTCTGTGCTGTCTCTCTCTTTGTGCCCAATCTCTCTCTGTGTGCGCTCTCTCTGTGGGCCCTCTCTCTTAGTGCGCTCTCTCGCTCTCTGTGCCCACTGTCGCTCTCCCTCTCTCCCTCCTTTTCTCTCTCCCCCTCTCTCTCTGCTTCCCTTTCTCTCTCCCTCTCCCTCTATCCTTCTACCCCCTGTCTTCCTCTCTCTGCCTGCCTCCCTCTCTCTCTTCCTTCTTCTCCCTCCCTCTTTTCCTTCCCCCCTCTTTCTCCCTCCCTCCGTCTATCTTCCTCTCTCGCTCTCAACCTCCCTCTCTTTCCCTCTCTCTCTTCATCTCTTTCTCTCTCTCCCTATCTCTCTCTCTCCCTCCTTCCCTCCCCTGCCCCCCTCTCCCTATATCCCCCTCTCTCTCTCTCCCTTTCCTCTCTCATATTGGGTGCCATATTTCACAACTGGGGAGAAATTTCAAACTGATAGTGTCTCATGCTGCTGCTTGTAGCAACTTAACACTGGTAGTATAACCCCCATGATTATGGTTTTAGGTCGCACCTGTAAAACATGACACCATACATGAGAGAGAACAGGAAGAAAGGGATGTTGAGAAGCTGTTACGCCGGGGACTTCTTATAAGCGAGTGGAAATTACATTTTATGTTACTTTATAATAAAATGCACTTAGTCACTTAGTTACCACTTTTATATGAGGAAAGAGAGTCCCTTTAATACAAAACATATGGTAAATAGATAATAATCATTGACCCTATTAAAATAGATAGCAAATGGAGAATATAATGCAATAATAAACATAAACATTATATATTATCCACAACCGATGCCACAAATCTAATTTTACAGTATCGGTGAAATGTATTTTAAGTTGAGTCTGTGCATTAGCAATTACACTTCAATGCCAATTGTGGCACATCTTAGTGCATCTACCCCTGTGTACAGGATATTTGGGAAATAACTTTTAAAATAGTGTCATGGTAGAAAAAAAAAAAACATTTTATAATTTTTCTCTGTTTAATTCCCTTGTTTCATAAAACTTTAGTAATTTTATATTAATGTTAGATCATTTGTATTCTGTAAGTTGAGGAAGAACTCTGAATGTCTTACATTAGACAAACCACTAAACTTTAAACTTTGGTCATGTTTTTGTTCTAGCTTGCACGTAAAAGCAAAATGGTCACATCTAATACAAACCAAACTTCAGTGGTTTCTTCAAAACATGATTAGATATATCAGATCTGACTGTTCAGTGCTCAGAATGGTTTAGGTTTTTAGAGATAATATTTGGATAGAGTATTCATCATGCAAGGTGGTCATTAAATAGAGTATAATTACAAGTATGGATGCCTTGGTTGATGGTCTTCAAACTTTGGTCCATATCACACGATTATCTTCTGTGCCCTTGATTATTATTATTTACTGACTTGTAACCTGCCTGACATAAATGATGATATGATATGTTATGTTTAATTGATTGTTCAGTTTCTCTCTGTGCGCTCTCTCTCTCTCTCTCTCTGTGCTGTCTCTCACTCTCTGTGTGTCCCCTATCTTTCTGTGCGCCCATTCTTTCTCTTTGCGCCCTCTCTTTATGTGTGCGCTCTGACTCTCTCTGCCGTGTCTTTCTCTCTCCTTCCCCTCCCTTCCTTTCCTCTCTCTTCCTCCCCCTCCCTTCCTATCCTTCCTCTCTCTTCCTCCCTCCCTCTTTCTCCCTTCCTCTCTCTCTGCCTCCCTCCCTTACTCCCTCCTTCTTCTCTGCATTCCTCACCTCTCTCTGCCTCCCTCTCTCTCTCCCTCCCCATCTCTCCCTCCCCTCTCTCCCTCCCTCTATCTCCTCTCTCTCTGCCTCCCTCCCTCTCCCTCCCTCTCTCCCCTCCTTCTTTCCCTCCCTTCTTCTCTCTCTGTCTCCCTCTCTCACTCCCTCCTCTCTCTGCCTCCCCCCCTATCTCTCCCCTCTCTTTGACTCCCTCCCTTGCTCTCCCTCCCTCTCTCCCCTCCCTCTCTCTCTCCCTCCCTCCCCCTCTCTCCTTCTCTCTCTGCCTCCCTCTCTCATATGTTAGTCATATGTTATGTTCAATTCTCTGTGCTGTCTCTCTCTTTGTGCCCAATCTCTCTCTGTGTGCGCTCTCTCTGTGGGCCCTCTCTCTTAGTGCGCTCTCTCGCTCTCTGTGCCCACTGTCGCTCCCCCTCTCTCCCTCCTTTCTCTGCCTCCATCCCTCCTTCTCTGTTTGTCTCCCTCTCTCACTCCCTCCTCTCTCTCCCTCCTTTTCTATCTGCTTCCCTCTCTCTCCCTCCTTTTCTATCTGCTTCCCTCTCTCTCCCTCCATAAAATGGTACATGGCACATGTTCTGTTTCTCAAAAACTAGAGCTGATAGGGAAACAACAGTGCCATTTTTGGAATCAGCAGGTCAAATATACCCAGAAACAAGTCTAACATTTGAGGCACCAAAATGTGGCTTAGCGTCTGTAATTTGTTTGAATGCGAAAGCAGATTTGTGTCCCCTATGCACAAACTAGAGAATCTAAAAAAATAGGAATTCTAAGAATATATATTAAAAAATAGAGTTATATTGAGATGATGTAAATGTCATGTGCCGGCATAGAGCTAACAACACTTTCAACATAAAATGTTTTATTAGAAACATAAGATTGCAATCATTCCAAGTATTCAAATACTACTGATTAATGATTCACTTGCTGAGACCAGGAATGATATGGTTATTGTTGTAAATGGAAACTTCCAGTCAACCTGAAACGATTGGTGCGTCTCCATTTACCATGCATAAAACTTTCAAAATGTAGTTGGTTTTGTGGTGTGCACAGGTGGGGCTTTGTGGTTTTCTCTGACAATGCAAAATGGCGTATAATGTAAGATATAAGAATACAGTTTATGCTGCTTTCAGTTGAATTGGTTTTATTTATTTTTTTATAATGTATCTTTGACCTTGAATTTTTTGTTGTATATTATGTTGCTTTATTGGGGATAACTAATGTCTCGCAACACCAAAGCAAATAGATTTACAACCGAAAGTGGAAAAGATTATGAGCTTCACTTTTTCATACATAACTTTCTAATTTGAGATTTGGTTTATTACATAGAAAGTAAAGGTATTTGTGCAATGCCATTTTAAGCAAGTATACATCAATTCTTGTGTAAAATACAACATATACATGTGTATATGTTTCCCTAAATACTGTATAGAAGTATTATTCATTTAGTGATATCAGAACCAAAACATACCCTCCTATCATCCAATTTTTAAATCTGTTTTTAAACTAAAATTAATATAAATCCCACTTTGATGCTGGACACACCCGGCTCCCACCATGGTATCCAAAAAGCCAAATCAATATGTAAGCTTATGCCTCTAGCATGCAAGATGTATTCAGTCATTAATGGACAATGTCTCAGGATAACATTTAAATCCAATCTCTTTTCATTTCTTACTAACTGTTCTCTCTGGGTTCCAGATTGTATGTAAAGACGTTCCCCTAGATCTGCTTAGCATTGAAGGGTTGAGCAGTCCAGTGAAATGTGCAATGTATATTTTATTTGTGGAAAATGCAGTTATTTATCTATTTGCATTTATATTGAGATTTTACCCAAAAGGCTTTATAATGTTATAGAGGTGGGTAAAGGAACAGTAATAAAGTTATAGTATTCAATTATAGTACAAGTGAATACAGTAGCATAGGCCTCCATGTAAATCTGGTGATCTAAGTTAGGGCATTGCCGTAATTCGGCTGCGGGAGCTTTTGTTTCCCTAACTTCTATAATAATGTAAATCTTTTACTCCCCCAGATTACAGCACTCAGCCCACAGCTGTAAATCCTGCCTTACCCGCAACAAATGTCATTGTATGGAGCAGCCAAACCAAGCTTTACGGATGAGACACGGATCTAGGAGCCAATAGGAAATGTGAACGTCATGAATATTATAATGAGTGGGAAGTGCAGGAACAAGTGTCATAACTATGCTGCTGCAAGAGAACATAAACAAACGAAAAACAAAATAAATTGTAATTGTTTTTCTATTTATGAATATAGTTTGATATTAAAAAGATGTGACAATTGTATTTATAGCTTCAATAAATAAATATGTGCTTCTTTTGTGTTAAAATATGATATATTTATAGACAATGCATTAGAGTGTTTGTTCCTCGGCAACTTGAATATGTGACGTGTAATAATGGGTTGTGTGTTATCCTAAATTTTGTATCATAAAACGGGCTTAATACTAACATATAATCTTTTTTTTATTACACATATGTTGTTATCGGATTGTTAAATGTCAAATAATGTTGAAAATTTTGTAGTGCTTTTTGTGCTTTACTGTCACTTTAAATGCTTCTGGGGACTCATCAAGGGTATCAGAATCATTTGCGAGTGGTGTTTGTTACTTTTGCAGTTATAGCAGTCCCCCGATGTGCGAGCGATCCATAAAATCTTATTAGCATAGGATTTGGGTGTCAGAGTGTAAGGGAGTAACTCCTAATTTATTGATGTTTTCATTGCTTTTTGGCTGTGTCGTGCAGTTCACTCCTAGCAATGACTTGTAGCAGTTCTCTCGCAATGTTTTAGAGATTGGAGATTAACATAGCTATTTAGGATTTACTGTGCTGCTATAGTACTCACAATTGATTTTGTCAGGATAAGCATAGGGGCCATAGTTTGCAAAATAAAGCGTAAACTGAAATTGAGTTTTGTGGCTGAGAAAAAGCAGCTGGTCAATTGCTGAATCAAGTGTGTGTCAGGACATATCAGGACAGCTTTATTGGTGCAAATATGGAAGGGTGATTGTCTAAAATTTGGGCAATTTCAAACATTTGCTATAAATAGTCGTGTGGATTTATCTGTATAAAAAGGAATAATTAGGGATGGGTAGGAATATACAGCCTTATTAAATTGCGATTCTGTAAATTTAAAAGGGCTCTATTTAAGCACACAGCATATTTTTTTTACAGAAATTTATAGTTAGTGAACTTCTATCCAAAAACAAAGTCTTCACTAAGTAAAAAATAAGCTATGTGCGTAAAGAGAGCCCTTTTAAATTTGCTGAATAGCAATTTGATAAGGCTGATAGTATGGGTTCCCTGGTTGTCCAGTGTTTAGGATTTGGTGCGTTCACCTCTGCGACCTGGGTTCAATTCCAGTCCTGAAGCCAAGCAGAGTTGGGCCTGGTCGGTACTTGGATGGGAGACCACCTAGAAATTACAGGACCTGCTTGCTATGGTCCACTGGAAAAGGAACTAGCAGCCCACTCCAATATCTCTGACATGAAAACTAAGTGGATCAGCATGACCATGGACATGGACATGCCTGGTGTGTTACAGTCCATGAGGTAATGGAGAGTCAGACATGACTGAACAATGCAAAAAATAAAAGGTGCATATTTTCTTGGGGTGTTCTGCAATTGGGAGTCCAAGCTGCAAAGTAAAATGTAGCCTGAAATGGGTGAAGGATGGGAGAGAGAAAGAGATAGAGAGGTAGCAATAGACTGGTGTTACTAAACATATAGACTGGTTAATAAAATCAGCCAAAATAGAATACACAATTGTTGTAGTGACCATATAAAATAATTGTAAATATAGATAATTTTCTACTGCACTTTACAAACCTCAGGAAAGGCTGATCTACTTTTGCCACTCCAGCCCTTAATTCCCATTGACAGCTGAGAATCTAGATGTTCTTGTATTTATCCTACATATATCAAACCACAAGGGCCAGTGGCGGAGTTAGAAAATGGAGGACCCTGGTGCAAAAGAAATGTTTGTAAAAATGTGATTGAGCTGGGCCTCCCCGGTACCAATTCAGTGCCCCTTTCCCAAGACACCTTCATATAACAGCTCCCTAAGACCCCCTTCTAATAACTGCACTCTCCAAGACCCTTTCCTATTGCTTCCTCTTGGTGCTCTCCCCCACAATACCCCTTCTCCTCCATCCACACTATTCTATACTATATATATAAATTACACAGCATTTGGGCCCTCCCAGAAGAGGGCCCTGGTGCACTGCACCACTGGCAACTCCTCCCTTCACAAGAGCATTTGAAGAGGTAAACAATGTGAATTTTACAAATACACATGGCTGAGATGATGTAAGACGGATGCACATCTTGAGATACTTACTAAAATCCCCCCAATTTATTTGGCGCTATCCATGTTTTATATAATCCTGCAATTTAATTAGATTATGTTTTCTCAGGTGTAAGAATGTATAACTTTTTATAACCTTATTGCAGCCAGTGCTTGATCAAATTGGGGAAGTACCGCTTTGTTGTTGACAACGAAAACAAGTTTTGTTTTCTGTAATAATGAGCCTGGCATAATTGAACATTACGGTTATTTTTCTTATTGGGACATTGAGGGCACATGTCACATAGTCTGGAAAAGTACAAAAAACAGAAATTGTCACAAAGGTGAAAGATTTAGTCTAGATTAATATATATATATACAATTTTGTAAGGTTGTGTTTAAATTAGAAGGGTTTTATAAAAAAACTGATAATTGCTTAGTCATGACTTTTCTGGGTTCTCCCTTAAAATACTTAAGTATATCTTGCTACTTTTTCTTGCTCATATCCAGTCAATATCAGACACCATCATTCGAGTATATTTTTATTGAAAAGTAATAATACAGAGATGTCTCTTAGCATTAGTTATACTCAGTGCTGGAGCTAGAGACTGGAGGGCCCCGGTGCAACAAAAACATTTGGGCCCCACCCCAGAAAGAGGAGAGATGGCGGCAAAATACTTTCCCCCAACTCATTTAGTACATATATACATGTAAATATATATATGTGGGTGTAATATATATATATATATATATATATATATATATATATATATATATATATTCTAGTAGGGAAAAATCCAAGTATATACAAGTAACCAGTGGTGGAGCTATACAATGGTGGACCCCAGAGCCCCCAAAAAAAATTAAGGGCAGCAGGTGCCAAATCACAAAGCGACACCTCCCCCCACCCATGTCGCCACTCACAAAAGACCCTTCCTAAAGCAGCTCCCTTTCCTACGACTATCTTCCCAACCGTCCCCTCCTTACCTACGTTGCTGCTGCTTCTGCATGGCCAAAGACTGGTGGGGAGAGCCCATATGCTTAACACTACTTACACTGGCAGTAGATCCACCACGGCAAGTAATAGAGATTAAGTCCTGGAGTGAAATAGAGACTTTGGCAGGAAGCCCTCCTTTGAGATGCTGCCTATAAAAGGGAGTACATACAGAATGATAAGGAAATCAGAAGAATCAAATATGTGAAGATTGCCTAGAATAAAACTTCTTCATACTAGAAATGCATTTCCTAGTATCTATTAATCAAGCCTTTCGTTTTTCTATGCTCCTTTTTTTGCTTTAATTAAATTGAGACTAATTGTGAATAAATCTTATATTTGAAAAATACAGTTTATAAATCACAATATACTCCTTCTTACAATTAGTGCAACAAACATTTAATGTGGCTATTCTATTTCTAAGTAGAGAAGATCAAACTACACATCCACAAATCTGTCCACTAATATACGTGAGTAACAAAACCCACCAATGTGTAATAAAACGCTTGTGGCACATTACTTGCATCTGTTTTGGTTTCTAATAGTCACATTTTAAATTAGTATGAAATGTCTACTCATTTTAAGAGCACTCATAAAAGTTATGTTTTATGTTATTAGTATCTCTATTCACTGCAAAAATACAAGGAATGGACTTCCTCTACCTCTTGCTCTTAGTTTTGTAAGTATTAAATTGCCAATTCCCATTCTAGAATTAATTTATTTTTAATTAAATACCCAAAATCTTTAAAGTTTACTGTACAAAAGTGTGACTGTCAGAGTTGGTGGTGAGATTCCATACACAGATATTAATAAAGCATTTGTCTAGAAGAACTTACTTAAAAAGCTGTAGGTGTTGTTTTGTAACAGTATCTGTTCTGCTTTTGTGTCTAAAAGACATTTGGACCTAGAAGTACTTTTATCAGACTTATATGTTTGGCCTTGTACAGGTACATCAAAGGTTGATGGTCTTTAGCCATTAGTGTATGTATAATATATAATTGTTAGCTTTTAATTTATAGCTCTATTAGTTCAAAGCATTCATTAGCTCCTTCTCTTTCCCATCTCCTCAAGACACCTGTTTTGGATTTTAATAAGCAGTTTTTTTAAATTATATAAAATTGGGTGTTGTCTATCAATTTTAAAAAAAGTTATATTTTATCTTATAGTTTCTTTATTCTGCAGAAATCAATGGAATGGACTTCCTCTACATTTTGCTTCATTTTTTGTAAGTATTCAATAATCAATTTCCATTCTAGCATTCATTTATTTTTAATTAAATACTCCAAAATAATTAAAGTGTACTGTACTAAAGTGTGACTGTCAGAGTTGTTAGTGAGATTCCATACATTGATATTAATAAAGCATTTTGTCTAGAAAACTTAACAAGTTTTAATTGTTGTTTTGTAACAGTTTCTGTTCTGTTTTTGTGTCTCAAAGACATTTGGACCTAGAAGTATTTTTTATCATACTTCTATGTTTGGCCCTGTACATGTACATCAGAGGCTGATGGTTTTTAGCCATTACTGTACGTATAATATCTATTTTTTTGTTTTTAATTTTTTAGCTCCATAATCAGTTCAAAAGCATGTTTCGGCTCCTTCTCCTCCACTCATCCTCCAGAAACCAAATTTGTGGGCTCAAGCCAGGAAACTTTAGTTACTTCAAGAGTCCCTGAAGTCACTATGGGCCTCATTCAATTGCGATTTGGCCAATTGAATAGGGCTCTAAATAAGCACATAGCCTATTTTTTTTAAATAAGTTTTTAGTTAGTGAAATCCTTGCTTTTGGATAGATGTCTACTAACTAAAAACTTCTTTAAAAAAATATGTTATGTGCTTATTTAGACCCCTATTCAATTGGCCAAATCGCAATTGAATGAGGGCCTATATGTGCTCTACATCATAGCCTAGAGGGTGGAAAAGCAAATAGAAAAAATGTTTTTCTTTTTAAAACTGCAGCTAAAATAAGTGTTATGAGTGTTTGAAGCTCATGTTTTTATGCAGAATCTAACCCGCCCTTGCATGAAATACTCTGAATAAAAGAAGAATAAAAACATGACAAAGCATGAAGCTCAGTGGTTAAGAAAATGGGCTGGGGAGTTGCAGAAGGCAGCCCTTTTCTCACCACTAAATATTTTTTTAAATAGTAATACCTATTTTTAAAATTGAAAATATATATAAAGATTTGATATGAGACAAATAACAGAGTTGTAATTATTTTCAATATTTTAACTAAATAAAAAAAATATTAATGTAAAAAAAGAAAAAGGGACAAAGGTATATTCTAGCTTTTATCCACTGAGTTAGCATGTTAACAAGGCATTTAGAAATCAATAAAGTGGAAATAGATGGAGTGTGACAGTTACAGCATTAACATTATTATCTACTAGCGAATTGCCCGTCAAAAAATGACGGCAATGAAATTGTAAGCTAATGCGGTTTGGTGTGTAATAATGAAATATATAATACATTAATAAATGAATATACTTTACATATTTTGAAGCATTGTGTTGAAAAGCTGGCAATCTGTGTTGATGTTGCTGCAGCATTAGTGGTGTGGAGCTGCTGTGTAAGCGTGATGAATGTGTGCAGTGTAATAGTGTGAGTGCGCAAGCCGAAACCGTTAGCGTTGTTGTGTACTTCTGCATTTGCTGGCATGGAGCTGTGAACGTGTGTCGTATGTTGTTTGTTAGTGTCGTAATGTCTGTGTCGTACTCTGTGGGTTGCGACGTGAACTTTGCGACGGTCGCAGTTGCTGGCATGGAGCGCCTTCGGTGCTCCATGCCAGCAACTGAGACCCTCGCCCAGTGCCCTCGCTTCGCGAGTGCCTTGGCTCGCTGCGAGCCCGCAGCGTTAGCAACAACTCGTACGCTCACAACTATATATGTGACTAGCGAATTGCCCGTCAAAAAATGACGGCAATGAAATAGTAAGGTAGCTAATGCTGTTTGGTGTATAATAATGAAATATGTAATACATTACTAAATGAATATACTTTACCTATTTTGAAGCATTGTGATGAAGAGCTGGCAATCTGTGTTGATGTTGCTGCAGCATTAGTGGTGTGGAGCTGCTGTGTAAGCATGCTGAATGTGTGCACTGTGTGGTATGAATATCCGTATGTCGTTTGTGGCGGTTTGCGAGTTTCTTGTGGTGTTTTGCGAATTTCTTGTGGTGTTTTGCGAGTTTAGAGTGCTGTAGCCTCGTTTTCGTTTTGTTCGGCGGCCATTTCTTCTCTCGCTTAGATTTTTTTTTAGTCTCTAAACTCTTTTATTTCGAGTAAAATCGAGGTCTAAGTTGTATTTTTGAGGTCCTGGGTGCTCCCTCTTGCTGTAGGTAAGGTTTTTATGTATGTGCTGTGTGTATGTATTGTGTTTTACATTTTGCGAGTTGCGTCCGAGTGTTGCGAGGCCGTAATGTGTGTGAACGTGTGTCGTATGTTGTTTGCGAGTGTCGTAATGTGCGTGTCGTGCTGTTTGGGTTGCGACGTGAAGTTTGCGAGGGTCGCAGTTGCTGGCATGGAGCGCCTTCGGCGCTCCATGCCAGCAACTGCGGCCCTCGCTTTGCGAGGTCCTCAGGTGCTGGCATGGAGCACCTACGGCGCTCCATGCCAGCAACTGAGACCCTCGGCCAGTGCCCTCGCTTTGCGAGGGCCGCAGCTCGCTACGCGAGTCGCGGCCCTCGCTTCGCGTTAGCAACAACTCGTACGCTCACAACTATATATGTGATTGATTATTGATGGTGAGCTTCAGGTGCTATACAGGCAAATACTAAAAATATATTATATCTCACTGAATTATTGATCATCAATTGTGTTTATGTTGGCATATTGATATAGGTATTATTTTAGCAATGATCAATATCGTTATAAAGTCTCATCCAATCAAATTCATGTAGATACAACATACATCCCAACATCATTTGTAAAATTACAGCAATAATGAAAGTAGAGCCCAATCTTGTATGTTGGAATCATGTTACACACTCCATGCGTGTCAAAGTATCTACAAATACATTTATTTGACGAAAGAAACCTAAGATATATTAGATATTATTATATATCTAAGTTAGCTTTAGGTCTATAGCAGTATCTGCCAGTTAAACATATCCCAAAATGCCATTAAAATGGTTAATTCAATATAAAGGTCATTTTTTTAATTACTTTATGTCTCTATTAAACAGTTAAAATAATATGGACCAATAAAAATATTTAAGGAAAGTGGTCCAAAGATCTAAACTGCAGTAAATTAAGTGCAGAGTTTGGGGTATTTTTCATATATTTGGACAACCAGGCATCAGTATATGGACCCTGAGGCTTCTTGCATTAAAGTGCAGTAAGTAATAGCCTTTATGGTCCTAATGTTTATATAAATGCTTAGACAATCTCTAAGACACATATGGGTCTTTTCTATCAAAGCACCAGTATCTCTTGGTCCCCTCATTAGGGTAAACCCCCAGATAAATTTCTTTTTTCACTATTTTAGTGTGATTTAATGGGCACATCAAGACCTTATAGAGATCTAGTGGTTTGTGTATATATAATTATATATGTACTATGATATACACTGGTCTTTTTATATACTGTATATCTTTTGAGCCCTGGTTGGTACCAATTTTGATTTTATAAAAGTTTTTTATAAAAAGCCTTCAGTGATTTATACTATCTATTTCTTTTTTTGTTTATCCGATGATTTACAATTTTTTGTTTATATGAGCATAACCTTTTTTGGCTACCTATCACTACTAGGGCCTTCCAAACACTTCACCTGTCATTTACTAGTGCTTTTTTAGCACTTTATCATTAGCACACCGATAAACATTTCAATATCCCATCCCAGCACTATGCACTTTTATCACAAATCCTATTTGTGTATGTCACTTTAGCACAATTTTTGTTTTTCCATACATCATAGGCACAAACACATATTCCTTTTCTTAGGATCATAATAGTTACCCCCTTCCCCCTTCTTTTACACATCTACAACATTCATCATTTACCGTTTAGTCAACGTGTTATGCACCAAGTCACACTGGTATATTCATTCCATTCACACGTTCTTCCTTTTATTTTTTTGGCTCTTATTTACACTCTAGTTTATTTGATAGAATACTACACATTTATTTGGTAGTTTAGTTAGGTATTCCTTGTAAATATATCATCACCAGTAGGGCTTTTTTTCTTATTCTTTTATTTTTTAACTTCTTTTTTTATCACCAATGAGCAAGCCGGGTAGGCAGCTCATAATAAAAAAAATTGTATGAACTTTTCATATTTAATAATTATACCAATAATATTTTTCATATATGTTTATTATAGATTAGATTTTGTGTTACCTGTTCTTATAATTTAATTACATTCAAAGAGCCTCATTCGATTATCGGCCGCAGCCGCTGCGGGGCCGCAAGGACCGGCCGCAAGCTATTCTGCTATTCTATTCCCTTACGGCCGTAGGCTCCGGCAGGCTTGCGGCCGGTGCCTTGCTATCTCTTGCGGCCGATCGCGCCGGAGGAAAGCCTTTGATCTAAAACGGCCGCAAGAGATTTGCAATTCAATTGCTCCGGGAAACCTCTCTGCAAGGCTAAAAACGAGCCGCAGTTACTTGCAGGAAAAAGGTCTCGCTAGCACCAATTAAGCACATAAAATAGCTCAAATAAAGCCATCCTGCACTTTGAGAAGACTATAAAGGGATTTTAGGTGTTAGAAAAAATAGCACATAATTATCCTGTACTCAAATCCGTAAAATATTTCATTTTTAATATCCGTAAAATATCCATGTAAAAAGTCCAGAGTGCTTGGAGCACCTCAGACACGCCCACGCCGCAGCCGGCAAATAAACAGTTAATTTGAACTCGGGTTTGGGCAGATGTGCAAGCTTGAGAGTGGGTTCCTTTTATTCCTCATGTCCCCCAATATGATCCCTAGCATTTACAGAGCTGTACAGTGCAGGCTTGAATTTATTTTTGAGTTTTTAGATTTCACAGTTTACGGCCGGTTCCAAGATATGCGGCCGGCCGTAAAAGGAGATCCTTGCGGGGCCGTATAATAGAATCGCGAGTTAACTGAACCCTCGCAAGGAATCGCAGCCTTACGGCCGATTTACGGCCGATAATAGAATGAGGCCCAAATAGTTGAG
Source organism: Discoglossus pictus (assembly GCA_027410445.1). Taxonomy (NCBI): domain Eukaryota; kingdom Metazoa; phylum Chordata; class Amphibia; order Anura; family Alytidae; genus Discoglossus; species Discoglossus pictus. The sequence goes on along the minus strand of CM050167.1, from coordinate 386,517,311 downwards.
AGTGAACAAAAATGGCTCATTTGTATGCAAATTGCATGCTCCCAACAAGTAAAAACAGCAATGGTATGATAGGATCTGGGAAACTGTGGGCCTCATTCAATTGTGATTTGGGCAATTGAATAGGGCTCTATATAAGCACAGAGCATTTTTTTTTACAGAAGTTTTTAGTTAGTGAAGACTTTGCTTTTGGATAGAAGTTCAGTAAGTAAAAAAATCTGTCAAAAAATTATGTTCTGTGCTTATATAGAGCCCTATTCAATTGGCCAAATCGCAATTGAATGAGGCCCTGTATTAGCTGCTTAATTCATAATTCATTATTAGGGATTTACTAAGCATTTTTATACCTAAGATAAGGTGAGAAGGGCTGTGGTCTTAGTTTTTCCCCAGAGGAAATCGTGTATAGCAACTCAAGAGATGCACTTGAGATGCTTAGTAAATTCCCCATTGTGTTCCGATTTTTAAGGGTCATTGAAGGTTTCTGGATTTCACTAGGTATATAATATCCCTGTTTATTTACTTTTGTGTCCATTATTTTTTTAAGAAGTGCTTATGAGCTCTCTTTTTACCGTCTAAAATCATACAATTTTTACCTGTTTGAGTCTGCTGTCTACAGCTCATGAATATACATGCTGTGAAGTGCAGTATTTAGAATTAGCCAATCAATGACCTCTCTCAAGCAGCATATTGCTTGGTTACTTTGAGACACTGAACACATTGGGCCTCATTCAAATGTGATTTGGCCAATTGAATAGGGCTCTATATAAGCACAGAGCATATATTTTTTACAGACGTTTTTAGTTAGTGAAGACCTTGCTTTTGAATAGAAGTTCACTAACTAAAAACGTCTGTAAAAACTATGCTCTGTGCTTATAAAGAGCTCTATTCATTTGACTAAATCTCATTTGAATGAGGCCCCATGTAAATAAAAGTACACTGTCTCCATGAGCTGCAGAGGGGATACACTAATTAGGAACTATTTGTACTATTTTAGGCAGAATAGAACTTTTTATCACTTCTTAATAAAATAAAGTACATAAAAGTATATAGATACATAAGTATATTATGTTCCTAGTGAAATCCAGAAACCTTCCATGTTCCTTTAAGTCCGACTTGAAAAATAAAATAAACTGAGCAGGTATCAGTATAAATATTCTTAATTAACAATGATCTATAACTTTCTTTACTGTCATCAATGACTGAATACAACAATGTGATATCAGGAATAAGGATTTTGTTAAAAATATAGGGTTAAAATATTCTAACAATGACTACAACATCTGTAGACTGATACACAGAAATATATATTTTTATTAAATTACATAATGGAGTAATTGAAGAGCTTTATGTTAGCTAAAAATATAATTTTTATTTCATTATTTTTGTTGCCCCTTATCTGCATTTTTGATCTTCTGTAAAGGAAGTAAAAAACCGGTATGAGAAAAAGTGCAATTTATCAAAACGATCAGCAAAAGTACATGGAGAAGACCACAGAGTTTGTATCTAAAAATCTGCTGATGATTTATTTTTTTCAAGCACTGTTGTAACATGAAATTGAAGACGTAAATAAATCAAAATAAAAAACGTCAGTGGAAAATAGATGTTAATGATCTATAAAAATGTTATGTGTTGATGACAATATATGTAAATTTTTATTCAAAATTATTTCCTGTGTTAAAAGAAATATATTCTTATTTCTGACATTGGTAGTCTGGAAAAAATAAAATTAGTTGTTTTATATGATAAAAAATGGAAAAAAAATCATGAATAAGAGCATATACGGTAATCTCTTGATTTATTTTACACTATTGCCTATGGGATAAAACAGCCCTTCTATCTTTATCTCAGCTCTTCCCATCTCATATCAGGTGATAAAGTGCTTTGTAAATTCCCACTATATATTCCAGCATTATTTATGTCTTTTAAAAAATATATTTAAATATTTTTTTTATATAAGTACAAGTTTATGGATGTATACTGAAACATTAATGATATTTATTGTATCAATGTGTTTTTTATCGTTTCTATCATGTTGATAAATTAATGGGCAGCTAATTATACCTTATTGATTGATTTTGTCTAAGATATCATTTGCTCCATTTTTTGACATATATATTCCATTTATGCCAGGCCCACCCAATATATATACATTTGCTCAATGTAATTAAAAAAAATATACATTTCATATATAATATATAATATTATGAGCATTTGTTATGTACACATTTTTTGACTAAGACTTGGTTTTCTTACTGAAAGGAAAGCAGTTTTGATGAGTGCTCTGTTATTATATCAAACTGAAACTTTAAGTATGTTTTCAGAAATACTTTTTGACGTATTTATCGACCTGTCTCACATTACAAAAGAAAAAACGGAATGAAAATATATCAGACTAAAATAAAAACTACATTTGTACATCAGTCTTATTTTCACTAACTTTACCTTAGATATAGGGAGTTTTAGGTGTTCTGAATTATATTATTTTTGTGAAAGCAAACTTATAACAAGGTTATTTATCTAAGTGAATTAAAATAGAGTTATGTATCTATATATATAAACTTTTAGTTAAAGTCCAAATCCATACAGCTTTAGATCTTAACAAAGACAGTGGCTTTAATAACTCAACTTTTTAAAAATATCTAACTTTATTTCTTTATAAACACCGGAAATTTTAGGAGGAAATACTGATGACATTATAAACCCTGTTAAAAATCTTGTATTAATATATTCACATTTTTATACATTTACATAACATTTAAAACATTATTTAAGAATAGATATTTATGTACAATAGGAAATATCTGTAAATTAAATAAGTAAAATTAAAAATAAAATTTTCAGACTTTATAATGTATTTTCCAGACATAATACACTTAAAAAAGGGTCAATTATAGATGTTATAAAAAAAATTAACGTATGAAGATTTCTGATTCAATATACAATATTACAGACAACTTAAAATAAATTGCACTTAAATTGTATGTGTCATTTTTATTGTGGTTTTATATGAATACTGCACTGTGGTGTAATCACTCTATTTATTTTTGTATTTCTAAAGCTGTATTATATTTTTTCTCATTTAAAGATTTAAAATATCAGTTTATATCGCTACTTTAGATATTTACAGAATTATCTGTTTATAGTGTTTTACTCTACAATCTTTACATTTATTACAGCTTTTATATAATGATAAGGTGTAATCAACCACATCAAGCAATAGCTTTCAGACATCTAAATCCACTGTATCTGCTATCTTAAAATATAGCTCATCAAAAGAAACTTTAACATATTAAGAAAGATTAGGAAATTCTCATCAAAAAGGAAAGTCGTCACATATTTTCATCTAGTAAAGAAATGGATGATTCCATTTAAATAACTCCATGTAATTATAACCTTATCTGATAATTATGTTTCTCTTTAATCTCTTTGGCTAATGATAAAAGCATAATTTGAACAAGCTGAGTGAAGTAAGAAAATGTTTGAATTTTCCTAAAATATTCATCTGTATATTAAAAAATGGAAAATCAATGTAAAATGTATAGTTAGATTGTTGATGCTTTAGTTTAATTATTAATCTATCTGATAATAAATTTCAGTAACATGTATTTCTTTGGCAAAAGATAAAATGCATACGTTAAACCATGTAACCAGTAGCAAAAACGTTGGAGATTTTCATTTATAAATATAAATAAATAGATATATATAAATATATATATATATATATATATATATATATATATATATATATAGAATGTGACACAGACCATGTAAAAATAAAATACTGATGATTGTCAGAGTTTATAAACAAAAGTGAAAAATGTCTGGTACTGATGAAAATGCAGAGGCATGTTATCATTTTGCCAGGGTATTGTACATACGTTAATGAATGAATGCCAAGGATAGCATTTTTGTTAACCAGTATGGCACATGGGTGTGCTGATGGTAAAAGTTTTTAAACTGTATATTCGTGGCCCCTAAAACATATATGCGGTACTCTGTTTTTTTAAAGTGGTGGATAAGGGGTGGGCAAATTATGCTACATCATGCATAACCATGCATTACTGCACCTCATCATGAACACAAATATAATAAATGTTGAGTAGATATGAGTCACAGAAAATTGCATCCTTTTAGTAAATCCCCCCTTGTGAGCAGGGTCTATTTTACACAGTGCTTATCTCTTTGCTCTTTTTTTTAACAGAGGTAATTGAATTTGTGTCTGTCTTGTAAAGCAGGAAAAAACCTTGGAAGATGTATGTGGTCCCAATAAAAGAAACAGCCCTGCAGATGGTTGTCTATTAAAGCAAATAAATTAAATATGTTTTTTTCCTCTCTTACTAATATTTTTTACACGATATTATTCTTTTTTTGTATGCACCATTTTGCAATTGCAACAGAATACCAGTCATTCCTGGGAGAAAACATGAATTAAAATATTAGAATATTGATGATGCTGTTGTATATAGCAATAATTATATCATATTTTATTAATGTAAAGTACACAAAATGGAAAAATAATCCACTTCAGAATTTAAATGTATTTTTTTTTTTAAATTAGTCTTAATATTAAATGATTTACAAAAGCAGTTAATTAAATAAAATGAATAAAATATAAAATGATTAGATTTGACTATTCAACCTTGGCTTAACCCTTTTACCAATCATGACAGTACAGGAAATCAGATATTATCCAGGATCCATATACTATTATTATGAAGTATTGGAGTGATTGCCATGTCCCAGCAAGCCAACAAGTGAAAGATTCATGACAACATTCATTACTCATAGGTTTGTTAAATACCCACAATCAAAAAACAGTTTACCAAAATAAAGAATTGTGTGAAATAAAGTTTTCTGAATATTACTGTATTTAGCAACCCCTCAGATTCTGTTTATTGTGGTTGTTTTGTAGTTCAGTCATGTCCAACTCCCTGTGACCCTATGGAGCACAGCAACCCAGGCACATGTATTGTGTTTATGGTTGTGCTTTTCCATAAGGTTATCTTGGAAAAGATACTGGAGTGGGTTGCCAGTTATTTCTGCAGTGGACCATGATTTGTTTGACCTCTCTTCTATGACCTTCCCATCTTCGGTGACCCTACTTGGTATAGTTAATAGTTTAATAAAGTACCCAAGCCTCTTCAGCATGACAAGGTTGCAATCCAGAAAGTGATGTTTATTGTACACACAAATCCATTCTAATGGTTGGTGGACTACATCAGAAAACAGTTATTTTATTCATATTTGTTGTATCATCTTCTTCAAAGCTTTTTGATTGTCTTCTGAAAACATTTTCTTATAAAAATAATATAAAAATGTTCTTACAACACATTGGGGGAATTTACTAAACATTTCAATTGTTGAGATGAAGTGAGAAAAGCTTTGATCATCCACAGGAAATAGTGCCTAGTAAATAAAGGGATGCATACTACTTGAGATGTTTATTAAATTCCTTCAGTGAATTAGCATTTGCCATTAATAAGTTTTTGTTTTGTTTTGTCACCATAGTGTATAAGCAATAAATCTTAAAGCATTTTACAAGATCAACTCAGAAAGAGTAAGAAAATCCAATTTTAGTGTTAAATCATGGTGCCTATTTATTAAAAATGATAAATTTGAGATATTTTCATAATCAAGCTCTGTAAAATAACACTGGAAGCTGGTATTTAACACAACCTTTTTCAATTTCCTTTATTGAAAAACTCAAAGTTTGATTGTTTTTTATTTAATCCTTAACTCATTTACTACTTTTTTAGATATATTTTTTACTATTTCATCAAACTATTTCAAACTATTTCATTAAATAATTTGCTCAGTTTTTGAAATAATCAGATAATAGCTATATATTATAATTATATTATAATAGTTATATAGTATATGTATTCTGAAGTTTAATATACATGTTGAAGACACTAAAAATATAAAGAAAACTTTTTTCTCTAATGATAAATTGCTTCCATTTATCTTACACATTTAAATAGTTTTCACCTTGCCGTAAGTAAATTAATTTCTTTGCTTTCCAACTTTTTAAAATATTATTTTCCAATGGAAGTGATTTTTATTTCAAAGTGGGAGTAATTAATTTTTCTCTGATTGACCTCCAATTGAAGTGACAAATTGAAAAAGGTATCAAAGGGATTTTGTAAATGAACTGATTCTGAAATGTATTTTCAATGTATAGTGTAGCTCATGCTTCTGCTATTATTGCTCATAAAATACATACTATGGAGCCACCTAGTGCATATAAATGATAATTTATGTATAGCCTTTATCATCTTACAAAAATCACACTATTGATGTAGGTCACTCTTAACTCAGGAAACATGTTTGTATTTAGTACAATATTTTAGAATTCAGAAATATAAAATATGGTGCAATTAATTTAAAAATCAAATATACATTTATTAAGAAAAAATGAATTATAATTATAACTTTTTATTTTTATATTACAGCAATGTTATATACACATGTTCTTATATAATGTAGATATATTTTAATTAATTACATGAAATATCACATAAGCACAATCCGGTCTAGATTCACTAAACTGTGATGTTGTGTAGAGAGGTAATCTTACAACACATTGTCTTACCCTCTTATGCTTTTCATTATAATATAAATGACTTAACTTTCCTAGCAGTTAACAGGACACATGAAATGTCCCAATTGTAGAGTTAATTCAGGTTCAGTTATTTACCACTAATTTAGATTTTGTTTTAGTTAATTTATGGTAACGATCCACCATAATTGGGATTTTAACTGCAGTGAAGACTTTCACAATGTCTAGTGAAGTCTGAAAACAAAATTGTCAGTTTAATTAATATTCCATTTTATAACATATTTTACTGTTTAAATATGATATTGAAAAAAGGAATAACATTACATATTCATAAATAGGGCTTTCTGTTTTCCACTATATGTACAGCCATATGTACAGCCATTTTGTTATTAATACTTCTTCCTTGATGCTTCACTTGCAACATAACCACACAAAGTCTTTGTCCTCATACATAAAGTGATTGTTGGCATTAGTGGTTGTTACTGATAGGATCATACGACCAAGTGAAATACTCAGCAGTGGTTCTCTAAATTATTATTATCCTTTAAATATAATGCCCCTTCTAGATCACAACCTTGTCGTGGCAAAGGGTCTTGTGTTCTTCAATGCAGCTGTGAGCTATACCATGAAGGGTCACCCGAGATGGGCATGTCAGAGCAGACAAATTGTGGTCCACTGGAGAAGGAACTTAAAACCACTCCAGTATATTTGCCAAGAAAACCATATGGATAACCTCGACCAGAAACACAGACAGATGTGCCTGGCGTCCTGCGGTCCATATGGTTACCAAGAGTCAGACATGACTGAAGGACTGAACAACAACAATATGTAATGCACGAACATATTAAATAGCGCTATACAGGGGTTAAGTACAATGCAAAATACAGCATTGACACATTGCAAAAGAATGGAGAGCCCTGTCTTTGAGCTTAAAATCGAACTTACACAGAGCTTTTTGCCAAAGCACCAACACAAGATTAAAAACTCGCAAACTTACAATATAAAGGGTTTGGGTGTGATACAGGAGAGTGGTTGATGCAAGATGGCAGTGATATATCCATGTTTGTTATATTATTTGTTTTTAATATGTACATGAGACATGGTATACATTTACATGCTGTAAACAGACGCATATGTAATTTTCCAAATATTTTAACTAAGCTTACATTTAAACTCAATCTGAGTATCATCGAAAATGATAAAGCTTAAACAACATGTCAATATCACAATAGTCATGCAATATTATATGAGTTAAGAAAGACGTTTATGTAAGCCTCGTGATAGATAATGAAAGATATGACTTTCTTTGTTATTATGGCAAGCTCATGAGACATCAGCAAAGGAGCCCAAGGAATTATAGATTCCGCATTATGTCACCACTTACTGCTATAATGAACTCTGATGAGTTGAAATAGATCCACATTCAAACAGATTGAACTTTTTAGCCTCTCCCTATCAGCCATCTCACTATTTCGGTTTTATGTTTCAGTTAAGTAAGGACAAAGCCAAGTTCAGAATGGTCGATAGGGTATTCATTAAACACAGACCTCTACATATCTTTGTTTACTTGTTATAACCTTAAAATATTTGGAAAACTGCCCTGTAATTCCAAAAATGTTTAATCTTTAAAAATAATCACATACAAAGTTTTTTCCCTAACAATCATTCAACGATAGGAAAGTAAAATGGGAAATATCACCCACACAGTTTACTTGTAGTATACCAATAGATGAAAATACCACTTTCTTTTGTAATGGAACTTCCCTTTGCACTGTGCGACTATTAACAGCAGGACATTTTACGTTAATATTTCTTACAAATTTTAACATTTCTTTGTTGGTCATTTTCAACCAGGTTCACTGGATTTATTACTTTAGATTTATATATATCTATAGCTCTTTTATCCTTTATGTAGTTATAAAAATGGTACATCATAGTTTTGGAATATTATATAGAGTAAATTTTCAAACAAACATTATACAGAGTACACATCGAGTTTTGGTACAAGGACCAGAGACAAGGTCAAGTTCATGGGTGCAATAGATCAAGCCAAAAGATCAGGAAAATAAGAAAGAAACGATTTAAGTTGCATCAATGTTGGAACGATAAAGGTAGTGACTCTTCAGGGACATGTGGAATATATGTAGGATAGTAGTATGTTTGTATGTAGAATGTTGTCAAATAATTCTCTGGTCGTAGCAAACACCCTCTTGGAAACAGCCTCCGAGACGACTCTACACATGGACATCACCAGATGGACAACATAGAAATCAGATTGACTATATACTTTGCAGCCAAAGATGGAGGAGCTCTAAATAGTCAGCAAAAACAAGACCTGGAGCTGATTATTGCAAAGTTGAAAATTAAACTGAAGAAAAGAGGGAAGTCCATTAGACCAAGTAGATACAAAATAAATAATATCCCTTGTGAATATGCAGTGGAAGTAAAGAATAGATTTAAGGGGCTAGACATGGAAGATAGAATGCCTGAAGATTTTTGGACCGAAGTTTGCAACATTATGCAGGAAGCAGCAACAAAGAATATCCCTAAAAGAAAGAAAAGGAAGTAGTCAAACTAGCTCTCTGATGAGGCTTTGAAAGTAGCCCAGGAAAGAAGGAAAGCGCAAGGTAGTGTAGAAAGGAAAAGATTTGGCCAACAGAATGCAGCATTCCAGAGTAAAGCAGGAAGAGACAAGGAGACATTCTACAATGAGCGATGTAAAGAGATCGAAGAAGATAACCGAAAGAGTAAATCAAGAGATCTCTTCAAGAAAATTGGGAGCCTAAAAGGCACCTTTCATGCCAAAGTGGGCGTGATAAAAGACAAAAACAGAAGAAGATCAGATAAAGAAGAGGTGGCAGAAATACACTGAGGATCTATCCAGGAAGGATCTTAACAGCAGTGATGACCTCAGTAGTTTGTCCAATGAGTTGGAGCCAGACATCTTGGAGAGCAAAGTGAGATGGACCTTTGGATGTCTTGCTAATAATAAGGCTGCAAGAGGTGATGGAATCCTTATTGAACTATTCAAAATTCTACAGGATGATGCTGTGAAACTATCGAAGAGAGTGCAAAAGCTGGCCTGCTGCTCAACATTAAAAAGACAAAGGTCATGGCAAACGGCAATCTCACTTTCTGGCAAATAGACGGGGAAGAAGTGGAGGCAGTGACAGATTATTTTTTCCTGGGATCCAAGATCTTCAGATGGTGACTGTAGTCATGAAATTAAAAGATGTTTGCTTCTGGGGAGGAAGCAATGAACATGAACTTGATGGAGCTCAGAGGGGCAATGACTGAGAGATGCACCTGGCGTGCTATGGTTCATAGAGTCATGGAGAGTCGGACACGACTGAATGACTAAACAACAACAGGACTGGACAACAACAGCGGGACTGGACACGGTGGAACCGGACTGTAAAAACAAAAACAATTTATTTTACAGTCATTGTAAGTGAATAATAGGTTGGATAAGCTGTTTATGGCTAACTTTGCAATCATACATGTTAGATGGACACAGTGATTAACAAGAGATGAGGGGCCATGTGCACCCCAAGACTCCTCCTCTAGTTTGTGACTTTTGTGTTCAATCTCCTAAGCACCCAGCATGCCTCAGGACCTTTTTTTCAGGAACTCCGGAAATAACAGGTTACAGGCTCTTACTAATTTATTAAAAACAATAACCAATTTCCCTCCCTTTAGTTAGGATAGCTAAGAATACAAGAAATACTCATGCACCTTTTCTTAGTGCAGACAGACCTACCTTATTCTTTCTTTTCCTGTACATTTAAAAAAGAAACAATAAAACCTGCATGGTCCCATACACACTTTTTTAGCCAAATCCCCTCTGATTTTGCTCTGCTTTCAGGAGTGGTGGGGGGTTTCAATTTGGTCAAGTTAATCAACTTTTATGCCCTTCTGTGGCCAGAGAGAAGGTTCCTGGTTACAATTTCTCTTGTTTATCTAAAGTAATAAATGACTCGTGTTGTCACAACGTCTGGGGAGTTTATTCTGCCCAGGGTCAAGAAACAGTCAAGATGGCACCCGGTTAGGCAAGATGGCTGATCTTTCCATCTGCCATACTCATGTTGTAGTTTTTCTCTGTACCTTTTCTACCTCTACAATGTCCTTTTTTAAGTGGGGACCATGTTCCATATGAGGTTATACCAAAGATTTATGCAGTGGCAGAATTCAATTTGCTTTCCTTGCTTCTATACCCCTCTTAATACATGCTAATATTTTACTTGCCTTTGCAGCTGCTACATCTCTTTTTGTCACTGGTACTCCTAGATTTTTTAAATTTAGATTACAATTTGCAGCAGTTTGAGTATTTTCCTACCCTAATGCATATATGTCTCTGTTTTACATCAAATCTGTAATTTAGCTACCCATTTTTTCTATTTAATTATCTTGCACAATTTAGTGTTGCCTTATACAATCCATTGTTATTTACAAAAATAAATTTGGCACCTAATAACCTAATACATTACTCTCTAGACAGCAATCTATAAAGGTTCTACATCTGTATTTTGAGATTCTCAGGAATGTGACACTGAAATGCCGCTACTGTACATAACCTTACATGGCACTGATGTTTCAGTTTCATCTAAGTTGAAGAGCAAGGAAAATTTTCAGTTGTACAACATATATGAAAGCTAGTCAAAACATGCTCTAACTGTTGAAGAAGACAAATGGCCATTTCCACAAATAATGCTCCCATTACACGGTAAATCCACTATAAGGTAAGCCAATATCCATCTGTCTTACAAATTAATTCTTACATTTTTTTTGTATGTGCGAATGAATAATGTAAAGTTCATTGGTTAAAGCTAAGCAAATGTAGAACCACTTGAGTACGTCACATTACTTGTAGGCATTTTATATAAATGGAATAAGTATGTGAAATATTTAAACAATCTCAGTACATGAAAAAAGCAGTTTGGTAAGTGAATAATATGTTGTTAAAATAAACATGAAATGTTAATGATATCTATTTTAAACATTTAAGTGTAGGAATCTATACACTAATTGTCACATTATTTCAAAACTATTTTAACCGCCATTTATTTCTATGAGGATTTCATAACATATTTTTCTAAATGGCTAAGGAGACATATGTTTAGTCTATCAAAAGAGACAGCAGGCACACTAAGAGAGCACTAACCAAGATTACCAAGGTTCAGTTACACTAACACATGAGATAGCTGTAACCTAGGTCACCATATCAACACGTTTAAAAAGCCAATGTGAACCCTTCAGCTGCCAATGGCAGTCCCATTGCGGAGAGTGACCTAACCATCCTAAAGGAAGGGACCTTGTCTCTTTTAACATCTTGATTGATGTGATTAAATGCCAACTGTTCTTTAATGCAGAAATTAAAGTATTGATTACACTGCTCAGATAAGGCACAGATAAATCAAATGCTTTCCACTTAATGGACTGATTATAGAGATGTGGGTGATGGGTAGACAATTAATTGCATCAGTTGATGGCATTATACAAACATATTTTCTTATCAAATAGGTAGTAGATTGAGTGAAATAAACAAAGCTTAGCATTATGTTATGGCTACTAAAATTTTCCTTAGTACTTAAATCAATATTTAATAACACAATATGAATTGTATAGTTATTGAATAATGTAAAATTTTAATTTCTGTTTTATCTTGTTCTATGGATCTTGTGTATGTATTATTTGAAATAGATTTAAAAACAACTAATAGATGTATGAAACAGAATGTAACAGTTAAAAAGCCATGTTTTAAAAGAAGTAAAGACATACTAAGACGAAAAATTATATATACACAGTTTTTTTTGCAAGTAGACATAGGCCCCTATTTAATTGTCAATATCGCAATTACTGGAGCCCGTAATATGTACTAATATTTAATTGGCTACATTTTGCAACTCGCAATCCAGGCTCAAAAGTGCATCGGTTGTCAAAAACGTAACTCCGTCCTATCTCCCCCTTTGATGTTTTAAGCACGCAGATGTTACCAGTGCTAAAGACGCAAAGTCCATATTTAATTACAACAATTCAACCAGCCCGCAATTGCCTTCAAAATCGTAAATCGCAAATGTATCAAAAAATTATACGAGTACTAGAAATGACTCGCAAGTGGATTAAACACCTGTTCGTAACACTGTAAAAGCAAATAAACACACACTACTGTACTTAAAATACTGGGAAAACAATGAACGCCGTTAGAATTCATTGTACAACAGTCTCAAGCTTGCAAATCTGCAATAAAAAATATTTAAAGTTTATAAACTTTATAAAGTTTTCCGTTTTATATCAATCCCAGGAATCAAGGAGTTAATACAGGGGTGTCCAAACTCGGTCCTGGAGGGCCACACACATGCCTGGATTTGATGATAACCCTGCTGTGCACAGGTGTGTCAATCACCTATTCAGTCACCCTGATTAAATCACCTGTGCACAGAAAGGATATCTTTAAATCCAGGCCCGGGTGCTTCCCTCCAGGACCGAGTTTGGACACCCCTGAGTTAATACATATATAATGGAACCCACATGGACAGATGATTTATTAATTATTACGGATTTCTACATTTCTGGATTGCGAGTCAATCGCAAATCGTACTTGTTTTACTGACGTCGTGATAGGGTAATCATATCCCTTCTTAGACTCCTTTTTTCTAGAGAAAATAAGTTTAATTTGGTTAGTCTTTCTTCATAACTTAGCCCTCCATTCCCCTTATTAAAATAAAATAGTCTCCCATGTGGCACTGTATCAAAAGCCTTTGCAAAATCTAAAAAGTCTACATCCACTGAGTTGCCTTGATCCAGGTTCCTAATAACCTATTCATAGAAACTAATTAGATTTGTTTGACATGAGCTATCCTTCATAAATCTGTGTTGGCTCCTACTTATAATGCTGTTTGACTAGACATACTCTTGTATATTATCCCTTATTAACCCTTCTCAAAGCTTTCCCACTACAGAAGTGAGCCTTCTTAAATATAGGTATCACCTCCGCTTTTCTCCAGTCATCTGGTAGTGACCCTGTGTTGAGTGAATCTTAAAAAAATAGATATAATGGTTTGGCTATTACAGAGCCCAGTTCCCTCAGTACCATTGGATGTATTCCATCGGGACCCGGGGGTTTATTGACATTATTTTTCCAACCTCTTTTGTATTTCTTGCTGCGTTAACCAATTATTTGGTGATGGTAGTGTATCCCCATTATGGTGCAGTGACCCAACCACTGGTACCTCCCTTGTTTATACAAAAGAATAGAACCTTTTTTAACTCATCTGCCTTATCCTTGTCACTAATTATCAGATGGACTGTTTCACATTGTAATGCTCCTATAGCTTCCATCCTGTTCCTCTTCCCATTTATATACATGATACATATTGTTTGATAAATTATACATTTTCTCTCCTTGCACATTTAGATATATTTTTATTATAATATAAACTTGTTCTTAAGAAATACCTGCTTTGGTTAAAATAAAAATAGATTCACTAACAACCTCATTAATTTGGGGCTACATTGTAAAAAGTAGCTTGTAACTCCAGATTTACGTGTTACGGCTATTAAATTAGCCTTCTTACGTAGCTAGCAGCCGACTTGCAAACGGCCAAGAATAGGCTACGTGTGGAGCAACGTTGAACTTCGCAGACGTAAATCCTCTGATCTGTCAAGCCTGTATCCGATACTTGTTCAATTCAGCGATTAAATTGCAACATGGTGACTCGCGAGCAAGCACGTAACACACAAATGGAGCCCAAAGCCCAACGTGGGCTTGAGAGGACTCACAAAGGGGGTAAAGTCTAATTCGTAGCACTTGTAATGCTCCAAGTCCAATTCGTAGCACTCTCCTTCTCTCTCTCCCTCTTTCCTTCTCTCGCCCCCTCCTTCTCACTCCCCCTCTTCTTTTCTCTCAGGGAGGGAGGAGAAGGGGGGAGGAGAAGGAGAGAGAAATAGGGAAGGGGATAGAAGGAGAGAAGAGGTTGAAGGGGAAAAGAGGGAGATAAGGTGATGGAGAGAAGTGGGAGAGAGAGGGGGAGAGAATGAGAGAGGGGGAGAGAAATGGAGGAGACATGAGAGAGAGAGAAATGTGAGAGGTGGAGAGAGGAAGATAGAGATGGAGGAGAGGTGAGAGAGGGAGGGAGGGAGAGATGGGAGTTGGGGGGTTACACACAAAAAAAGTATATATACAGTATATATATATATATATATATATATATATATACACACAGTATCTCACAAAAGTGAGTACACCACTCATATCTTTGTACATTTTTATTATACTTTTATTTATTATTACTTTTTAGGTGACAACACTGAAGAAATGACCCTCTGCTACAATATAAAGTAGTAAGTGTACAGTCTGTATAACAGTGTAAATTTGCTGTTCTCTCAAAATAACTCAACACACAGCCATTAATGTCTCAACCGATGGCAACAAAAGTGAGTACACCCCTAAGTGGGCCCAAAGTGTCAATATTTTGTGTGGCCACCATTATTTTCCAGCACTGCCTTAACCCTCATGGGCATGGAGTTCACCAGAGCTTCCCAGGTTGCCACTGGAGACCTCTTCCACTCCTCCATGATGACATCACAGAGCTGGTGGATGTTAGAGACCTTGCACTCCCCCACCTCTCGTTTGAGGACGCCCCACAGATGCTCAATAGGGTTTCGGTCTAGTGACATGCTTGGCCAGACCATCACCTTTACCTTCAGCTTCTTTAGCAAGGCAGTGGTCGTCTTGGAGGTGTGTTTGGGGTTGTTATCATGTTGGAATATTGTTGGCATCAGAGTGGGGCAAGGAGGGCCCAATCTAAAAATATTATTTAGACCACTGGCACCTGAGGGGCCCAATTTATTTTTTTTTGCGCCGGGGCCCTCCATTCACTAGCTCCGGCACTGACCACAGCAATCATTTAATATATGGTGCACAGAAGAGCGATAGTAGCCTCCACCTTACAGTAGTACAGCAAATAAATAGTACATCTGTGTTCCCATTTGAATGTCTAAAACAAGTAAAAAAACCCTGCTTCCAGCTCTGAATAACGAGAAAAACAGTCATTCCACTGCATTCTGGGAAGCTGCGCAGGGACATGCAAATGTGCCCACAAATCCTCACTTTTTAATCCATAAACCATTTCAAACATGGCTTCCTTTAAGCTTATGCCCGCTGCATTACACAGCTTTTATGCAAAGCCAAGGTTGGATTATACACAAGCTGAGAATCCTGTTTCAAGCTTATTGGCTATCATCAGTGTGGAGCGGGATCTCAGCTTGTGTTGTGTTGTATATATTATTAATTATGGGTCAAAGCTTTCGTGGGGAAGACATACTGCCCAAAATATGCCCAAATCTGGTAATGCATGATTACGTTTAATTCTGCTATTTTTTGTTACCCCAATTCAGTTAATTTGGGGGAATTTATCCCCTCCCCCCCTGTTCCTACGCCCTTGGTGGAATCTGCATTGGGAAGTGGTCTTGGGGAGAGTACCTGCTTTGAAAAGGGTTTTTGGGGAATGGAACGGAGGTGTTTTGGGAAACAGTCAATGGGGATATTAAGAAAGGCAGTGGCTGGGGAGGAAGTCCTCGGGACAATTGAGCAGCTTTAGTAAATGTGGATAAGAAAATTAAAAGGTGCTAGTTTTTGTGGTAGCGGGTTCTTGAGTGGAAGGTGGCTTCTTTAGGAAAGGGTCTTTTATGAGTGGCACCGGGTGTGGGAGAGATGTTGAGGCTAGTGAGTTGGCCCCTGCAGGGGGGGGGGGGGGGCATTTTTTTACATTGGGGTCTCTATTCAGTAGCTTCGCCACTGACCACATGATTACGTTTTAATCATTCAGGTTGATCCACCTGCTCAGAGGGATATTGAAATCCTAGAATGTTGGTTATATCTCAAGTAGTTCTCCTTCTTGGAACTCACTGCTGTTTATATTTAGTACCCACATGATGTGCCTATTCCTATCATTATAACTAAAAGCAGACATTTTTCAAATAGGTATCAATAAATAAATTCCAAAATCTATATTTGTTAATCCGCTCATGCATTAAACAGAGCTAAAGTTAATTTTTTTGCTGTGATGCAATACAAGTTCATGGTCAATTGTCAGAACAACATACACATCTGCAGTGTAGTTACATAGTTAATTAAATAATATTAATTAATGGATGATTTGAATTATATTTTCATGGTGAATATACTGTCAATGCTTGTTCTTATAATGCCAAGCAGGTTTGCAGTAATTTCCCAGAATTAAAAAATTGTAAATAATGAAAAAAAAAAAAAAAAAGTAACTAATTGATACAGAAATAAACCCTACATTTAGCTTGCCTTTTCTTATCTGTGTACAGTCAATTAAATATCTCTTCCATAATCCCCTTCCTAACACCAATTTTCCATATTTATAATATGTCGTTAAAGAGCTGGAATTAATAATTGACAAGTATTTTTTTAAAAGACTAAAAATATATACAAACATTAATTTGTAACTATTATACTCAGCTTTGTGCAGTGGTGGGGACTGTCTTTGATTTTTGTTTATTTACTTAATGAAGAAATCTAATATTAATCAAATAATCTTCATTTAAAGCTTCAGTGAAAGAACTACCCCCCAGGTTAATGGTTTTTACAGTAGTACATTAGTAAATGATTAAGATTAGCAGATGGAGGGTAATGAAGTAGAAGAGCATGTCCAGTTGAAAAACAGTAATAGTGACAGATACTTTTAACAACAGAGCGATTCAAAGTAATTGTGAACATTCTCAGTCACTATAACCCATTTTCAACTAGACATGCTTATTTTCTTTATTAACCCCATTGCAAATTTTAATCAATTAAAACATATATATTCATTGATTTTGAAATGGCTATTACCTAAGGGGTGGGTTTTTCAGTTAATTTATACATAACTTGTATATTTTATGGTACTTCTACTTCATTTTTAATTACAAACAGTTGCAATTCTATTTTTGTACGTGTACATTTAATATGTGTAATAAATTAGACCTTTTTCTCGTTCTGAGCCACGTTAACCTATAATCATAAGAGTATCCAAGTATTATAATCCTTGACCAGGCATGAAACGAGCAATGGCAGCCTACAGTTCTGCATAAAGTTGCATTTAAAACTTGATATACCATTAAACATTAATGGGTGTTTTAATAATCTTTTAGCTTACTAAATATATTTTGGCCACTATAATATTTTGTTTTTATTTGCTAGAATTTGAAAATGTAATTATAAGATGTTTGCATCCACTTTAAGTTTCTGAACTCTCTTCATTGCTATGTGTAAATGTGTTAATTTGTATTCATTTAATTGTATACATATTTTATCGGTTCTCTGTTTTAATTTGTGGTTGAAGTTTACAATTTAATTTACATCTTGAACCACTTAAGATTAAGTTAATTTATTAGCCATGTTTGTGGTTTTGGGATTTGTCAAATAACATTTTTGAACAATGATCCCAAGTAAGTTGATGGGATGGGAACAACATAAGCATCAAGTCACGGGGATGTTTTCTCTTTCTGTGGTCAGTCAACAAATGGTCCCACTTTATTGGTCACAAATTGTATTGGTGGAATGGAACTCAGAATGTATTTTACAGAGTGACTAGTATTTTTCTCATTAAGTTTATAATGACTAAAGTTCAGAAGTTAATGAATTTGGTTATCACATGGTTTTGGTGCTCTGAGCCAGATGAACTAAAGGATGAAGTTTTGGTGAATTAATAGAACCACACCATTTTTCAGCTTAATCTTAAGTACTTATAGGAAGCAGGTAAACATCATATAAATGTGCTAAAAACCTACCTAATTTGTATTTAGGAGGGTAGTCATACTTCTCCCAAACCAAGGTCATGAAAAATTAACAATAATAATCTAGGGTGATGGTGGGCAACATGTGGACCAGGGAACTTAAAGAGCCCTCAGACACATTGTATGTAGCCCACTGCTCTAGAGCTAAAGAGTGTGTTCTTCTTCAACAATACACTGTCTATTTTATCTCTCTACAAACAGCAAGTTACCCTCTATTGCACACGAAAACATTTAGAGGGGATTTAAACCTCTATTTCATGGCTACAATAAATGGAAGGCTGACCTGCAACTATGAGTTTTGAAAAGTGTTGGCTCAGTGGAAAATAGAAATATATATATATATATATATATATATATATATATATATATATATATACACACACATATACTGTATATGTATAGAAGATATAAAAATATAAATTATGAGTCAAAGCTTTCATGGGAAAGACATATTGCTCCAAAGCACCATGCAATGCATGATTAAGTTTTATTTTGCTATTTTTTGTGTCCCCTATTCATTTAATCTGCGGATTTTTCCCCATCCCCCCAGTTCCTACACCCACAAATGAAGGCCTTACTAAGCATCTCAAGTGCATTTCACGTTATCTCCTGATTTACTATATACTACTTTCTGTAGGGAAAAACATGTCTTCTCACGTAATTTCAGCTCTTGTCACCTCATATCAGGTGAGAAACTGTATAGTAAATCCTCCACATAATGTAATTGTCTATACCTCTATTACTAATTCATCTGTATGTAGGTCATCCTCATATTTACATTTTCTACCACAGTCTAGCCAAGAGCATGATTCCCTATTTCTCCAATACACAGTATATGTCACAACAGTTTTTTTTATTGATTAACCTCTACCTACATTTAGATTCATTATTATTATTATTTATTTTAAACCGTAAATCCAGTAAGGTACGCATGTTTTTGAGTTAATATTTTAAATATTATTACTATTTAATGATATTATCCATATTATAAATGTAGCCAAAATTTTGAAATCTGCTTATGAAAATCCACCAATGAACCAGTATAGTTAATCTTTAATCATAATAAATCAATCATTATATTCCTTTCTCTACTTTAAACATCCTTTTGAAAGATAGGAATCAGAAATAAGAACCTTTCCATGATATTATTTCAGGAGCTAAGAAATATATACCATAAGTGGTAAAAAGTACCACATTGATGTAAAAATGCTTTTTTGACACATACATCTTATACCTGTGGAAGCTTAAAGTTGGGCTCTAGGGAAATTAATAATAATGACACCTAATTCTATTTTACTAACACTTTTATATGACCTAAGTAGAAAAAAACAAGTATTCCTTATGTCCTCACAAAGTAATATATGGTTTAATTTTGGAGGTTTATATGTCTAACAAAATAGAAAATAAACAGAGCAGTAACTCTAGAGTTTTCTGAGTTTTAATGTCCTATTTATATGAGCAGCTAAGTTATACAGACGCAACAAGGTTTAAATCCTGTATTTGGTAATTGGGCAGAAAGCCATACATGATTTGGTTCAATTCATTCTTTGGATGCAGTTATAGCATAGAAATAAAAAAATACACTGTGTCTATGTGTTAAAGGACTAATGTGGTCACATATTTCAAATACACAATTTGAGTAACTACACTTGAAAGAAAAAAAAAGGGAAAATGAAAAAATACAGCCTGTTGCTCAGGGCAAGGCTTCCTACTTCTCTTAAATCTGTATTCTAATGGACACCTCTACCAATGCTGTCATTAACCTGGAAACAATGTTCTCATAACCTATCAAAAAACTGAAAACTCTTTGAATTAAAATGCTATATAAACTAAATAATTAAAATACATTGCCTGGTATATGCCGTTTTGTTGCTGTGGGAGCTGTATTTTTTGTTTCTGGTAACCAATTTCCTGAAGTGAGAGGAGACTTTGACTTCACAGGAGGTTCTATCTACACAGTGGGAATCTGGCATCATGAATTTGAATCTTAGCTAAGATTATGTGTAAGATTAAGGGCAGGTGAAGGGTGGCCCCTTTGAAGTAGGAGAGTGAAAACCTTAGGTTGACAAGGGACCAAGTAGACATCATTGCCCAAGGCCTCTGAGAAGGATGGCATCTACTCACAGAATGGCACCCAGCACATGCCTTTTGAGCCTGACGAGGACCTTTTGGTTTGTGGGGTCCCCTATTTTTATCCATTGGCCCAGCCTACTACCTTCTGGTCGGTGCCCTGGGGATGACATGACCAAAGGGAAACCTACACCCTGACCACAGTGTCCCTTTAAGGATAAACCTAGAAACTGGATAATGTTAACATTGAGGGTATATAGATACCAGCTTTTTATTGAAGACCAATTACTGTATTCACTAACACATGTATTTTAATGAGATCCATACTTCTCTCACAGAATGTCCACCCACTTTATTTATTTACAGAGATTAATCATGAAGTGGACCTTAGTAATGTGACACGACCGAAAGTAAAGATCAATTTAATTATTTGCCATGAAAAAAAACTGAAAAAAGTTATCTGTATGTTTATTATTGTCAGAATTTTTACTCTGAGTAAAATCCAATCTTATATGGTTATTATAGGCTAATATAATAATCCTATTATATACTTTCTTTTATATCTAATGCATTATTATTCTTCATTTATATATATATATATATATATATATATATATATATATATATATATATATATATATATTACATGCTTGCATTTCCATTTGGGTATATTCTGTATAAAGATGTTTTTTGCCAATTTCTCACTGAAATGGAATTCTTAATGATTTATTTGCTTGGAAAAATACTTTTGTATTTTTCCTGGATATTAATAAAGGCTATTGATATTAATAATGTCACCATAGTAATTGCCAAAACTCCCAACATTATGGATTAATATTTGTTATACTTTATATAATTCCTATTTTAAAAGAAGCTGGTGAACTATAAATACTTAAACCCTGTGACGTATTAAAATAGGAATCACTCAGCTTATAAAATACTGTATAATGCCATAATAAGTTTATTATAAACTCGGATATAATTATGCAAATTGGAACTTTGCAGTTTTTCAAGTCGTGATGTTGGTGAGATACCTAGCACTTTATACACATCACTACCATTAGTCATACTTATATATAGATAGATGATGAAAAGGTATGCAGTATTAATGTGATTCATTAAAATCTCAAAGGTGGTTCCAATGGGCATTAAAATATAACTAGTTAGTCCAGTCAGTCCTAAAACCATAAAGGTTTAAAGGTTGAGAGCCACTTACCTACATTACCTAAAGCTTTGCTTTTCTACAGATATATCTATACAAACACATGCAACCAGTTTGTTTTCATCAAGTTTTGGGAGCAATATATTCTGAATCAATGTGCCCCCACAATTGCAAATTAACACGTGAGAATAATTGGAACTTGTGGCCTCCTTGAGTTTCATGAGTCGTAGATACAGATAGTGACCCCTAGTGGACAAAAGTGGACATAAAAAGGATATGACCAGCCCCTGGAGTGGAAAGGACTGTAGTGAGTGGAGCGCCTAGAATTTAAGCATTTATGGTGTTAGCGGAGGTCTTTGAGCCACAATTCCCCAATCCCCACAGGAGCAGGTCATCCCTCTCCTTGTTGTGATTTGAAAGTGTCGTTGGTTAGTAGTAAGTGATGAGTGTGGTAAATGTTTTATTTTGCGTCACAGTGGCTGCGGCCATTTTGCTGCCAGAATGTGGTTAGAAAAAGCATTTCAAGGGCCCATGGTTCAGTTATGGTTTCAGTGCCGCCTTGGGGTGAATGGGATTTTGTGTACATCAATTAAGAACTGATCTATATGGTTAGTGGGCAGGTCATGCCAGAAGATCGATCGATAGATAGATAGATAAATAGATAGATAGATAGATAGATATGTGTAGATAGAAGTATGTAGACGGAAAAAATACCAAGTACCTAAATATATAAACTGATAAAATAGACAGAGAGCCATATAGACAGTAAATAGAGAAAATTATGTAAAAATATTACAAACTCATATGCTACTTTGGCTAAAACAAAAGACATATGAAAGTATAACTTCATACAATCAGAATGCAAATGTCTATGGAATAGCAAAGTGTTAAATGTGTACAAAATGTAAAAATATGGAAAGGAGATGTGTGTGGTCTTCATACATATTCACTCACATCACCACAAAACCTACAGAAATTTTAATGAGGAAAATAGCTGTGAAATAATGTTTTTTCTTGATGTGTTTGGTAGAGAACAGAATAACATTCCAAGCTTCAGGATACTAATTCTCTACATTTGGACCGTTCTTAATGTCTATTGGCAAAACTAAAGTTTACATTTTTGGAACCATCTTTGGAGAATGGATCAATTTCTGGCAGAGTCCTTTAAAATTACAGTAATGACAGCCAGAACATTTTATTGTATAATTTTTATAAAACATATTGTGTATCATTTTTAGCAGTATATCTGAACTGTTAATTAATTATACAAATAGGCCAAGTTTTATTCATTTTTTAAGAAGTAATGTTTTGCCAGAATTTTAATTTAATTGTAATGTAAATACCATAGGTCAGAAGACTTCTTCAATGGTATTCTAGTCATTGCCAATTGTGAAAAATCCATGTAAAGTTTTTTTTCTTTTTTTTTTTAATAAATGATAGGCTCTTATTTAAGTGAACAAATAGCAAACATTTTTTATCCAATTGTTATGTTCTGAAAGTAAAAATATGAACAAAATCTAAAAATAATATTAGCATATCTTTTATACAACTTAAGAGAGTTTATAATTTTTTGAATGGTTAATTTCTTACTTATTATTATATATACTCACTGTTACAGAACTTAAAGGAATTGAGGGTTCATTCTTTCTCTATCATTCAAGAGATATTTGAATTAAATAAAAAAATGGAAAACTATTTGTTATAAAACTATAACAGACAGTTCTTCATATATATCTACTTTGTACAAATGGGAAAGTACTTGTAACTTAAACCCAACTATCAAAGACAGAAACAATAATGTCAGTTAAAAAGATGATTAAATATTTTACAGTATTAGATAGAAGACATAGTCAATTATCTTCAGAGTTTTTGTGGAATCGTGATCTTGATGGAGGTTTATTAAATATTATTTTGCTATGTACAATAGACTTTGGCCAATATTCTATTGCGCAAGTATTAGTTACTGGAGCCCGTAATGTAGCCCCTAAACTAATTTGCTACTCAATTGGCATCTTTTAGCTACCCACAAACGATTTGCGGGTAACAGGCTGAAAAACCCCTCGGTTGTCAAAATCGTAGCTCCAACCCATCTAAGCCTTTGATCTTCTATTCAACTGCTACAATTCCTCAAGGCCGCAATTGTTTTCCAACCCATTAATGGCAAATGTAGAAGAAAATCCTATGAGTACCAAATAGGACTCGCAAGGGGGTTAAACACCTGGTCATAGCACTGTAAATACAAATAAAATATCAATACAGCACTTTAAAATATGGGGAAAGCGATGAAAGGCATTAGAATTAATTGCACAACAGTCTCAAGCTCGCAAATCTGCAATAAAAAAATATTTATTTTACATTTATTTTCTGTGTTGTATCAATCTTGGTAATCAAGGAGTTAATACATATCTGGCCACCCACATGGACTAGAGCAGTATTATCATTCATTTTTATTATTTTGTACATTGCCGAATTGTGAGTCTGATAGCATGTTGGATTTATAAACGGTAATTGATTGATGTTTAACCTCCATGTTTTAGTGACATCATGATTATGGTCTCATTTACTAGTGGCGGTTTCTAAATTGGTAGTTACGGCCTTCCTTAATTGACCATGATCATGCTCTGAAATGCTACTTACGAATGCATGGATTACGGTTTAGGCTTTCGGCCAGGTAGCTGCGGGCTTGATCAATTGAATCGATCTGTAAATTTACGGCCTGTATGAAGGCAACAATAAAACATGAACCAGTAGATCCAACACAAAGACGTGATTTTGTGAAAGCTCATATGTCTGACGGTCAATGCTACAGGTGTCCTATTCACCAAGAGATACAACCAGAGTATACATGTGGTCATTTAAAATGTGTGTTTGTTATCAAGCTGAACATTCACTGAACTTGATGTAGTGAGCAGATTTAATTACACTAATGAAAAGACTGGAAAACAAGGAATGTGCTTGTGACAGAAGATTCCCAGTAGCACTTTGACCTTTAAGCTGCTGTTTTAGAATCACATCAGCAAATAAGTAGAGGATGTTATATGTGGTTCCACTTATACCACATTCATTTTACTAAATGTAATAAATCATGACCTCCCCATGCACACTAAATGTTAGAAAAATGTATAAAAAACATTTGAAGATGTTGGGTGGCAAAATAAAATTCCCTTTGCATTCAATGTATTGCTGCAGTGTTTCCAATACCATGACCTAATTATGTCACAGAAGCAATAGGCAAGCAACTGTCTTTTCATGTGTAAATTTAGCACTTACTAGGCAGGCAGAAGCATGTATCAGCTCACTATTACAAATAGGGATACCAAAGTCACAATATATGCTTTGCACCATAATTTACAATTTGGGAATTGATGTGCAAAAAATGTTTTATTTTTTCATTTTTTTTTTATTGATTTAAATATTGTCATTTGTCATATTGCCTGCATAGCCCCTGACACCCCCCACTCACTCCATCAAGAAGCACCATAGAAAATGAAATTCAGGTTATAGTATAGATTAGCTTTACTGACTTTTTTACTCATTGATTATCATTCATAGATATGGTGCAGTGGGTTAAAGCACATGTTTTTAGGATTTAAATTTATGAGTTCTTTGTTTCCTTTTTTTCATTTGTTTACATATATATATATATATATATATATATATATATATATAAATATTTTTTATTTAGTTTAACTAAAACTTTTAAAAGCATCACAACTTTTATATCTGTCTTAAAATAACCCATTTACAGATTAGAATGATATATTCTGTTTAATCATTAAGCAAAAAACAATAAAAAAAATACAAAGTTTTTGTGCCATCTCATAGACCTGTGTATTGTATGGTGCTTTTTGAAAAAGCCACTGTGGGCCATATTCTATTAGCTGCTCCCAAATGCCTCCCATAATTTTGGTTGCTGGTGTTTTTTTTTTAAATAAATATTTAGATGTATTCTATTGACTCCAGCTTTCAAATTCTGACTGCAAGGCTGAACTTGTGATTTCAGGGGGAGTGATCATATGCAGAGGCAGAGCTACTATTGGCTCATAGAAACAACTTATACAGGTCATTGGCTGAAAGGTACAAGGCCCTTTTGCAAGCTTTTTTATTTTTATTTTTTATTTATTACAAAGTTTACAAACATTAAAATCCAAATATCAAAACATCAATATTTATACACAATCAAACAAACAGAAATAAAAAAGAAAAGAAAAGAAAGAGAAAACTTTTTGCAAGCTTGGTATTAAATATACTGTATGTTTATTCATGGCTGGGAAAGTTGTTAAAGGATAATGGAATATCATATGTATATTATGCTCTTATGAATAACATGACTTGATAATGGGAAACATATTTTTAGAAAAATGTAAATAAATACAGCATTTAATTTTTAACTACTGTATTCAATTTTTCTTTCATTGCAGGAGATATTTTGTTGTTAATCCTGAAAGAATCAAAAACCTGGGAGGAATGATAAGAGAATTAGATTCAGATAAGATCACTATTCTGTTTAGATACTACCACTTTAAATGGCCACTTGATAATGTAGCTCTGTATAAGAGTAAAGCCCAGCAGGATAGCCCTCCCCTCAAGCATCAGGCAGACTAACATTTCTAAACAGAATTCACTGTGACACAAGTAGTGTCAGCTAAATACATAGCGACCCTCGACATTTGCTAGGGTTCCATTAGAGTCCCAGCGAATGCTGAAAAATCATGAATACCTAAAATATGGATAAACAGTGATTTTATCCATCTGATGTTCCTCTGGAAGGGGGTAAGGAGTCAAGTGGTACTCACCTTGGGGGAAAGGCTGCTTTTGGGCAGTACATGTGGGCCCAAGTGTCCTTTTTGGGCTATCAGGTGGGGATTAGCGTTCCCTCTCCCCTTGAGGATCTTGCATGAAAACGTTAGGCATAAAAAACTGTCAATGTCAAATCTGCAAATCAGAAATCTGCAGGCCTCAAGGGTCACCTGTATATGATTTTCCGTTAAATGCTTGTATGCTCATGTCTTGCATAGCTGCTAGTGTTAGTATGTGATATACTTTACAAACATGTGAAGTTATCACACTACAGTATTCCTTTAAAAAGTGAAAGATATTTTTAAATATAATTTTTTGAATGCAATAAATGAAAAAATGTACTTTCCTATCCATAAGTAAATTTATGTGTAAATCTTGATTTACATTTTATGTGATTTTTTATATTCTGAGAAATATTTTAATTTAAATGTAGAGTAGCACATTTTTTATGTTTTAACTCATATTACAAAATAAATAAATAAAATCCATCAAATGACCAACAACAAAGGTTTTGAATTGATTAACAAGAAATGAAGCAGCTTAATAATATAAAAAGTGTCTCTGCACAGAACATGGATGCACCCAGAGAATCCGTTCCCACCATCCTCTTTAGTTAATGAAGTCACACAAGACATGTACTTAGTGGCACTGCTGACCCTTAAGGTGTCTTATGCCAAATTTTAGGGGTAATCTGATCTTGGTTTTGAATGCAGGAACAAGGCTACTCTGTGTGCAAACCCATAACCACATAATGACAGACAAAGATGCTATAGTCCATAAATAGATAATTTTGGACAAGAGGGGTGTAAAGTTATCCTTGTAAGTTGTCCTATTACTCATTGCTCTGGCTTGCCTCTCAATTCTTCCTTTCTTACTTACATCATCTGTTGACATTGTATAAAGGCGATTGTTATTTAACAAAAACAAATGAGCCAGAAAATGAGTAGGATCGAAAATAAAGGCAAAAAGTCTTTCTATTTTTTAAAATAAATATTCATGGAGTGGATCTTTAAGGACCACCTTCTCTCTCCAGCAACTTCCTTAATTTATATTTTGATTGAGAGACAACCACTTAAAACACAGAACATTGTCTTGTTTATTTCTTGTGCTGTTTTTCATGTTTTAATTTTAATTTTATTTATCTGTTTTGTTTTATATTATTTGTGTTATTTAGTATAATACAAATTATATTTTGTATTTATTAGTTTTGTACTAAAAATGAGCAGTTAAAAAATCCTATAATAAGTCAGGGGTTTCATATAATTCTGCCACTATCTCCAAGTCCAGTCAAAAACATGGGAGAGGCAATAAAATGAGGCAACCAACAATTTTCCATGTAATTTATGCCAAATTTTAAATAGTTTTTCATTACAGTAATTATAGAAGCTGATTATATTGATGGGCCATATTGATATGTTCATGTAGCTGGAATGGACCTTTAATAATAACTCACCATTCACTGCAGCTCTAAAACCTTGGTGTGAGCTTGGGCCACACATCCTGTCTCTTACTACTCAGATAAACTTGGTTACTTGCACGAGTTGGTTCCACTTGTATAACATTTGCAAACCCACAACTTTATAACTATCTCTGCAACAAACCTTCTAATTCTTTTTCTTATCTTCACTTGCCTGGACTACTGCAACTCACTCCTTGTCGTTCTTCCAACCCATGCATCTAAGCAAACAAATCCAAAATGCCTCTTTTGTTTAGTAGTGTCCGACTCCCCATGACCTTATAAACCACAGCGTATCAGCCACTGCCCCTCTGAGCTCCATCCAGTTCATGTTCATTGCAATTATCTCATCTATCTATCTCCACCCCTTCTCCGTGTGCCTTCAATTTTTCCAAGCATCAGAATCTTCTGTGGGAAATCCTGTCTTCATAGGATATGGCCAAAATATTTGAGCAAAATGCCTCTAGAATTTTAATATTCAATCATCCCTGCAGAGCCCACACATCCACCCTCCTAACCTAGCTCAATTGATTCTAGTCTACTATAGTTCTTAACCTTTGTCTACAAATCCGTATCTTGCCTCAATAATCTACTTTGTTCCACAATGCTCTCTACAATGTGAATCTCTCTCAATACTCCGCTTCCACTCTTTTAACTCCTTGCACCTCTTGTACTTTAAATCTACAAATCTCATGAAGACACATTCCCTTTCTCTTTCCCTGCCTGATACAAGTTAAATCTGTTCTCCCTACTTATCCTGTTCTCTTGGCCAGACCAATTGGCCCATGACCCTGATCTTGTCTATGGCCCATTGAACCATATCTCATTTTATGTTCCATCTACTATGTTTGTTAAGTAAATTACTTATTTATACTCCAAAACTTTGATATACCGCTATACCTCGTTTAACACTATAACGGGGCACTTTAACATAGGTAGAATGGGATAGGGGAATGCCTGAAAAAAAATACACAATTGTACACAACTGGAATTTAAACTTTTTTGTTTTATATGAACTTCAAATAAACAGCAAACACTAACACAAAATGAATATTAGCAGAAATATAAACTTTCAACTTTTAGATGTTGGAGCTTCTGGGTCATCGTGGAGTCTGTTGATTTTTGAGAATCAGAGCATTAATATGGGTTTGGCAGCAAAAACAGCGTTATAGCGAGGCAGTTTGTTATAGCTAGGCAGTGTGTTATTCAGGGAATTACTGGTCAAAATAGCATTATAGCGAAACAGAGCTAAAAAGGGGTAGTGTTAAGCAGGGTATACTTGTATATAAATACAGGCAGACCCCTTTTAACTCTGTAGATTTGTTTCTAGAAGACCAATTGCTAAACGAAACAGTGTTAGACGGGTACATTTTATAAATAGAATAAATCACAGGTAAACTTGATTTTAAAATTCCTTCCATGACTCTTGGTGTTTTGGATGATACACAAGCATCAAATCAGTGTTACTCAGGGCTGTGTCAGGCAAAAACTGTGTTATATCCAATGGGGGATGTGTCAGGCAAAAACTGTGTTATATCCAATGGGGGATGTGTCGGCCAAAAACAGCTTTATAGCGAATCAGTGTAAAGCGGGGTCTGCTTGTACTGTTTTATAACTATGAAAATCATCTTGGATAAAGGCGCTATATTCAAATGTAATCAAGTAAGTACATAGAGAAATTATTTACATTAGTAACATTGTGTAATATTTTATTATTGATCTTGTGCATATATCATACATGACATCATTGTGTACTCTGTATTGAAATATTATATTAATAAAGGGGGGTTAAACATTCATATTTAAAATATATATGAATATTTGTTGCACAAAAATGATGCTCAGCAGCCTACTAACCATGGTGATTTTAATAATTACTTTAGAAAAGGGTTTTTCTGTTGTCATCCAATGAAAAAAATTCTAAACCGCCCACAATTTACTTTCAAAAGCTACCATTAATCAGCAATTTTAACATTTTCTAACTACTGTACTGAAAGGTCAGAATTGTTAAAGGGATATGGAAGGTTCCTGGATATTAGGGTGTTGGTGGCATAGGGTGTACTGTCTCTAGCCAGGCTCCTCCCCTCAACTGTTTTTCTATTATTATTATTATTAAGTTAATGTGTTTACCAATGAACGTTGTGGCCTGTTTCTTCCAACATGTTGTTTGGGTCTAATTATTGATGTACACAACATCTGGTCCATGCTTGGTTCAAGGGAACACCTAGAGAAGTTTAAATATGTATATAAAATGTATACATTTTTTTATCTAGTTTGTCTTTTTACTGTTTGAGTAGAAAGGAAGTTCAATTTAACTTTTTTCTTATTTAATATTTTCCACTACTAGTGCTAGTAGTGGGAAAAAAAAAAAAAAATCACAGGACATGTATATAGGCCCTGCTCTTGTAAGACCTTCTTCTTTCCTCCTCTCTCATCACCTCCTCTCACTCCCGTCTTCAAGACTTTTCTCGTGCTGCCCCTACTATTTGGAACTCCTTGCCTCACTCCATTAGACTATCTTCCTGCCTCATTTAAAAATTTACTAAAAACACACCTGTTTAAAAAATCTTATCAATAAAAAAATAGATAAATAAAGGTATTAATAATAATAATAATAATTTGGTGTGGTAGAAGCACAAGCTAACATGACTACATGGTGGATGGTTCTTTAAGCATGACTGAAATATCCCTTTTAGAAAAGATCAATGAGCTTCAAGCAGGGTTGTGAGTCATTATAGTCGGTCTTGATGGAAGACATATAGCCCTATTAAACTCCCTTAACGTTGAAAACCATAGCACGTAACGTAGACCGCATGACTTGTGGCTATTAATTTAGACCTGTAAAGCAACCCATCAACGATTTGCGGGGTAAGGGTGACGTGGAAATTTAAACTGCGCACCCGTAAATTCTTTGATCTGCCAAGCCTGTAACTGTTACGTTTCTATTACGCTATTAAATTGCAACAAATTCCCTGGCGTTCAAGCCCGTAACCTGCAAATGGAGCCAAGAAGCCAATGGGTACTAGAGA
The DNA here is from genome assembly GCA_027410445.1 of Discoglossus pictus. Classification (NCBI taxonomy): domain Eukaryota; kingdom Metazoa; phylum Chordata; class Amphibia; order Anura; family Alytidae; genus Discoglossus; species Discoglossus pictus. The sequence goes on along the minus strand of CM050167.1, from coordinate 386,486,436 downwards.
GGACCCACAAACTGTTAAAGCTATCCGTAGCACTGTAGATGCAAATATATACACACTACTGTACTAATAATAAAAGGGAAAGTGATGTTAGGTATTATAATTAACTAGCGACTTGCCCGTCAAAAAATTACGGTCAATAAAATTTTAATGCTGTGAAAACTGTTTGCCACACAATATGATTCTCTGAAATTATTAACCTTTTTTTTATTATGTCCAAAGAAATACAAAATTTTGAATAAAACTTTTTATTTTTTTAACTTTCAACTTGTATTTCACCAACAGGTATAGAATATTTTGTTTTCAATATTAACTCTTTTAATTGTCATACATGGAATAACAATATAACATTGTGTAAAGTTTTCATGAATACATATTGTAAACCATAACATAACATTTTGTAACAGGCAACTTGATTTGAAAAAATCTTTAAAATATTTTTTTAAACACTTGTTCAACTAAATAAGCATTGAATCCAGAGGAAGGCAAACAATAAAACCCCCCATTAAAACGTGGCCAATTGTATCAAAGAGGGAAAAAAATAATTCCTTCCTGACCCCATTAACTGGTGATCGGATTACTCCCTGAATCAATACTCTATATTTAAATTATACAGTTCAATGTATTAAGAAATAATGAAACTTGTAGTAACATAAATCCTTAACTATATACAATATACAATGAAGCAACTTTCCACAACTTTGAAAATACAGTGTTAACATGTGAAATAGTAACATAAAACAATAACATTTAACCTTCAAATTTAAAAAAGTAAGTAAAACCACTGTTCTCTATGTTTTTTGCCATTGTATAGAGTTTCTTATTGAAATAGTGGTCCTCTAAAATCAGTCCGAGTAACATAAAATGTTGTTGTCAAAATGAAACCACTGTCCTCTATATTTACAGCACCTCATAGTACACAATGTTTTTTGTAAAAACACATCCATCTTCCAATAAATCACCCTGACTTGGGTTTTCTTCAACATGTACTTTAATTTCCTCTGGATTATTGCATTTTGAAAATGCAACATATAGTTGACCATGTGCAAACACAGGTTCCTTCAAAAAAATACCCACAGACTTAAAAGTTTGTCCTTGGGATTTATTGATGGTCATGGCAAATGCCATGATAATGGGAAATTGTCTCCTTTGAAGGACAAAAGGCAAAACACTCGGTATAAGAACTGGTTCGCCTTTATGGGTACCACTCATAATTTCTACATGTATAAAATGATCCTTTAAATCCTTCACAATTAATCTGGTCCCATTACAAAGTCCTTTTTTGGGATTCATATTTCTCAATAGCATGACAATTGTCCCTTTTGTAAGTTGCAAAACATGTGGTGGCATTCCAGAGGGAGTTAAAGAATTAATACTGAATTCCATACTGAAGTTTGCTTCTGTAATAGTTTTTTTTTGGGGAGCATTGATTAATTTTAATATTTAATTGTTTAGATTCAAGGCATCTATATTTTTGGATGTCAATATTACTTTTCTTGCAATGTCTGAGTAATCCTCATTATTGTCTAAATTAGTGGTTCTTTTGAAATCATTTCTGGTTGAATTTGTACACTATCATCAGGTAAATTATTTATTTTCGGCTGTCTTTCTTCTCCAATGTGAATGAGCCAATCATTGAATTGATTTTGGCCTTCAGATCTCATATTTACTTCTAATTTAAGGTGTGTAAATATTTTCCACAGCTTACTTCTTTTTATACACATTTTGACAATGTCAGTCCGATTGCCATGTGGCACCACAGGTAATGTTTGCCTAAAATCTCCTCCTAACAACATCACCTTTCCCCCAAATGGCAAATCATTAGCCATAACTTCTTTTAATAATCGATCAATGCATGGCAGGGCATGACATGACATCATAGTTGCCTCATCTATTATAATTCATTTACTCTTTTGCATTTTTTTGGCTTGTAATGAATTCATTCGAATATCCGACACTGATGTTTCCAGAATGGGAACTGGCAGTTTAAATCCACTATGCACAGTTCTACCACCTTCTAACAAAAGGACGGCAATTCCATTGGTTGCAAATGGCAGTGCTATTTGACCCTGTGCTCGAATGCAACTCATCAACAAATTATATAGATACGTTTTTCCTGATCCACCAGGGCCATCCAGATAGAAATAACGCTCTTTGAGCATGTCATCAACCTGAATTTCCATTAATGCTTTCAATAGTGCAATAGTCTCATTGTAACGTTGCAAGAAATCTTCACACATATGTATTTTAAATGTTTCCCACAAAGTTAATGCATCTGGTACATTGCAAAAGCTACAAATGAAAGCAAATTGTTCTCTCATTTGCTTTGGCATTTGACATAGTGCCGCTTCGTCGAGACATCTCTCCCATTCTGTATCATCTGCCAGAAAGTTTTGATGTCTTGCAGCTAACTGGTAAGTCTCACAAACTATGTAATTGACTGTGCGTAAATGTCCATAACTTTGTGCACCGGAACATGTAAAAGGACTATTCTTAAACTGAAACGTTCAATGTCTCGTGGACTGACGGTATATATTCTTGGTATAATTTTATAATTATGTTTCTTTCGTTGTCTCCATTCACCATTTACGAATACATAGTGATTTGGAATGTCAATGTATAAAAATTGTCTGGCCTGAGTGTCTTGACAATTTAATTGAAACCAAGCAGTAAGCGTTGTTGCTCTATGTTCACTTTGTGCTAAAGCATTTCTTTCATTGCCTGCAGTGAAGCAAACAAATTGACTTTGTGGCAAATGGACAGCTAATCAATACACAGCATGTGACCGATCATGCATCTCAAATTTGAGAAGACGCCACATTCCTTCTGGAGCACTTACATAGCGAGCATCTAAATAAGATGAAAGTTCGTCATGTAAAATGGGTTTGTCTTTTTCATTTTGTGCACCTTGCACAACAACAGTTGCTTTATATATATATATATATATATATATATATATATATATATATATATATATATATATATATTTATACACATATTTCATTGATTTGATAAAAGTGCAAGCTTCCACATTAACATGTGCATTGTACTTCATCAGCAAATGTGGATTGTATGGAACCACATATCTATTATCAAACTTTTGGCCACGGATAATAGCTATTTGTCCTTCTCTTCTTTTATACAAAGGGTATCCATCACAATTAACATAAGTCTGCATTTGAAATTGTTTTGGAAACTCTTTTACGCATTTTTTATTTTCCATACATGGTGAATTTGGATTGCTCTCTCCACATGGACCATGTATCATTCTATGAGTTACACTCTCATGAAGTGTGGAATGTTTCTCTGGATGTGGCAGTTCAGCAGTAATTACTGAATCCACTCTGTCTGCCGTATTCAATTTATCTTTTTCTTGCAAAATTTAAAGTATTTGTGCATGTGGCAAGCCTCTTTTTTGAAATTCAATTGTATAAACAAAAGCCACACATTTTCCAAATAAGTCTGCTTTGGTTATATCAGGAATTAATGAACTGAGTTTTATTTTGAATACTCTTGCCACCAAGTCTGGTCGGTCAGAAGTAGTTTGTCCAAGCAGTACATTTTCTTTGATCTCTAGCCATTGTGGATTACATGTAAACATAATGAATAAATCTGGTTTGCCAAATTTAGTGACAATAGCCATGGCATCATTGTATCTTTCTCGCATATTGCAAGGAGATCCTTGGAAAGAGGATGGCAAATTCATTGCTCGTCCAGCAGGATTGTTTCTGTTTGCAGCCAATTCAGCAACATAATCCATCAATCCATAATATTGTTCTACTCAAAGCTTGTTTTGCTGAAATTTGACAAAATTTAGATGATTTGCTTTGACTTGTAAATAGGAATCAATAATCCATTGTTGTGTGAGTTTACCCCGACATAAAATTGGATTATAATGATCCCGGAAAGCAGTTTGTGCCACTTTATATTCCAGCATGGAAATATTGTTTCTAACACAAACTTTACTATTGGGATAACTTTGCAACTGTAATTTTGGTTGCCATCCTGGCTCCCCATTTGGAAAGAAAATGGGATATGTCATAGGATCCAAATTACTGCTTAAAATATTTATGTTTATAAAAGGTTGTTCTTCATTGCGTGTATATATGCTAATGTCCCGCTCAAATGGTGGTTCACCATCATCATTTAAAAATACCATGGCAACCTCATTTGCTGTTGGTAAATTATACCGTCTTTGATCAGTATGGCGATCTCTTTTGAGAACCATATTTACTCTTGGCATTGGCAATTGATGTCTTTGTGCATGTGCCAGTTGTTCTTTTTCAACCTCAGCTAATTTTTTCTATGCTTTACTATATGGGTTGTTGGCCATAATGTTTATTTTCAGGAAGCATCATTCGTTGTTCAACAGCTTCCATTGTATCAAGTACATATAGCTGTGCAAATTTCCTTTGTTCTCCTGTTTCTGGGTGTAAATGTGAAGTCCGGTGGTATATTTGTCCATGGACTTTAAAACAATAAGGACCATGTCCTGGAACATTTTTGGCTAATGTTGCACCCATTGGAGCAAATGAAATTGCACTGTTATAAGACCAATTTTTTTTTCTTAAAATTGGTGTAATTTGGAAATGTAGGATCACTCATGATACTTTTTAAATATTCTGGAAATGTGTGTCTTTCTGGAAGTCTTACCTTTCCTTTCTGACAGCAACTAATAAACTCTCCTTCAGTTGGTCGCTCTTTCAGAAAATGATAGGCCCCACAAAACTGACAAACCACATTCATTAATCCACAATAATGAGTGTCTACTGTTAGTGCTCTAAATAAAGGACTATCATGACCTTCCTCAATATAGATGTCAGTTGAACTTTCTATATCTACATTGGTGTCATCTCTATCAACATTAGTGTCAGGAGGTAAAATAGGTTCATTAGAGAATGTTTTACAGACATTTTTTGGTTTACTTTTTCTTTTCTTTGTATCTCCAGCAGACTAATTTTGTTGTTTTTTAGCCATTTTTCTTTTATTTAGAAGTCTCTGTTGATCTTCTTCTATTAAATGTTGTGAAGTCTCAGGGGTCTGTGCATCTCTCCATCTCTGCTTCCTTTCCCTTGCCATTCTTCTTTTATATTCTTTCTGATCTTCTGCATTGTCCGCCATTGTAATCTGTTTATTGAAACAGAGTTGTAAAAATGTCATTTGTTTTATTATACATATTTTTTAACCTGTCATATATTTCTAAATAATTTAATGGTAATCTGTTTTTGTCTGTCTCTCTGGGTGTCTATCTCTCTGGGTGTCTGTGGGTGTCTGTCTCTCTGGATGTCTATCTCTCTGGTTGTCTGTGGGTGTCTGTCTCTCTGGGTGTCTGTGGGGGTCTGTCTCTCTGGGTGTCTGTCTCTCTGAGTGTATGTGGGTGTCTGTCTCTCTGGGTGTCTGTCTCTCTGGGTGTCTGTGGGTGTCTGTCTCTCTGGGTGTCTGGGGTGTCTGTCTCTCTGGGTGTCTGTCTCTCTGGGTGTCTGTGGGTGTCTGTCTCTCTGGGTGTCTCTGAGTGTCTCTGTCTCTGGGTGCCTGGGTGTCTGTGTCTCTGGGTGTCTGTGTCTCTGGGTGTCTGTGTCTCTGAGTGTCTGGCTGCGTGTGTGTGGCTGCGTGTGTGTGGCTGCGTGTGTCTGGCTGGGTGTGTCTGGCTGCATGTCTCTGTGTGTGTCTCTCTGTGTGTGTGTCTGTGTCTGGCTGCGTGTCTCTCTGTCTGTCTCCCTCTCTCTGTATGTCTCTCTCTCTCTGTCTGTATCTCTCTGTGTCTGTGTGTCTCTCTGTTTGTGTGTCTCTATCTCTCTATGTGTGTCTCTCTATATCATGAAAGCAAAAACAGATAATCATGAGTTCCTAAAGAAGAGCTACGCAAAAGAGCTATTAGAAAAATATAGATTGACATGACTAAACATCTGAAGTGTAATTGTCATTCATGTAAACATAAATGTGTTTTCATATATGTATTTTTTAATAAATGACAACCTATGAATAATGTTGAGTAAAAAACAGTTAAAGACCTATGAAATAGCGTTTTAAGGAATTCAATAGTGTTCTATATAACCACATAACATATTTCTGTTATGTAAGTTTATAGTTAGTTATCTTCTATCCAAAAGCAAGGTCTTCAGTAAGTAAGTATTTGTGTTCCAAAATATGCTATGTGGTTATATGGAGCTCTATTTCATAGGGCAACTTGCAATGTAATAAGGGTGTTAATTCTGTTTTTATAAATAATGAATGTTACCTGTCAATTAGATGTGATATCAACTGAAATACTGCAGACGTCACTTTGTGTGTTCAGGGAGGTGCAGAGATGATGGATCTGTAAAATGACATATAAAGATTTTGTAAATATGCATTTTAATTGGCATACATAGCAAACATAAATCCTAATCATAAATATATGTTAAATGGATTTTAAAATGTTAAAAAGTGACATAATATAATAAATGAAATAAAATATTTAACTGCTTCTAAGGTGCTATCCCTGACAATGAGCAGTAACATAATGATGAATTAATGAATGAAAGAATACACATGAATAAAATAGCTAAGTAGATATGTATTCCTTTTTTTCCCTTCTAATTATTCAATATTTTGTAAAATAAATGACTTAAATTGATTAAGCAATATCTGTCATCCATGGGCTGTAACAAATACTTAATCCTATATTTGTAAAGAATGTCATCATGAAATCATATACCTGTGTAGTAGATGTTCTATAATGTAAAATGCTGCAGAGGTGACTCCTGTGTTGAGGCAGGTTGCGACGTGAGAAATCTGTGAAAAGATGTAAAAATCATAATTATTTTTTTGATTGAATGAATATATTAAATAACATTGCTCAACGCAAATCAATACTTAATGCTATATTTGTAAAGAATGTCATCACAAAATCATATACCTGTCAATTTGATGTTCTGTAATGTTAATTAGTGCAGAGGCGACTCGTGTGTTCAGGCAGGTGGAGACATGAGAAATCTGTGAAAAGAAGTAAAAATCATATTTAATATTTTGTTTGAATGAATGTATGAATCATTAAAAGTACTTTTTGTCCTTGTCATATATGCATCTAGTAAAATACATTTAAATATTGAAAAATTATATACCTGTGAAGGTGATCTGATTGCAGATGAAATGCTGTAAGCGCTCCTCTGTGTAGTCAGGAGGGCAGATGATCAAACTGTGAAAAAAAAAAAGGCATTGTTAATGTTTGTATGTTTTTAATACACTGTAAAATGTAAGAAAGTGATGTAAATATTTAAGCGGTTTGAGGATCCTATACCTTTAAGACAATGAGCATCAAGAGATAAATATGATGAAACTGTAAAATCTACCTATTTTGTGATGCATTTTAGCACATTTAATTTCAAAATCTTTAAAATAAATGACTAATTAAATAATTAATCATGAACATTAATAATTAAGCATCAACACACAAAAACAATTGCATTAATAATGAAGGCTGAAAACATAAATATAACAGCAATGTAATAATGAAGCAGCAACACTGACATTTAAGTTCAGTGCAAAATGTACATATGTTTGCATGCATTTTTTGCGTAAAAATTTGTTCTATGAATGATCAATGAAGTCATTAATGAACATTAATAGTTGAGCTGCAACCACGAAATGTAAGTCCACTGTGAAATATCAATATATTTTTATATTTTTTTACTAAATTTGTTATTATGATTAATTAATAATTAATTAATGAACATTATAATTCTTAGTGATTAATAAAGTAATAAATGAACATTAATAGTTTAGCATCAACCCAAAAATGTAAGTCCAGTGATAAATATACATCTTTTTTTATGAACTTTCTTACTATTAATAATTAATAAATAATAAATTAATGTACATTACTAATTAATCAATTACTAAATATATTATAAAGAGTTAATCAATAATGTAATCTTAAAGTAAAGGTAGTGACAATTGTACACCGTGCTAAAGTACAGGTATTGCAAAATGTAGTAATTTTTTTTTAAATTAATATTGTTTTGTAATTAATAAGTAATACATTAATTAATATACTTTACCTATTTCTAAGAAATATCCAGCAATCAATATCCTGAAGAGCTAACAATCTCTTTGGATTTTCCGGCAGCAGAAAATGTCCAGTCAGACTGTCATCACCTGAGGAGAAAGTGTCAGCAGTGTGGCAAGTGTGCTCTATATATAGGCTACGTGCGCGAGCCAGAACCGTTAGTTTAGGCGGGAAAGCCGCCATTTCAGATGAGTTATTAAATCAGATGGTTGGCGGCAATATTCTATGGGCCTCATTCTATTATCGGCCGCAGCCGTTGCGGGGCCGCAAGGACCGGCCGCAAGCTATTCGGCTATTCTATTCCCTTACGGCCGGAGGCTCCGGCAGGCTTGCGGCCGGTGCCTTGCTATCTCTTGCGGCTGCTCGCGCCGGAGGAAAGCCTTTGATCTAAAACGGCCGCAAGAGATTTGCAATTCAATTGCTCCGGGAAACCTCTCTGCAAGGCTAAAAACGAGCCGCAGTTACTTGCAGGAAAAAGGTCTCGCTAGCACCAATTAAGCACATAAAATAGCTCAAATAAAGCCATCCTGCACTTTGAGAAGACTATAAAGGGATTTTAGGTGTTAGAAAAAATAGCACATAATTATCCTGTACTCAAATCCGTAAAATATTTAATTTTTAATATCCGTAAAATATCCATGTAAAAAGTCCAGAGTGCTTGGAGCACCTCAGACCCACCCACGCCGCAGCCGGAAAATAAACAGTTAATTTGAACTCGGGTTTGGGCAGATGTGCAAGCTTGAGAGTGGGTTCCTTTTAATCCTCATGTCCCCCAATATGATCCCTAGCATTTACAGAGCTGTACAGTGCAGGCTTGAATTTATTTTTCAGTTTTTATATTTCACAGATTACGGCCGGTTCCAAGATATGCGGCCGGCCGTAAAAGGAGATCCTTGCGGGGCCGTATAATAGAATCGCGAGTTAACAGAACCCCCGCAAGGAATCGCAGCCTTACGGCCGATTTACGGCCGATAATAGAATGAGGCCCTATGTGTTTAGTAAGTCCGTTATAGTACCTCGTGCGTGCCTTGTCAAACTGCTACGTGTCCGGCTATGTTTTGCGCGCTTCACGGTCGTGTAGCCTCGTTTTCATTTTTTGCGGCAGCCATTTCAGACGTTCTGGCCTTTGCCCCATGCTCTGTGTGATGTGTTTGTATTTTTTTCTGGTGTATTTAGTGTGTTTTTACTGGTTTTTGGTTTGCACGTGTCGGCCGCTAAGTTCGTATTTTTACGACTCGTGTTGTGGTTTTAGTAAGTCCCGCGGTCGTCATATTTGATAGGCTAAGTACTGCAAGTTTTGTCCGGTGGTGTGTGGCGCCGTAGGAGCAAGTGCTGCCACTTGAGGTTTGTGTGTGGGAGTTTTGTGGGTTTGTTTGAAGCGCCTTAGGAGTAAATAGCTGCGAGTTAAGGTGTGTGTGGGAGTTTTGTATGGTGTTTTAAGGCGCCGTAGAAAAAGTGCTGGCAGTTAACAATGCGGGGTTGTGTTAATAGTGTTTTGAGGTGGCGTAGGACAAAGTGCTGCGAGTTAAGGATTATGCAGGGTTGCGTTGTTCCAAAGTCATGCTCCTTAATGCCTCCACCTTACGCGAATGCGGTCCCTCGCTTCGCGAGGGTCAGCATTTGCGGACCACACTGCGTCCCTCGCTTTGCGAGGGTCGCAGTTCTTGCAAGCTCGCTTTGCGAGCTTGCAAAGCGTGACAACGATTCGTAGTTTGAAAACTATTATATGTGATAGCACAACATTCTCAGGCCCGCAAATTGGCAATATAAAATACTTTATTTTACTTTTATTTTGCATGTTATATCGATCCTGGAACATGGACTATAATATCATATTTACGGATTTATCAATATTGCATTATTTCTGGAATTTGGGTCCGATCAAATCTCGTAATTGAAGCCCGTAAGACTTTGAAATCCAACTTCCATTTTTCAGTGACGTAATGATGACAATCTCTGTTGCTATTGGCTCCATCTAAACGCGTAACTACGGGTTTGACTAATTGATCATGTTCATGGCCGCACATCCAATGTGTGACAATGGTTTATGGGTTTGCCTCTCGAGCCCGTAACTTGCGGCATTGTCTTATGTAATAGCTCTGTAACTCTTCAAAATTACAAGCCTGCAGCCCTTGCGGGCTTGCCGATGCCGCTACGGGTTTCTAATTTAATAGGGCTGATAGTGAATGGGGCCTTCAAAAAGCTCAATATTTAACTTGTAATAGTAATAAATGTAAAAAATGTAAATATTCTTTTTAGGTTCACAACTAACTAATTACACTATAAGGTCCTATGCCTAATATTTGTTTTTGCAAAAAGTACACTTTTGTCTTGTCCTGTAAAAAAGGGTATTACAAAAATAAAAAAATAATAAAAAAACAAATTTCTACGCTAAATTACAATTTTGCAATTTGCTGGAATAATATAGCTAAATAACTAGCTTTATACATTAGTGTTTCATATACAGTGGATCAGTAATATTCTGCTAATGTCGTTTGAAAATAGCTATTATTTCCAAATATGTTCATTGAGACTAATGCAGTAGCATAAAACAAACAATTTGCATTTGGATCATTCATAGCGGCCAATTGCACACGTATTTCTTTCATGACATGGGAAAGTACACATTAGATTTAAGAAAAATAAAATAAACACATGCAATAAATAATCTTTTCCCTATTTCAACACTGGTGCCTTACTTACTGTGGGAAGATTGAGTGGGCTAAGCAGGAAAGATCTTAGAAAAACCTTCCTACAATTTTTGGCTGACAACATTTCTGTATGAGGAATAATAGAAGATTAATTACTATTTAAAGCACTCCTGGGATCTGTGATCTTTCAGATAGGTTGTGTACCTCCTACACATTCCTCTTTAGCTAAAAAAAGTCCTTCTTATAACAAATTAATTTGGAAAGAAAAACTGGTTTTGTGTGTTAAATTAATACATAGTTGTCAAGGGATTAAAACATAAACAGAATTATACATTTTTCAATAATTTATTTTACTTCTGATATGTTCAAAAGGTGGAGCCCTAAGATTTCTCTCTGCGGTACGTTTTGGGATAACCTATATTTGTAAAATGTTTTTGCATGATACACGAGTAAAATGACATAAAATGCACCCCATATCAAATAACATAATATATATAAAAATAGGACATTAAAATAAAATAAAACCTACCACACTAAATTATAATTATATATAATTAATTGCATTGCAGACAGCCAATACATTTTGATAATTGCTATTTATGGTGACTTGAACTCTGCTTTTTATTTTTCTATAGGTACTGGTGGGTTAAGAGGGCATTATTTTATTTTATTTAATTTTGTTATTTTTTTATATATTATTATGAGTTTTTAAGAGTAGTAATGCTAAAACTATTTTATTTTGATATTAGAAGTTTAGATATACCATTTATTTCTAACCGGCATCTAGAATTATTTATGCAAAAATCGTTTTTGTTTTAAATTAAATGTTAATTTATTAAAAAGAAATGTAAGCATTTACTCCACCATTTGCAATGCAGGTATACCCCGCTTAAAGCTGTCTCTTTAACCGCTGATTCTCTATAGCACTCTTTATCCCTGTAAATCCCTGATTAGCGATAAACTGTGACATAGTGCTGTTTTTGAAAGCCAAAGCCTGTATAGCCCTTTAAATCCTCCCTCAGTACTCTCTGATTTGCCATATAGCTGTCTGAGCATTAAAAAGAAAATACAATTCACCCCATCACAATAAATAAATATAACTAAGTGAAGGTTCCTAAGAGGTCGTCTCTACTGTCAGATATACTATTGCGAGGACTGCTTAGTAACTATTAGTATTAAATCACATTCCACTCTAGGGAAAATACTTTTTGATGTACACTTCTATTGATCGGGACACTAAGTACATAGAACATGCAAGTTAAGAAATGATCCAAATTGTATTTTCCAGTAAAATAATTCTTCCCAAGCTGTATAAACTTTCCATCCAGTCAATCAAAAACTCAAATAGGATATGGCTTACATTTTCATTAAAACCATCTGCTAAAACTATGTCCTCTTGGATTAGAACCGGAACACTTGAGTACCTGAAATTTTAGTTTCTTCTACAAAAAATAGTTAATTCAAAGTCCTGAAAACTAGTTAGAATTGAGAAAAATATGGAGTATTTTACTTTTTATATGGAAAACATTAAGCTAAACATGGTCTGTCTGAGAAACATGTGTTTATTTAATATAACATGATTTTAACTATAATCATGCAGTGATATAAAATTTTCTATGAATGTACAATAACTTAAAGCAGTGGTTTATCTAAATTGTTCATGACTTTGAGCCCAATAGAATCTGTGTAGGAATAAATAATATATTGCCGGACAGCTAGTCACAAAGAGAAGGATGAAATTAATTAATATGGGAATTTCTGGAAAAAAACTCAACCAGTAATGTACTATGCTAGGCAGCCATGCTAATCCCATATATATGAGAGATTACACCAAGTTTAAGAGCAAAGTAAATCTCCCAAACTATGTTAATCACCCATCCCGGAAACATTCAAAGAGAACTGCTACGAGTGACTGTGGCAAGTCAGAGCCGAAATCTATGGCAAACTGTTCTATTGATTTTTGCACTGACAAAAGATTATGAGTTACTCTGTTAGACGTTTACACCAAAATATTGCAAAATACTGTAACTACAGTACTGTAACTACAAAAAACTGAAGAAAATATTATGTGTACTAAAGACCACTCGCAAATGGTTTTAAAACCATTGCTGAGTGCTGGAGCAGCAGTTAAAGAGACAGTATAGCACAAAAAAACTAACAATAAATATGACACTTAACAGTTCAATATAAACATATGTGTATTTAAAAAATATGATATTGTATTATTATGTCCATTTCATTATACAACATCAACGGTAACACGCGACCCAGTACTCAAGGGCTTGATACATATCAGGAAACCACATGGACTAGGAACAAATGCTGCAATGCATTGTCTATATACATATAATATATATATATATATACTGTATATATATATATATATATATATATATATAAATACACAAATAAACACACATATAAAAGTGTAACATAAGGAAAAAAAGCTCCCGCAGACGATTTACAGGTATACCGCAGGTTACACCCCTCGATTACCATGGGGACCTATGTAAGCAGAATTAGTAGTAGTACTATAGCAGTGTTTTCAGTGTTTGAATTCAGTGAAGAGAATCCCAATGCTTCCAACAGGATGGGATGCCAGGATCGATATAACATGAAATAAAGCATTTTGTTGGGCCGATTTGTGAGCTTGAAAATGTTGTGCTATTAATTCTAAGACCTAACATCACATTCACAGTATTGATTTTTTATTCGCTTTTAAAGTGCTCCGAACATGTCATTAAGCCCTTTGCAAGACCTTACTGTACCAGTAAATTGTGGTTCGACTTTTGCCGTTTGTGGGCTTGACGGAGGGGTTAACAAGGAAGAATCGGAGCAATTGAATAACCATTTACGATTTTAGCATTCGTGAAAGATCAAAGCATTGAATCGAAGGCTGTAGCCCGTAACTCGATCTGAACCTGCAAAAAGTTGCCAATTGAATAGCAAAATAACTTGCGTGCTCCATTTCTGAGCCCGGGTCTCCCGAAAGCCTTAATTGAATGAGGCTCATAGACTTTACACATTTTCTGTTATTAATTTAAGAGTCCAATTATAAAGAAGTATTAATATGAGGTAGTTCTGAATTTGTTTATCCTATAGATAATATCTGTCTGTTTTTTATTCTTAATACCATTGCGGTTTATTTTGATCACATAAATTGTTTGCTCAAGATTGGGTTATATCTACATCAAACATTTTTGAATTCCCAAATCATATTACCTTTACTAGCTCTTTGAATTGATTAGTTCATCTTTTGGTCATCAATGTTTCATATATAGGTAATTAGTAACAATTACTTGATAATTAACTTTTATTGGTGTGGGTTAAGTCTTCCCGAAACATATCATGAATTACAAAACTCTTTGCTTTTCTTGCAGATGCTCATGTCATCCAAGAAATGAATATCAGATGACCCACTTACTTTAACATCTCCAAGATTAGATTTTAGTGCAGACTACTGCATAATAAATTCTTCTTCTAGGTTCATTTCTACTTGAGTTTTAGTTGTGGTCTGGGATGGTCTTTGGTAATTTCCCCGTTATTTTTGTTATTGCAGCATACATTGAATCACGTTTATGCTGAAGTACTATCACTAAATCTGCTTACATATGTTTTATTTATTCTGAGTGTACACAGGAGATTTAATCAGTGCCCCTTGCCTCAAAGACCTACCGTACATAAAGTTGTTTTTGGTATATTTTTCCTGTTTTGTCAGTTTTGAAAGATTTAATATTTATACGCAAGTAACTTAAATTTTATATAATATTTTAATAAAACTTAGTGTTTGCATCAATACTGTATTTCAAAACATGGTGAAGTAGAATTAAAGTCACTTTGTGTTTTTTCCCTTATCGGCTAAATACAAATTTTTAATAAAACCATTATAAAAGTTTAAACTCATTTGTTTTCAAACTTATACTAAGAAACCAAACCAAGAAACCATATTCAAATACTTTTTCCAGTTCACTTTTCGGGTAGTCCTACTTAGGCTTTATGGCTTTTCACAGATCCTATCCTATGAATTCTTCTCTTTAAGACCCTCATAATTGGCTAAGAAGACTTGTTCAATGTTAGAAATTGTTTCCAACTTTAAAACATTTTAAAAAGATTTACGTTTTCTAATAAAATTATTTCTCTATTTTTTTAAAACTTACTCTTGTTCTTACTTTGAGAAAAAAGTGCATAAAAACATATATATGCTGGGAGGCGGAGCTAGCGTCCTTACCAGCAGGACGTGTGAGGGGAGAGCTCCGTCAGAGTTGCCTGACATTTGGGCAATATTGCCCTGTAAACCCCCTGTGACACCCCCAATAACATCAGGGGGCACCAGGGGAAGCCGTCGGGCCCCCAGATAGTCGCCCCGACTACCGGAACGAGGCTCCAGGAGAGTACAGGAGCACTCTGAACTCGGCAGCTGCTGCATAGCAGGGGAGCGTCCTGCGTGCCTGCTCTGCCTGCTCCCCCAGCACAACACAGCAAGAGGAGACTCAGGCCGGCCAGGGGCAGCACGGAGGCACAACAAGAAGTCAAGGTAGGCTGGATCTGCCAGGGGCTGCGGGGAGAGACCAGGAAGCACTGGGCCGCCATCTTGACAGGCCAAAGCAGGCCTAGCCAGAGGGAGAACTCCCTCTACAGATACCAGGGGCCCATAACGTCTACCCAGACAACCGAGGGGCAGCAGGGGGATCCCACACACCCTAAAACCCCCCTGAGAGAGAGAAGGCTGGGCTGCATAGCAGCCACCAATACAAAGAAGAAGGGGGAGAGGTAAAGCCCGCGAATCCACGGCCGCCATTTTGTGGCACCTCATGGTGGAAGGGGAACAGACACAGACAGATCCCAGCTGACCTACACCCAAGACTTCAACCCCCAGGAAGAGCTAACCCCTCTGGACACCCCATACTGGGTCTTGCCTCTCACACTGTGAAAGTTCATTGCACTAAAGGAAAGCAGCATTTAATATCTAGTCTGAAACTTTAACCCTGACAACACCAGTCCCTGCACTGAGCTCTACCGGGCAAGAAGTCACTGCAACTTTACTAAGGAAGAGGATCCTGCCACCCCCTGGGTTCCACACAGTGACATTTCTACACCCTGACTTAACAACCTCAGACAACCCTGCAGTTAATTTTTTGTGAAATCCTGTGAAGATCTGCATGAACATTGCTGCAGAAAGCCTTTGCTGCCACCCTGTGGCCACTCAGTAAATCTGATGTTGATGTGGGCCAAGGCAACCAGCCTGAAAGCCCCCTTCCAGTTGCTCCTGGCGGAGCCTGCAAAGACTGATATGAAGCACTGAGCCAAGAGATGTGATTGAAGCCTGACAGGAGGCCTTGACTAACAAGCTACAACGACCGATCTTACACGAGAACACAGCTTCTGGCCGCACCAACCAAACAAACTCTACAGCTACGCACTCCTGAGGGAACTGATAGCAGAGAAAGCAAGGGGAAAAATACTACAGCTCCTGTAACACGCACATCTCCATCTTCAGAAATGAAGAAAAGTAGAAAGAACTCCTCCGCAAAGGGCATCCGAGAGCACTTCACACCCAAAACAACAAAGCCGCCATCTCCACTAGATTCAGCTTCAGACCACTCTGATTCATCTGATCAGGAGGAGATACCCAAGAGGTCAAAACAACATATAGACCTATCGCCTAGGGCCATTGCAACGATAGAACAGCTTCTAACCAAGGCACTAGAACCCTTAAGAAATGACCTGAAAGAACTGGGGCAGAGGACCCAACTTCTGGAGGAGATGGTGGATCAGATGGGAGAAGCGCAGCAACATGACAGGTCTGCCATAGACCAGAACTCGTATAACATCATGGAGCTGAATGATAAGATTGAAGATCTAGAGAATCGATCCCGCCGCCATAACGTCAGAGTACGGGGGATCCCAAGGACTACACAAGACCTGACAGGGTACTTAAAAGACACCTTCACTTCAATACTACCCGATCACCCAGAGGGCGTCCTCGAAATTGAACGAGCCCACAGAGCGCTAGGAGGGGCGAGAAACCCAGAGACCCCTAAGGATGTTGTGGTGAGATTCGTGAGACAACAAGCCAGAGACCTACTCTTAGCAGAAACAAGGAAGAAGCAGGCAGTCAAAGGACCAGATAACTCCAACCTGCAAGTGTATGCAGACCTGTCCCCCAACACACTAGACAGAAGGAGACAGATGAAGCCTGCACTGGCGATTCTGCAACAGAACAAGCTCCAATACCGGTGGAACTTCCCCTTTGCCCTCACCTTCAGCTACCAAGGTACATCACACACCACCCGCAACTTGGAAGACTGCCTCGCAGTACTGCGCCACATTCGTCTCTGCCCAGCGGACCTTCCAGCAGAGGAACACAACTTCCCCCCTCCTCCTCCCATCCCGAAAAAACAGTGGACTGTGGTAGGGTCACAGCGACCGAAGGAAGACCCGCCTCCCCCCAGGAGTCCCAGAGACAAAAACTTGCCCCGCAGGAGCCAAGGCGGGCTGAGTACTCAGCACAGAGGAGGCCCGGGCCCGACTTCAGAAGGCCTGATACCATCGCGATCGGAGTGAAGGCAACCCACCAGCAGGAAGTTGTTTTGAGTCTTTGTTTTCTCATTCATTTATGGGACTTCTCTGACCTGCTTTAGTGAGGGTAGAATAGGCACTGATGACTTTAGTTAGGTCAGATGTTAGTCGAGGCCTCTAATGAAGGGCCTGTTAAAGCCAGATGCCCGAAATAGACGGAAGGCATCCTAGTTTACTTCAGATAGTTAAAATGTTGTTGAGGTTAATAGTTATTATTTTTGAAGAGAGGATACCACTAGACTTGATAGAGAAGCGAGTAAGCTCCCAGGGAGCAATTAGCAAATTATCTCTAAGTCCAGAAAGATCACCACTGATAGAAATGTATGCGGAAAACTACAAATTCCCAGCTGACAGTAGTCGAGGTTTATGCAGTCAACAAAGCCTAACTCAGGGGACTAGCTTTCAGGAGATTAGAGGAGCCTGTGGGACTGAAGGATCTTGGTCAGTTGTAAATCTAATGTTGTGTCTTTCTGCTTCCCTCTGGCCTAACAGCGGACGGAGTCTCCAGCACCAGAATCCCCCCTCCAAGCCTCCACCCGCCCCCGGCCACCAAGGAATGGACGTCGGACAAGGAATAAAAGGTAGCCAGGCAGACCATGCACTCCTATCCACCAAAACACAATGAGTAGCCCACAGTACACATTCATAACTCACAATGTTAAGGGTTTTAACTCCCCCTTTAAGAGGAGGAAAGCCTTTAGGCAATACAAAAGATTGAGGCCCTCGGTTATCTTCATGCAGGAGACTCATTTCACACACGAGAGTAAACCAAAATATCTGCATGGGGAATACCCGACAGTGTACATGGCCACTCAGTCAACGAAGAGGGCAGGGGCAGCTATCCTGATACATAAGCACTTCCCATTCACCCCGGAACATACTAGAATAGACAAAGAGAGGAATTATGTTTTGGTCACCGGCTTAGTCTCAGGCCAAAGAATCTCCCTACTTTCCCTATACTCCCCCACAAACTCACCACACCAAACCTTGATTAACACGCTAAGAGAGTTAGACACACTAGACCTAGGCAAACTGGTGATTGGGGGGGATTTCAATCTGACCCTAGATCCAGCATTAGACAGATCAGGACACGCCCAGGACTCTAGCTTCTCAAAAAAACGGAGCCAAATTAAGCAGCTAATGGCCAAAATGGGCTTAGTGGATGCCTGGAGAGGCTTACACCCGGATAATAAGGAATACACATACTACTCGCCCACGCACGGCACTTACTCGAGGATTGACACATTCCTAACAAGCTCACTACTTTTTGATAATATCCAAGAATCTGACATTGTCCCCTGCCCCTGGTCTGACCACGCAATAGTAGCTATTAAATTAACGTTAGGCCCTAACCTATCCCCATTTAGGAGCTGGAGGATCGACGAACACCTTCTGTCAGACCCCAGCAGCTTAGCATCCCTAGCGGGAGACATTAGGCAGTACTTCGAGCTGAATGATTCTCCTGATACAGGAGTAGGCTGGATTTGGGTAGCCCATAAGGCTTATATAAGGGGCTGCTGCATCAAACTATCAGCACAGCACCGTAAGGCACTCAGACGGAAAGAGGAGGATTTAACATCCACCCTCAACAACCTAGAAAAACTCAATCAAAACTGTCCCTCCACAAAGATCCGTGACCAAATCAACAAAGTCAGGATAGAACTAGATGGAGTACTCTCTGCCCATACAGAGAAGGCTATGAGGAGGACTAGGCACTTATATTATTGGAAAGCTAACAAACCAGACAGAATGCTGGCTAGGAGGCTGAAAGCTAAAGAGATCCAGTCTAGAGTGACCCAAATCAGGAAGCCAGATGGCTTAATCTCCTGCAGCCCTAGGGATATACAGAAGCAGTTCCAAACCTTTTACCAGCAGATCTACTCGTCTGGGAAACTGGCAGAGGGGTTGGACCTTGACTCCTTTCTAAGTACCATAGATCTCCCCTCATTAAGTGAACAACAAGTAAATAGTCTTAACCTAGATATCTCACAAGAGGAGGTGAGAACAGCAATTCATAGCCTTAAGATAGGTAAATCCCCAGGGCCAGACGGCTATTCCAACCAATACTATAAAAAATTTGAAATCCTATTAAACCCCTACCTGACATCCCTATTTAATGCTATCATGAGAGGGGAAAAAATGCCCCCGGAGCTAAATCAAGCGGAACTGGTAGTCATACCAAAAGAAGGTAGGGATAGCTTGGAGGTGAAGAACTACCGTCCCATATCCTTACTGAATGGGGATGTCAAACTAATGGCCAAAATAATGGCAACTCGAATCTCCAAGTTCCTGCCAGAAATTATCCACAAAGATCAGGCGGGGTTTATACCCCATAGACAGGCAGGGGACAATGTCAGACGTATCCTTAACATCCAATACCTAGCGCGGAAAAACAACTCTCCAATGTGCCTGCTAGCTCTAGATATAGAGAAAGCCTTCGACACAGTTGAATGGCCGTTTCTGTTTAAAACCCTGGACAAATTTGGTTTTAGGGGCCGGTTTATCACCTTACTCCGCACATATTACGAAGCACCAACAGCCTTCTTGAGGTTGCCAGGCGATCACAGAGCCCAAATTAGCATACAGAGAGGAACGAGACAGGGATGCCCACTCTCACCCCTACTGTTCGCCATAGTCATGGAACCCCTAGCGCAACTCATTAGAGCGGATAGGGAAATCCAAGGGCTTCAGGTGGGGCTGCAGCACTACAAATGCTCATTCTTTGCAGACGATATCCTATGCACCCTAACAAATCCCGGGGCCTCCATTCCGGCACTGATGTCAACTCTTGACAAGTTCGGTAGGGTGTCAGGGCTTAGGCTGAACTTAGGGAAATCGGAAGCTCTGAGTGTAGACATGGCACAGGGCGACATAGATCATTTGAAATCCCTATTTTCCTTTGCGTGGCCCACCAAGCACATAAAATACTTGGGGGTCAACATCACACCTAAAATTTCCGAGTTATATAAGGCCAACTACCCCCCCATGTACAAAAAACTAAACGAAGATTTGTTTAGATGGAGGACTTGCCCTCTCTCCTGGACCGGCCGAATAGCGGCAGTTAAAATGAACATCCTTCCAAGGATTCTATATCTCTTCCGTACGCTCCCTATACCAATCTCCTTACAGGACTTAGACCGGTTCCAGTCCAACATCTTTAGATACATATGGAACAACAGAAAATCCTGCATCCCCAAGAAAGTAATGTTTAGACATAGCAAAGATGGGGGACTATCTTGCCCAAACCTGCGAAACTATTTTAAAGCGGCCAGGCTATCCCAACTTCCACTAATACATTCAGTCAGACATCAGCCGAGTTGGGCCTTCTTGGAACAACAGCAAATGCAACAACAAAGCTGGGACACACTAATTTGGGTTCCTGAAGAAATGGCCCCGATAAGAACTCACCCAAACCCCATAATAAACCTAAATTTAACAACTTGGAAATGGGCCAGATCTAAGAACAAACTGGGCATAGGTACATCTCCCCTTTGGTCGGTCCTTTCTTCACAAGATATCTGGGCTTCCATGAGTATTATGTCAAAACATTGGTGGGCTTCCAGAGAACTAGATAAGTTGGGCTCCTGGTTTAACGGGAATCATTTGATGACCCTGAGACAGTTCGAAGAAAGACATACCCTCCCCCCAGGGGAACACTATAACTATCTAAAAATAAGAAGCTGGGCCTGTGAAGCATTTAAAAAATTTGGACCCCCGAAATCCTCCTGGTTCTCGGTAATCTGCAAAACTCTGCCTTTAACGAAAGGAATACTAGGCACTTTATATGACACATTCACTAAATCAAATAATACAGAAAAACCATCATATATCTGTAAGTGGGAAAGGGAGCTAGGAGGTGAATGGGATTGGAAAAAATGGCAGAAATCATTCTCCAACCTACGCAGGGCAACAAGTAACTGCTCGCACATAGAGACATCTATAAAAGTTCTCCAGAGAATATATTGCACCCCAGACAAACTCAACAAATATGATCCCAGAGTGAGTAGTAACTGCTTTAGGGGCTGTTCACAGATAGGAGACCACGCCCATACCTGGTGGCTATGTCAGAAAGTCCATGACTTATGGGAAAGGATAGCATTAATGGCAACAAAGTTATTTGGTATAAGAGTCACAGCCACTATGGAATCCTGCCTACTAGGGGTTAAACTCTCTAGTTTATCAAAAACACAGAATAGGCTATTCCAGATTATGGCCGCCGCTACCAAAGTACACATAGCCAGCCAATGGAAGTCAGAAAAGCTAAGCGTGCAAGAGGTTATTAAAAAAATAAATTACATAGCAATAAATGAAAAGTTAACATCTGCTATTCTAGATACTTTGGCTCAGTTCCAAGAAACCTGGAGGCCTTGGCTAGAGTCTTCGTTAGGTTTCCCTTTGCCCTGATGGGCTCACTGATAGCACTATAACAAAAGCAAAACAGAACTAGGCCAAAAAAAGGCTTGGAGTGGAGGAGACTCGAAGTCTGGTCCTGGAGGCTCTGATTTGACTGGTTCGTCTGGAACGCAACACAGGAGGTGAATGTATGCATCATAACTGTATAAATTAAACCTGAGCTAGGGATTCCTCCCTTATCTCCATAGTTATTTACATGTTTGTTTATCTAAAGTTTCAGTTTCTATGTAAATAAGTTATGTTTGTTCATGCTTCCCTTGCTTAAATTATAGGACCTAAATAACTATTTAATAATGGGAAAAGTTAAAAATAAAAACTTGGAAGGAGATGCTAGTAATTTGACCACGAGGTATATATGTTTATAGAAAATCTTATGTGTTAATGTACCTAATGCCTGTCCTTACTTTGTATCCCTTTCAATAAAAAATTTTATTTAAAAAAAACAAAACATATATATGCTAATATGTATGGAATTATGTGATTAGACATTTTTAAATGTATTTTCCTTATTTTGAAACTATATATATATATATATATATATATATATATATATAGTTTATTTATTTTTTATTTATTTATTTTCTAATATGTTAAAGATGCCAGTGGCATTGGTTAAAGGAAACTCCAAAGTAAAATGTAACCTCAGATTATTGTTTGAATAAATATTTTTTTATTAATAATTTCACATATTTACATGTGCATTTGCTCGATTACTGCATTTATCAGAATTTGTTTTATTTTATGATTTGAAAAGTTAATTGGATGCACTGAAAATAGCTTTATTGTTATTTGTAATTATATAGCTGTTTTGAGAAGTTAAATAATAACATGAATGTTGTCTCAACAATTTGCAGTTATTAGCAATGGCGTAACAACTCCCATTTCCTGAAAAACAAGATTATCATTTATTTATTACCCTCTAGTGAAAGACTTTTGCCACTAGTTTGTAAAGGTCAGTGCTGGTGCCCAAAAGGTTCAAACATCCCACACACTTTTTAGATTTAAAAAATGTTTCTTAATATGATGAGGTTGGAGTGTTGTGAACTGGAAATAAACATTTTCCAAAATTAGTTATCTAAAAACTTGTGTTGATATAATTTTTATCAGTTGCTTTGCGAGAAATAAAATGGATGAAATATTTGCATTTATATTTTTTATTTTTTTCAAATAATGGCAACTAAATCTGTTATATACAAAACATGTACTTGTTAACATTATTTTGTGTATTTTTATATTTGCTGACTAGCAGAACTATTTTTTGCCTGTTTATTGAATTAATGATAATTTTCTTTTGTCTTAATATGATTCTGTACATTTTTTGGAGGGTTATAATGTATTCAAGATGAGTATATAAAAAAATAACTAGGCATTTCATCCCCAGTATGGCCTTCATGGTATTCACTTATCTGTATTTCCTAGTAACCTCTTATATTATTATGAAACTTCACTGTTGGGTAATTTTAGAAGAGTATTAGACGAGTAATATTCCAACTTAGACATCTAAACTTCAGCTAGTTTTAGAGATACATACTTTCTGCAAGTAGTAGTAATCAAACTATGAATATGTTTATTATTACAGTATATTACATTCTCTTATCCGTTATGCTATTTATAAGTTAATAGGAGCTGTGAGCTAAAATGTTTAAAAAAATATATATATTTCATAATTTAATTTGCAACACGCCAATAATGTGCATTATAATGAAAGACTAGTGTCAATTATAATAAAACATATTGTTCAAAAAAATACAGTTAAGTAATATTTGCATATTGATTATTTGAATTATGTGTCAAGCACTATTATGTTTATACTATAGGTACTTCACCATCATTAGTATAAAAACTTTTGAGATGTAAAAATGTTAAGGGGCCAGTGTATTCCTGAATAAAACTCTTGTTTGTGAAGTATGACCATGACTATAAACATATATCTAGACCATGACTATAAACATATATTTTAAACTAAACAATTCCTGATAGATTGAAGCCCGATGAGCTATAATTGTTTTTTTTCCTTGACTAATTAAGTTCTTTGTGAGACTCAGGCTTGACAATTGCAACAGTTACAGAGCGATTCAATTGAACAAGCCCGCAGCTACCTGGCCGAAAGCCTAAACCATAAAACATGCACCCATAAGTAGCATTTTAGAGCATGGTCATGATCAATGAAGCAAGGCCATAATTACAACTTTAGAAACATCCAATAGTAAATGAGAACATTATCATGACATCAGGCTTGAAAGATCCAAGGTTTAGATAGGCCGGACTTACGGTTTTGACAACCGCAGGAATTTTGAGCTTCTAACCTGCAAAACCATTGCGTGTAGCTTAAAGACACCAATAGAATAGCAAATTATTTTACGGGCTCAATTACGGGCTCTTGTAACAACAATTTGCTCAAATATAGCAAATGTGCTCAAATACAGTATATTTCCTCATAAAAGGCTCAATTAATAAATACAATTAAGATCTTAAATAAAGTTTAAAATATAACACACATCCAACATACCCATTTCAAGAAAGAACATGTCCTTTTAACTATGATGTGTGAACTATGGCCTCCATTATATGTCCCCCAGAAAAGTACTTGGAACTCCAGGAGCAAGTTAAGCATGTATTCAATGGCCTCCATTCAATAGCAAATTATTTTACGGGCTCTTGTAACTCCAATTTGCTCGAATGAATGGTGGCCCATGTGTTCCTGAACGTTTCACTAAGAAATATTTCAAATAGTTTGGATATTGAAGTTTTCACTAGTAGGATCCATTGGTGGATAGGGTCCATGGGAGCCCATTGGAACCCCAATGGTAGTAGTTAGGTTGCCATGGGGGTCCATAAGATGGAGAAAGGTTAATATACCATGGAGGTTCATAGGGTAAAGGGGTTAATGTAGGTGTCATGCGGGCTATTAGGATGCCCAACCTTATAGGGGGTAGATGGTCATAGGTGGCAGTAGCTCCTTAATTGAGTTGGATTTGAGCAATCAAATCGGCATTTTTCTGCCTTTTCTGTGATTGAATGCACCTAGAGTTTTGTTTCAAATTAAGAGCACTCAGAGAGACTTCCGAGTAGCTTGGATATCATTCTAGGAGCCATGTAATAGCGACTTTTAAAATATCTATGGACAGCCACTCAGAACTTACTATAGCATGGACATTCGAGCACCCGAATATAATTTAGTGTGGTGTGATTGCTCTGTAGTGTATTCTGACTGCTTTACTTGGCCTTTAAATCAGCGGAGCCAGGTAAGGGAGCTCTATGGTATGACATACACATCAGTTGTGTCTCCTTTTAAATGCACATTTTGCACATAAGGAATGAAAATACGATTTAACATATATGGTGTTTTTAGCATGAAGCTGCACAAACACCTTTTAACTAGCTCAATGACTGCTCCATTAAATAGTTCAGCTTAATTTAATTACATTTTTTTTTCTTAATTTTCTACATTTTGGTAAATTTTACCACTTTTTGATACTATCTAGTTTTACAAGTCTTAAGCTGTTAGACATATAAAAGTTCAGACATTTGTCATTTTGGCATCTTTTAAATTTTTTACATATGATCTTTATGTTTTGAGAAGATAAAAATAATTTTTGAATATTCACTTTTAATTGCATTAGCTTCTATCTTTAGACCCACACAGACATACACACTCACACACTCACAGTGCTGTATTGATTTTATAAGTGCTCCAATTTTTCAGGCTTGAACCACGAGTTACAGGCTTGCGTCCGCGATCATGTTCAAGCCCGCAATGCTTCTGTCAATAGCATGGTTGCCTAACTTGGGGCCCCGGCCAAATGAATAGCACCTTAGATCGGGCCCGCAGCAGGCTTGCAAACGTAAGTCCTACTTTTTTTGACTTACGATCTCGAGTTGGATGAGGCTGATTGTAACCAGGGGAGAGGAGTAGAACAATAGTTTCCTTATTCAGACTTTTTTTCTGAAGCCGTATGTACTTACCATGTATATATAAGGGAGAACATGCAAGGGGCCCCTTAAATTTTGTCCCCCCAGGGTTATCCTAGCACTTGCATTACAGCATTACTCATATTCATAAATCATTTAAAAATTAAATAAATTGAATTGGTTTACTCTCTATAAAACATGCCTATTGTTAAGCTGTAGTTACTCATAATCATTACTGTTATAGATAAAGGTGGTACAATATAAATATACATTGAAAATACTCTGTACAGTCTTTCAAAAAAAACTTTTAGTTTTTACATTTTGAGATCCTTGAAAAGATTTTCTCATATTTCCTTAAAATGCGGCCATTTGTCTAAAGAAGTAGATTGAGAACTAAGTCCAGCTTGGATGATATAATATGAGTTTATATGTATTAAATAACTTTTTATTTTTTTATGTTAACACTCCACTACTTCAGCTAGTTGGTTTGCTCTCTAGCCTTTATTATGGGTGTAGTAAGGCGCCTGAAAGTTTATTTTTGGGATGATTTACTAAGGTCTGCTGAAACTGAGGAGGGATTCCAATAACTGTTTTCTATGTAGAAGTGAATACAGAGGAACTTGCCTCTCTGTTGTTAAATAAGCAACAGGATTTCTTTGCCAATTTGGCATAATTTACAAAATTTGGTCTATGCTTTTCATACTCAACAAGGCCATTTTAGCTGTCACAAAATTGTCTTTCATACGCTATTACAATGGCTTAATTTATTCCCCTCTCTTCTAGTATATGTTACCAACTGCCTATCAAACAAATCCTCCTGGATGTCCGCCAGTCAAGTGAAGCTCAACATTTCAAAGATTGAGCTCCTAATCCCCCCCCCCCCTCTTACAGCTCCCATTCCACTGTTGACATTGCCAGCATCGCTTCCGTCTCTCAGGGTTCTGTTGGACCCTGCCATCTCTTTCATTTCTCACATAAAATCAATAACCAAATCATGTCGTTTCCACCTAAAAACTCCAAAAATACTTCACCATCTTACACAAGGCACAACTAAATCGACTCTCTCTTCATATTTAGCCTCAACTACTGCTACTCAGTCCTTGTTGGCCTCCTCATCACCTGTCTGTTTCCACTGCAATCCATAACGAATGCCTCAACTAGACTCATCTACCATACTCAACACTTAGTGTCTGCTGCTCCTCTCTATCAGTCACTCCAATGGCTTCCTATAGCCTCCAGCATAACATTTAAAATACTGACCCTAAAATATAAAGACCTTAGCAACAGTGCACATACTTACTTATCTGCTCTTATCTTAAAATACTTCCCCAACTGCCCCTTTAATTCTGCTATGGACCTTCTTATTTCCTCCTCTCTTCTCACCTGCTCTCACTCCCATCTTCAGGACTTTTCTCAAGTTGCACCTATTCTGTAGAACTTTTTGCCGCACTCCGGCCGACTATATTCCTGTCTTAAACCTTTCAAAAACTAAATATAAATAGTACAATTGTGTTCACATTTGAATGTCTAAAGCAGGTTAAAAAATGGTTTCCTGCTCAGAACTCTATTATATACTGTACTACTTTACGGTGGAGACTTCTTTACCTCTTTGGCCCACCATAAATTAAATGATTGTTGTGAAAAACTCAATAAAAACACATCTGTTTCAGAAAAGCTTACCACCTTCAGCCTAAATATGCACAACTGTTTACACCAAATTGTTCACACACACAACCTATAGTATAACACACAACCACCTCTACTTGCATCAGCCTACAGCCTTAAACTCTGCTATTTTTCATCTGTCACACCTCTGTCTCACAACCCATTCTTACCTTCTTGATTGTAAGTTCTTCGGAGTCTAAGGAGTAGCTTCAAGGTTCTCAAAACTATAGTAATGCATCAGGGTCAAGCCAAACAGAGATATGGAAATGGACAGGGAACCAATACAAGCACTGAGAAATCTGGATATAAATAACCCAAGGAAAAACTCATTGGACAGCGATCATCAGACGAAGCTGCCATTATGAAAATCTGCTTTTTATTTTGTGATAAACATGTTCGGGAAGTAAGTAACAAACACAGGTATGCAAACCGTGAGCATAAAAGCATTTTAAAGAACAACTTCCAAGCACACTTTTAGCTTGCTTCTCTTATAATTGTAATCAGTGATCTCATAGCATATAGTAAATATGAATTAGACCTGTGATTAATATTGCTGAACGCTAGAGATGTGCAGCCTTATTAAATTCGGCCGATTGAATAGGGCTCTATATAACCACAGAGCATATTGTTTTACAGAAGTTTTTAGTTAGCAAAGACCTTGCTTTGGATAGAAGTTCACTAACTAAAAACTTCTGTAAAAAAATATGCTCTGTGGTTATATAGAGCCCTATTCAATTGGCCAAATCGCAATTTAATAAGGCTGGTGATGTTGAGCAGCTCGGCTCTTTGTGAACCTAACTGAAAGTCTTAATGAATATACAGTAGCTATACTCTCTGAAACAGACTCACGTTATTGTGAATCTAGCCTAGTATGTTCTGAAATTACAGTATCTCTGAAGATTAAAGCAATAAGTAAACAATGTATTGCTTTGTTTTAATACATAAAAGTAAACTTTTAGTGGATTTATGCTTTCTCTTACTTTTTTGGAGGCTTAGAATAAATATATAAAGCAGGTCACCTGTTGTTGAATGATTATTCAAAATACTAAGATGAACATGTAAATTGAATATATAGAGCCAGGGGTTAGCTTTCCTACTTCCTTATCACTTAGGGCACAGGCTCTGACATTCAGAGATTAAAAGGGGATGCTGCCGCAGAAGTCATTAAACAAGTTACAACATTTAATTTCTTTTATTGCTCAGTGCAAACCCTGAGAAAAGAGATGGTAGACAGTACAAACTTTTAATACGTCCAAATTTAGGTATGCAGAAAAAATATATCCAATGCTACCTGATTAGTTTTAATACATGTACCCCAAACCAAAGCTAATTTTCTTCCACTAATATATAGAAAACATCTTCCATGCTTACTTCCATAAGTGGAATCACTAGCATTCACATCCGTATTATTATTATTATTATTATTATTATTATTATCATTGTTTATTTGTAACACGTCAACATATTCCGTATCACTATACATTGGTTACGATCATGGCAAAACAATAGCAGTGTTAACATGTCACAAAGGATTGAGGGCCATGTCTTTGAGCTTAGAATCCAGTGTCCAAAGTGCTTTCCAAAAGGGCCATGCAAGATTGAAAACTTGCAAACTTACAATCTATAGGGTCTTAGTGAATGACATCCCTGAATCGTTTCTATCTGCGGACACCCAATATATTTGTCTCATTTAGATTATAAATCACATGATAATTTTTCTTCCCAAATACATAATTTTACATTTCTCTTTGTTAAATACAGAGGGCCTCATTCAATTGCGATTCAGCCAATTGAATAGGGCTCTAAATAAGCACATAGCATATATTTTTTTAAAGAAGTTTTTAGTTAGTGAAAACCTTGCTTTTGGATAGATGTTTACTAACTAAAAACTTATTTAAAAAATATATGTTATGTGCTTATTTTGAGCCCTATTCAATTGACCAAATTGCAATTGAATGAAGGCCAGAGACATTATACTTCTGACTCATTAATAAACATATTAAAAAGGAGAGGGCCAAGTACCAAAGTCTGATGAACCCTACTTACTGTGGTAGATAATTTGTTAATGTCCATGTCATGTGTCAGACCTGCAAACCACTACTACCACTATTACACTACATAAAGGATAATAATAATAATAATTTATAATAACCACAAATAATTACTCAGCAGTCAAAGGGCCTCATTCTATTAGCGGCCGTAAATCGTCCGTAAGGCTGCGATTCCTTGCGGGGGTTCAGTTAACTCGCGATTCTATTATACGGCCCCGCAAGGATCTCCTTTTACGGCCGGCCGCATATCTTGGAACCGGCCGTAATCTCAGAAATATAAAAACGCAAAAATAAATTCAAGCCTGCACTGTACAGCTCTGTAAATGCTAGGGATCATATTGGGGGACATGAGGATTAAAAGAAACCCACTCTCAAGCTTGCACATCTGCCCAAACCAGAGTTCAAATTAACTGTTTATTTTCCGGCTGCGGCGTGGGTGTGTCTGAGGTGCTCCAAGCACTCTGGACTTTTTACATGGATATTTTACGGATATTAAAAATACAATATTTTACGGATTTGAGTACAGGATAATTATGTGCTATTTTTTCTAACACCTAAAATCCCTTTATAGTCTTCTCAAAGTGCAGGATGGCTTTATTTGAGCTATTTTATGTGCTTAATTGGTGCTAGAGGGACCTCTTTCCTGCAAGTAAGCTGCGGCTCGTTTTTAGCCTTGCAGAGAGGTTTCCCGGAGCAATTGAATTGCAAATCTCTTGCGGCCGTTTTAGATCAAAGGCTTTCCTCCGGCGCGAGCAGCCGCAAGAGATAGCAAGGCACCGGCCGCAAGCCTGCCGGAATCCCCGGCCGTAAGGGAATAGAATAGCCGAATAGCTTGCGGCCGGTCCTTGCGGCCCCGCAACGGCTGCGGCCGCTAATAGAATGAGGCCCAAAGTGTATAGCTCCACATTCTCTATCCAACCTTTTATTTATTATTTAGGCCTCCAATATATTGTTTGGGTCCTGGCCTTATTTACACACCCATATCAGATACTAAAATGAAAGATAATATTTATTTTTACTTTCTAAAAAAAATATTGGAAATTTATTCAATCTATTTCTTCAAAAGAGAATAATATAAATATAAGACCATGGAGTTTTTTTAATTATAAAAAAAATATTTTCTAAAAAGAAAACTCAAGTAATACCATGGAATATATAATAAATCTATTTTTTTATTTTAAGAGGAATTTAATATTTAAAATATTAAATACATATTTTTACAAAATAAATAAAAATTGTAACACATAATACAATTTATACACATTTCTTGCCATGGTATTTTCCTGCATATCAAAGCTTCCTTTACTTCTTTTTTGACCTCCTAATTAATTTACATTGGTTGTCCATGCTATATCTAATATGAAACAGCTCAAAGTTTTTATGCCAATATAAAGCTTCACAAGCAATCCAGTTTCTTCCAATAACAAGAATTCTGAGATTCTTGAAATTGAATCTCACTTCTTGAGTGTCTCACCTCTGCTTAGTAGTGTGGACACCACGGATTGGTTTCTGTGCCAAAATTAGCAAAACACTCAATGGGGCCGAGCACCTAATACAATTAACAAATATTAATGCCAAAGATCTTAGGTCATTTCACAGCTTTGTAAAACAATTTAAGGCTCTACACAATGTGTTTTGTAATTGTTAAAATAATTATTAAATTTCATAGAATTCTCCTCTGAAAGGAAATCTGCAAATAGAACATTCTAGTGAAAACTAATATTGACATAACCAATCCCATTACAATGAAAAAGCCATTATGTATTCTCTAAAATCCTAGGATCATACTAGCCTTTTCAGCTGTTTTTTTCTGCACTTCTCACCAGTATATACATTCAACAGCTGTGAAGGCTTAAAGCCATAATAAATCTACCTGACTTCCCAAAGCAAACACATTTGAACAAAGTGATCTCCTCCAATAACATTTTGTCAGCTCAAATCAGCTTTACATCGGTGACTTAGCCAGTCTGTGCCTTGCCACAAGCAGCAACCTCCGGTTGTGAATAATTTCCTCTTTTTCTCTTTTAAACAACTTAAAAATATACAAATTAGTCGGAATATCTGTCAGTTATTTAAGTATTTTTAAGCACCATTTTTTTAGTCTATATTATAATATATTAAAGGATGGGAAAGTAATTTATTTTGACTTTTATGGCACATTTTGTTCCCTGCAGAAAAACCAATGTGAAAACAACACACCAACAGACTTAAAAAAAAAAATGATAACATGGAAATATTTTTTATGAATATTTATGGATACTAAAAAGATAATGTTTGTTTACAAAATACAGAAGATAGGCCAGGGGCATATTTAGGCATTATATTGCTCTATACAGTTAATTAGCCTCCACATCCCTGATACGCCTCCCCGTTTTTTTATTCTATGTCCCAGTGTGAAGATTTACTATAATATGAAATGATAATGGTTCTATCTTAGGAGTAAATGAGTGTTTAAAACACTTGAATGTGTTCTTATGTCGACCCTCAGAACACCCTATATACATAATACAAAATGTATTTTTTATTAATAATCTTTAAAACATTTGTTAAAATTAACTGAAGAGAAGATCATAAAATTGGGTCCCAATTTACTATGAATTAACAAACTGTATATAAACATATTGAATATATTTTTTGTATTATTCAAAACCATTTTTATTTATGATACTAGCATTTAATATAATGGATACGTAGCAGGCAGCGTGAGCAATATATTAATTACCTATCTAAAGTGAATATGTGCAAAGCGCTCAATCCCCTAATTTTAGTGGTCCATTGTGACAGATAAATGTTAGTGAGACTTAGCTTTACATTAGGACAAATTATTGCAGTCAGAGTTGTGATGCCTCAAATAAGTGGCAGTATTCATACTAACTGTTAGGAACCAGGGCCCCTATTCAATGAAATTTGCAACAGTTACAGAGCGATTCAATTGAGCAAGCACACAGCTACCTGGCCGATAGCCTAAACCATAAACCATGCACCCGTAAGCAGAATTTCAGAGCATGATCATGATCAATTAAGCAAGGCCATAACTATTGATTTAGAAACAGCCAATAGTAAATGAGACCATCATCATGACATCAGTAAAACATGAAGGTTAAACGTCATTTAATTAGCGTTTACAATCCGATATGCGATCAGTCTCGCAATCTGGCAATGTACAAAATAATAAAAATGAATGGTGATGCTGTTCTAGTCCATGTGGGTGTCCTGATATGTATTAACTCCTTGATTCCTGAGTTTGTTATAACACGGAAATAAAACGTTAAAAAAAATATTTTTGATTTGCAAGTTTGTGACTGTTGTGCAATTAATTATAATGATTTCCCCATGTTTTAAAGTGAAGTATTTATTTTTTCTTTGCATTTACAGTGCTACGAACAGGTGTTTTACCCATAGGATTTTCTTCTATGTTTGCCATTTATGGGTGTGAAAACAATTGCGTACTTGAGGAGTTGTAGCAATTGAATAGCGATTTGCGATTGTATCATTTACAGGCTTGAAAGATCAGAGGCTGAGATGAGTTGGGAGTTACGATTTTGACAACCGCAGGCATTTTCAGCTAAAAGACGCCAATAGAATAGCAAATTAGTTTACGGGCTCCAGTAACTAACAATTGCTCAATTGAATAGGGGCCCAGGTCAAGTTAATTAAACTTAGTTCCAGAGGATTCTCAATGTTCTATTTCCAAGATTAGAGTCAAACTAAGGCACCTATTTAATTAAGAAACGTCAATTTGTTAGTATAAAATCTCTTTATAAAAGAAAATACTAGACTGTAATTAAAACATACAAAATAGCTTCCAACACTTAAAAGAACACTAGATTCATGAAAAAATATTGAAAAAAAATATATATTGTTTTTACCTCATTTATATTCAATATTACATTTTTATTCCAGTTTACATATAAGAATATTACTGACCATACCATTATCTTTACATTTTTATATTTTTTAGTTTAATTTATTATTTATCTGTTCAATTCATAAACGACATTTAAAAAAATAAGAACTATTCTGGTATTAACTATAATCCCATTAAATGTGCCCAGCTTCTCATAGAAACTATTAAAATTATTCTGGCTCCAGAGGTTTAACCTTAAGCCCTCGGAAAAGAGGTCAACAAGTGTAGGGAGTCCTTTTTGATATCGTCCTATCATAAATAAATAAATGAAAACCTACAGGGACTTTGTCAAGAATATTACAGTTCTGAAAGGAATAGTTAAGCTTTTGTTTTTACTGAGTTTAAAAAGCAGCTGTTATTTTAACCTTACTTTAAACTCTAAAATGCCCAACATAATTTAGATTGGAGAGCAGTTACTGATTATCCCAGAATCCATCCAACATGTATTTTATAAGTAGTAATACAATATATTTTGAGGAGATACAACCTGTCTCTTCAAAAAGTTAAATATTATCATACATTTAAAATATAATTTAAAAAAATATATCATATTTCTTAATTTGGATGTAGTTCTGTTAGTTACACAAATGTTTTAAATTTTGCAAAAACATTAAGCCATTAAATGTATAAAATGTTGAAGAAGTTGCTTTGGGAGATACAGTTTCATTTTAATATATAAAAATAAAAGTTAACTTAAAGAGAGAGTTAAAAATCAAAAGAAAAATACACAGCATTTCGTAGAAATGTGTGAAAGAGAAAAAGTTGAAGACATTAAAATAGAAACAAACTTTAAAAGTAGCTAAAAGCCCTTAAAACAAACATGCACCAATGTTTATGTTGTCTGTCATAGAAAATGCTTTAAAAAATAAAATTAAGGAAGCCTGCACTTAAATTCAAAATGTATGCAAAAATATCCATGTAAATCCCTGGTATTTATAAAGCTTGTGGAGTCAAATCTCAAGTAGGAATGCTTAGAAAATACGGAAAATGTCAGGAACCGAGCACTTTAACAGAAATTCTGACCCTTCAACGGTGCAGTCTCTTTTTTTTTTTTTTTCATCGTATTTATTATTGGGAATAAAAGTTATAACAGAGTAAGATGTACAGTACAAGACCAACATATATTGTATTCAAATGACATCAGAAAAGTCTTGTGTCTATGTTTCCCATTTTTTTAGAGTTTAGTTGCATAAATTACAATTAAATATTTCATATTATGCCACTACAAATTAAAAAAAAAAGATAGAAAAGAGAAAGAAAGGAAAAGAGTCACTGTATATGTATTAAACAATTTTTTTTTTTTCACGTTACCATCCAATTTGTAATTCCCAGCCGTCCCAACAGGAAGCCCACTTTTTATAGTCGTTAGCTAGTTTGGCAGAGATCAAGCTCATTGGATGTATGTATTGAAGTTTTTTCAGTACTTTCCCAAACACAGGAATGGACGACTTCCAAGTTTTAGCAATAGTGTCCCTGACTGCTAAAAAGATTTGGTTTGAGAGAAGTTGAGCCTCTCTAGAATGGCTGGTGATAGGGAGACCTAATAAGGCTTCCTCTGGTTTTTGAGGTTTTCTATGTCCCGATAGCTTCTCTAGGGTGTTATAGGTTTCTGACCAGATGTGGGCTATTTTAGGTCAGTCCCACAGTATGTGCCTTAGTGTACCAGTGGAATTACAACCTCTAAAACAGTTGTCATCTAGAGAAGGATTTGAGAGCTTTAGTCTAGCAGGGATCAGGTACCACCTCATGATGGTTTTGTTGGAATTATCTCGCAAGATTATGTTAAGAGAGGAGTTTGTTGAATTTGTATGGATTTTACTCCATTGCAAGTTATCTAGGGTCATGTTAAGTTCTGTTTCCCATGAGGACTGGTGGTGAAGCCTAGGTGGTGTGACCCGGTCTAACAGGTAATCGTAGATGATGGAAAGTTTTTATCACCATTTGGGTTATATATGCACCATTTTTCAAATGGGTTTTGCAGGCTGATTTGTTAATTTTTAGTATGTTGGATAGATTTGAATTGATTTGTGCTCGATTGAGCCATTCTTTAAGGGGTAAGCCGTTCTGTTTGCTAAAAGTCAAGGGGGGGCAATGCTGATTTACACTTAATATGTCAGCAGTGATAGTCATTTTTTTATCTACCCACCATGCTAGTTGGAAATTATGTTAATTGAAGTATCTCTTTAGGGCAGGGGTGTCCAAATTCGGTCCTGGAGAGCCGCACCCAGGCCTGGATTTGAATATATCCTTTCTGTGCACAGGTGAGTCAATCAGGATGACTGAAGAAGAGATTGACTCACTTGTGCACAGCCAGGTTATCATCAAATCCAGGCATGTGTGTGGCACTCCAGGAGCAACTTTGTACACCCCTGCTTCAGGGTAACCATAATGGAGTGAGCCATAATCCTGTCTCTACTAGAGACTTCCTCTTATTCATTTGAGTCCATAGGATTAGTTAATTTCCCTAAGGGTAATAGGGGACTCCTTGCTCACTGTGCCTTAGGGAGTTCCGCTGCACCTATGACGGGGCCCATAAAGACCGAATTGAATCTAGGATTTGCTGTTTATACTGTTCAGGGTAGAATTGCCTGGTATTTCCGCGCTGGGTCACTCTTTTAAGTGGGACTTGACTGATATACTACAGGATATTTCTCCATGTGAAGGGCACAAGTGAGCAAAAAGAGGTTGCTCTCAGAGTGGCTTATCATGGCCATAGAACTAACCTATTAAGGTTGGTTTGTTCTCTGATGAGCACCTCTGACTTAGTTGTTTTGGGTTAGTAAATGAGCCACAATGCTAGGAAGAAGGGAACGGTTGATTTTATGGTGTAGGCTTAGCCAAAGCAGCTGGCTAATTATAAGATTCAGTTGAGGTTTCTAATAATAAAAAAGATATACAGGATAGTCAAAGCTTGGTGTGCATCACTTTAAATCAAAAAGTCCACAATTTGAATCAGTCAATAGGCTGGAACAAACAGCAGAAGCACAGTCAGGAACTGAAAGCTGACAGCTAGATGGCAGAGAGGCTATGGCAATGCAGCAGCCAACTATACATCAGCAGAGATGGAAAACAGAGATCATCAGGAGCAGACTGGGAAAGCAGCAGACACTATACATCAGCAGAGACAGAGAACAGAGATCATCAGGAGCAGACTGGAAAAGCAGCAGACAACTATACAGCAGAGACGGAGAACAGAGGTCCTCAGAAGCAGACTGGGAAATGAAGGCAGGAAGGAGCAAACAGGTGGAGGTGAATGCAAAGACTTCAACAGATTAGTTAGCAGCAGCTTCAGCAGTGCAACAAGCAGACCAAAGAGTCACAGGAGGATAGCACAACAATTCTTACAACTGGCACTTTGATGTGATCTCAGCCGGATTCTAAAGTTCATCCTTGTTACAGATTTACTGAGCCCTATCACTTGTCAGTGACTAGGTGGCAGAGTTATGACACACGGGATCAGACTTGTCTTTCCCAGGTCTCCCTTGCAGTCTAATCATTCTGTGAGTCACTATAGGCTAAGGCTTACCAGAACAGGTACTCCTGAGAGAAGTACATTTTTTTTTGCATGATAAAAGGTAACACAAAATATGAAGTGTTAGAACAAGGGTGTCCAATGTTTTCACTTGAGGTGCAATATTTATTTCTCAAATAAAAGTATTTTAATCTAATTTCTGAGATAGCATTATTGAAAACAGAAATATTGCTTTCTGAGATATCTGGCACTGCCCATGCTCCCCCAGCTTGATGGCAATTTGCAGCCTATCTGCTAAATGAAAATTAAATAGTGTGGTGGTAAAAGATCAGAAATCAGTACAAGCTCGAATTGGGTCAGGAGCTTGGGTTGGCATGCCACTTCTGTTGTTGTAAGCTTTTGTAAGTAATATGTTTAATTATTACTTGTAACCTATTTTCAAGTTGAGAATTAACACAAGAAGTTCATAGGCGCGTGAGGTCCGCAGAACTTGAAGAAATATATTCTTAGCATCTATGGTGTTGCTAATACTAAAGTCTGAAAAACTAGGCATGATTTCCATTACAAAAGTTATTAGCTCTTTACAGACAGTGATGCAAAAATCTAACATTGCTAAATGAAGCCTGTGGACTACCTATTGCCATAATTATAATTAAATTATAATTTATTTATTGTGAGAAATGCACCAAAAGTTATCAGCATGTTTACTATTGAATTTACTTTGTTAAATTGTGTGAGTCCTGTAGAAGCAATGATTTTAAATATTAGCCGACTGAATTATATTAACATAGAAATTATGTTGAGTCAATAATAAACATATTGATTATTTTTTTGCATTTCTCGCAGTGAATAACTAAAAAGATATTTACTTTAAGATACATACTGTAGAAACATATGTTTTAAATATAGTGTAATGCTGTTACAGTGTACTTTGTGTGTCATGACTTGACATCATCTTCGATCCTACCCGCTCTCCCATACTAATAACATACATCCTTGGTTACTTGTACCTGACAATTCAATCTCTATTGTATCTGTAAAATATGCCCCTTTATCACTATTTCTGCCACAAAATTGCTAATTTAGGGACTCATTCAAATGCGGTTTGGCCAATTGAATAGGGCTCTACATAAGCACATATCATATTTGTTTTACAGAAGTTACCATGAGCCTCGTTGAATTAAGGCATCGGGAGATTCAGGCTTTGGAAACGGAGGCCGTAAGTTAGTTTGCTATTCAATAGGCATCATTTTGCGGGCTCCGATCGGGTTACGGGCTCCGGCCTCCGATTCACTGTGATGGTTCCCAAAGCAAGTTAATGCCCCTCCAAGCCTTTGATCTTTTCACGAGTTGCGAACGCTAAAATCGCAAATCGCTCTTCAATTGCTCCGACTCCCCCTCGCAAAGTAAGCCATCAAGTCCGCAAATGGCAAAAGTCGAACCACAGGTTCCGGGTACCAAGGAGGACTCGCAAAGAGCTTAATTACTGTACATGTCCGGAGCACTTGAAATGCACATATACACACTACTGTACTTTTATTAAAATGGAAAGTGGTGTTAAGTCTTAGAATTAATAGCACACCATTCTCAAGCTCCCCCCCAAAAATACTTTATTTCATGTTTAATTTCCGTGTTATATTACTCCCAGTAATCAATATGGTAATACATATAATCCATAATGGAACTTGCATGTAATAGAATATCATATTTACGGCTTTATCAATATTGCAAGATTTCAGGAATGTGGGTCCGATCGTAACTCATAATTGAAGCCCGTAGACCTTTGAAATCCAACTTCCAGTTTTCATTGACATTTTGATGACGATCTCTGTTTCCATTGGCTGTTTCTAACTCGCTAGTTATGGTCTTGCGTAGATGTTCAAGCTCGCAAATGCTACATACGATAGCATGGTTTATGATGTGCGCTATCGGGACGGGACTTGCGGGCTCAGCCAATTGAATAGCACCATAAGTTGCAGATGCTGCGGGCCCGCATACACACGGCCTATACCTCAAAACTTACAGCCTCCGAATTGAATGAGGCTCCATGGCATCATGTCTACTACTGCTTACTTTTCACATTTTTACCTCTTGTTTACAAATCTCTATATGACCTTGCACCTCTCTACCTAAGTACACTAACCTCACCCTATGTGATGTAACATGATCTGTTCCACCAATAAACTCCCATTTCACATGAGATAGCTTCCCAACCTACACACATTCCACATCTCACTGAAGAGCCCCTTCTTCTCTCTTTCCAACCCTGAGATAAAGTAGAATCTCCCACCCTATCTTTCAAGATTTCTCAACTTGACCTATTTTGCCCATGACCCTGATTTTTCCTCTGACCTGTTGCACCATTTCCGCAACCCACATCTTACTTTGTGCTCAGCCTATTATATCTGTTCAGCAAAATGTAATCCTTTGTATATCAAGAAAATGATGTACCATTTTATAACTACATAAAGAGCCTTGGATTTAAGCACCATATACGATTTAAACACATTATTAAATAAATAAATGCTATAATTGAATTCCATTACAGTCAATAGAAACTGAGATGAAAATACAGGATTGTCCATTTAGTGATCAATTTAATTTTTATAAATACATTGTATATGCCAAGCAATGGTGAAAGCATGATCATTCTTTAACAACATGTAAAAGAATATATTTGGGTTTGTAAAATGTCCGCTCACAATCAGTATTCCTCTTTGGTTCTTCTTTATCAGAATGTTACAGTTGATAGAGCAATTCATGTGAATAAAATTGGATATGCAAATAACATTTTAATGCACTACAGGTTTTTCTTAGAAAAGAGATCTTTGAGGTGGGGATTTAAAAATGGCATTTATTTTATTATGGGATCCATCTTTTTTCTGAAAGAAAATGCTTTTGATTATAAATTAATTTTAAGCATGGTATATGAATCTTATGGCAGCGTAGTCAGTTATCACAATAAGGCTTATGATACGAAGTATGATTAAAGGCCGACAAAAATAAGTATGTTTTCAACTTAACATTAAATATGCAGTTTTACCTTTATTTCCACCTAAAGGATATTTTATTTGTTTTCTGTTTTTGTGTTGCAAAATTTAGCACTTCCTGTGGGTGTGTCTTTATATTAATATTATTATTCTTTATTTTTAATGTGGCAACATTTTTCTAGCACTATTTCCAAGGGTACAGTGAAGTAAAGTGGATATATTAAATGTAAATTACATTTAGCAAACATTTTACAGTGTAAAGCCATTGGTATATGTGGGCATATCTTCATACTATACCATATATTTATTTATAACTGCATAATGTTACAAACCAATGCCAATATTTCCCCTCTACGACCTCACCTGCTGCTTCTTAATTTGTTAGAACAACCTTTCAAATAACTTCTCCAGCACAAATCCCAAGCCAAAAACAGTAAATTTCACCCGTTTTGTCAACTGCATCTTCTTAACTTCCTTACCTATATACTGACAAATATGCATTGCTTCACATTAATTCTCCATTACGCTATATAATGGCAAGTTACCCCAGTTGTTCTGCCCTTTCCAGTCTTCACATCAGCAGGAGGCCGGATTCTTAGCTTGTGTAGTGGATAGTTTGAGTAGGTAGTTCACCACAACAATCATTTAATATGGTGGGCAAAAGAGCGATAGAAGCCCTCCACCGAACAGTAGTACAATAAATAAATAATACATTGGTGTTCACATTTGAATGCCAAAAACAAGTAAAAAAAACTTGCTTCATGCCCAGGATTATGTGAAATACAGTTATTACACTGCATTCTGGGAACCTTGGCAGGGACATGTAAATGTGCCCACAAAGGCTACGCTCTTGCAATCCATAACCATATGAAACATGGCTTCACTTAAACATATGCCCGCTGTATCAAACACGCTGTATCAAACTACTTTGAGCAAAGCTAGGGTTGGATTATACACAAGCCAGGAATCCCACTCACGTTCAGCTGTACATGGGTGGGATTCCTGGCTTGTGTAAAATCCAACCCAAGCCCTCCACCGTACAGTAGTACAGTAAATAAATAGTACATTTGCGTTCATACTTAAATTTCTAAAACAAGTTAAAAAACTTGTTTCATGCCCAGAATTCCAAGAAATACAGTTATTACACTGTTATGGGTCAAAGCTTTCATGGGAAACACATACTACTACATAGCACTCCACTTAATGCATGATTAAGTTTAATTTTTCTATTTTTTGTGTGTGTCCCCAAGTTCCAACTCCTTGCACCGGCTGCACTGGCGGTATATCCACCACTGCCTGCTCATTCATCTTTTTTGCCAACTTCATCCGGATTAAAGAGTTACTATACTTCTGAATATTTATGTTAAATATCATCTCTACGTACATTAAGCATATTAAGAGCATGCACTGATCTCCATGCCTGTCTAGGCCAACCACAACTCTCCTGCAAAATTCTAGCAATAAACCACACTTCACTTGTTAGGGAATACAATAATCAAATATCCCTATTTATTGCATATTAAATACATTGCATTACTTCTTACGTTATTATAGGGCCCAGGTAACCATTGTTGATTTGCTGTAGAAGTAGTAATGAGGACATTTATATTTTAGGCTTTATAAATCACAACATTCTACACAATTTGTGTGAATTAACGAGGGAGGAATATCTAAGTTTCAGTTTAGATCATCTAAGGATATGCCTAAACAGACAGATAAAAATGATGTTTATTGGACTTGAGACTACTCCTCCTTTACGTAAAGAAGCTTCATGTAATACATAAACGAATACTGATTGAATTAATGGTAGAAAATTAAGAACTTTCTCTAATATAGCCTTGTGAC
Source organism: Discoglossus pictus (assembly GCA_027410445.1). NCBI lineage: Eukaryota > Metazoa > Chordata > Amphibia > Anura > Alytidae > Discoglossus > Discoglossus pictus. The sequence continues at coordinate 386,444,907 of CM050167.1, read as the reverse complement.
ATGATGGTTATAAACGGAATGGTTATTTGATTGACTAAAAGGCATGTACAAGTGAGGTTGGTTATTAATGCATCTGATAGAAGATTGTCTCTGAAAAAAATTGTTTGCATGAAAAAATTCCAAAATAAACAGTTAAACCGTTGCTAAATATCTTGCCTTTGCAAATTGTTTTCTCTCAATGTTAACACCCCCTGAAATTCCCAGGGAATATTAGCGTACTTAATACATTGTATCGTTTTGGCCTGGGGATTGTGCAGACATCTCCTTGAAGTCTTCCCTACTGTGGGAAGTCACATGATTTCAGACACTTTTCTCTCCTTTAGCCAATCAGCAGCTTTTATATTGGGTACATTTTTTAATGAAGTACCCGATATGCGCAGTGCCATTGCTGGGGGTGTCTACATAACCCCCAGCACAGTTAATTGTTTTTGCAAACATTTTTTGCATTTTTTCATGCAAACATTTTTTGTTCGGTGGGTTTTGATGCATTCTACAGGATTCATTCCTAACCCACCTCACTTGCATATACCTTTAAGAAGAAATGGGACCTCCAATCTATTGATCATGTATTTAAGATAGCATCTGTTAAACATTAGAAACTTTTTTATCTCATGTTAATAAAAAATGAGCATCACAATGGGTAGGAAAACTTTTTTTAATTCTCACAAAAAAATATTTGTGGGAATATTAGGAACTCCCTCTGGCCACTTTATTATTATTTATCAGAGCCAAGTCGGTCAGATGAAATAAATGATGTTTGCAAAGTGCTTGATAACTTATCTGCTTCATTGTCTCTACACATACATGGAAGGAGCTCTTTATTTTAGCAAAACCTATGTGAAGTAAAATAACAACATTAGAGAAAATCGCAATTCTGAAGACCGCTTTTTCTATGTTGTCTGATTTAAGCAGTTCTTGATAGCTTGGAGATTGAGGGCAAGTACTTATCTCCTGACATGTATAGCTGGATTGGAGGATTTGTTTAATCATTTGAGCTTTTAGAATATGACACCTTCCGATACACATGCTCAGCAACAGGCAGCTTGCAAGTATAATGGCAAGCCATGGCCTTGCATAAATGTAAACACCTTTAACAAACATACATCTTTCACTAAATTATAATGAATGCCTCTAGCGACCAACAGAGGCGTCAATGTGTATTTTGTATTTAAAACTAGATTTATGACATTTTTCTAAATCATGCTCAGACTCAAGTTTTCAAAAATACATATTTTTCATTATACAGTGATCCTTTAATTGGAGGAAGTCTTACCATTTGTTTTACAATGGACATGATACAATGCCTATGATTGTCCCTTTGCTTGCACCTCGAATGGGAGATGCGCCTACATGCAGACTACACATACTGGGGGAAGTTAAGATAAGGGAGGAGACTTGCCGGCACCACGGGCCCACCTGGGAATTCCCTCCTATTGATACCAGCTACTTGATTCTGGTGCCTTTGTTAATAAGTGGACAATGAGAGAACCTCAATGGGAGGGATATTTAAGTTGGGTATGTGGATGTGTCATGTGGATGTGTCCCTTAAAAACTTTTTTAAATTTCTTTGTTTTAATTCTTAATGCCTCTTGCATAATATATATGTCTATAGGCCAACTTTTTATGTATGTATAATATATATTATAATATTGTTGTGGTGAACTACCTACTCATAATTTCCACAACACAGGCTGAGATCCCGCTCCATGCTGATGATAGCCAGTAAGCTTGAAACAGCTGTACATGGATTGGATACTCAGCCTGTGTTTATTCCAACCTTGGCTTTGCATTAAAGCTGTGTAATACAGCATGCATAAGCTTAAAGGAAGCCATGTTTGATAATGGCTAAGGAATGAAGAGTGAGGCATTTGTGGCCATGTTTGTGTGTCCCAGCTCAACTTCCCAGAATGCAGTGTAATAACTGTTTTTTCTCGGAACTCTGAGCTGGAAGCAGGTTTTTTAACTTGCTTTAGACATTCAGATGTGAACACAGATGTACTTTTTATTTACTATATATATATATATATATAAATGGCTCAAAGCTTTCATGGGAAAGACATACTGCTTTAGAGTGGCCAAATCTGGTAATAAGTTTAATTTTGCTACTTTTTGTGTCCCCTGTTCATATAATTTGTCGGGTAGAGATGTCGCGAACAGTTCGCCCGCGGACTATTCGCGGCGATTTTGGCATGTTCGCGTTCGCAGCGGACGGCGAACACATGCGCTTTTCGGTTCGCCTCTATACTTTATCATTGAGGAAACTTTGACCCTGCACCTCACAGTCAGCAGACACATTCCAGCAAATCAGCAGCATACACTCCCTTCCAGAGCCTTCCATCTGAAGGACAGCAACCCAAAAAGCCCTTTTAAGGGCTAGAACATCATTTATTTTATTTTATAATTTTTTTCTGTGTAATCTAATTGCATATGCCTGCCTGCCAGCGTGTGTGTGTGACAGGCTAACACCTAACAGCTTATATTGTGCTTAGTGAAATAAAACAACACTTTTTTGACTGTAATCGATTGCATATCAGTTGCCTGCCTACAGGCGTGTGTGTGAAGCCTATTGCATCTACTCTGCCAACTTTTGCCAGTGCACAGTGACACTCATATCTGGTTGCACCTTAGATTGCACGCGCAGTGCCCCAAATTTGAAGTGGGAGGACCGACCAAGCATCTTTTTCCATCTCCCGCTTCCAAAAATCCATGCCATATACACGTCCCCTAATAGTGGACGTAACAGGGATTAAACCGATAGGAATAGTACTACTTAACAGTACACACCTTATAATAACGCAGAGCATGGAGGTCCTGTTGTTCCTGTATCGTGACCATTTGCATTAACTTTTCATGGGGATTAAAAATGTCACCATTGCAGTACGTCATGGATTTAGCGCAGATGAGTTACTCAATTATATTAATTCTGATAGATTTACCTTAAAAGAGATATTAAAATGCTGAACTGCTATGAGAGCACATTGTCCACTAGACCTAAAAAATGTTTTTTTGAAATGCATTATAGAAATGTTGCAATTTCCTTGAAATATATTTGCATTTTCAAAGCCAAGCTTTTGTTTAAAATATATATTGTAATATCGTAAGTACATACAATGATATGTTAGTATATTTAATTAAGTAAAATAGCAACATTTAGTAAAATATTACCATTGAGTGTTGTTTTTTTTTTGTTGTAAATTAAATGATAAAGTAAAAAATTAGGTGTGCGTAACATTAATCTAAGAAAGGGAAATGCTTTAGCAAATTAATGGCAACAAGCAAAGCAAGAAGACTAAAGAGGCGACAGGTCAAATTAAAGATGCTATCTCTTACAAAACCAGAGTAATTGGTAAAATTACCTTGAATACGAAAAGATAAAAGGGAATTAAGAAAGTTATATAGCATTAATTCTAGAGAGAAACTTAGATGTAGAATACTACTATTTTAAAATTTCATTTACAAAAATAATGTATTAGTTTTTGAAGAGAAAAATAAATAAAATAAAATAAAGGCTAAAATCTGTATCATATAAATCATAGGTAGTCATAAAATGTATTGTATTCATTCTATGTCTATATGCAATGTATTATTTGTTTTATATGCAAAAAATACAAAAATCATATTGCTACTTCTACAAAGCTTTATATTCAAGTAAGATATTTATGTTCATTGAGAGTGGTATTCCTTGGGCTTGAAATGTTTTGGAGAGGTGTTAGGAAACCTCTCTAGTTCCACTTTATCTTGTGGGATATATACACTAAGAATTGAGTTCTCTGTGTATTCTCCAAAATATCCAACTTTTGTGCGTCTAGTACTATATCTTATTCTGTTGAGACTTTTTTCCTTGATGGTGACATTTTTTCAAGCACTCCAATGGCAATTTATATTTCTTCAGTTGTGCCTGGCTCTCTTTGACCCTATGGATTGCAACATGCCAGGCTCATCTGTCAGCCATTGCTCCTCTGAGCTCCCTGAAGTTTATGTTTATTGCTTTAATGACCTTGGGCCCTATCCAATTCGAGCTGCGTAAATAATAGGTGAAAACGCAAGGCCTACGTAGTTGAAAAATTAGACCGTTTACAACGCTATTAAATTCCAAGTGCTGCGAGATACGAGCGATGGTTGCGATTTCGTACACGTTAGGATTTGCGAATCTATCCATTTCCACCTCTGCCACTCTCTTCTTCGTGTGTTTTCAATCTTTCCCAGCATCAGTGTCTTCTCTAAGGAATCCTGTCTTCTCATGATATAGCCAAAATATTTGAACTTTATCCTCATGATCAAACCTTCCAGTGAACAGTTTGGCTTGATTTCCTGTTGTATTCATTATTTTGATCTTCTTACAGTCCAATGGATCTAAACAGTTTTTTCCAGCACCACAATTCTCCAGCGCTCAGCCTTCTATATGGTCCAGCTCTCCTTTTACTATTTGGAATACCATAGTTAGTATAATATCTTTACTTTTAAATAGCTTGTCCAGACTTGCCATAGGTTTTCTTCCCAAAAGCAAATGTTTTTTTTATTTTATTTCATGGATGCAGTCACTTCTTTACCATTTAATTACCAGGAACTGAGTTAGCTGTTTGCCATTAATGTAGAGCAGCAGGCCAGCTTTTGCACTCGCTTCTTTCACCCTCATCAATTGGCCCTTTAGTTCCTCTTCACTTTCAGCTATCATATTAGCATCAATACATATATCTGACGTTGTCGAAGAGATCTCTTATTATTATTAACTTTTATTTGTAATGCGCCAACATATTCCGCAGGACTAAACAGTGTAGAAGAAGTCAAAACTATTTTAACAAATTACAAAAGAATGGAGGGCCCGGTTATTGAGTTTAAAATCAAGCATCTCTTTACCACCGAAAAGATTAAAAACTCGCAAACTTACAGTCTAGAGGGTATGAGTCGAGGTATAGAAAGGTAAGAATGTCTCCTTGGCTTTTCTTGCTATCCTCTGGAATTCGGCATTCAGTTGGACACATTTTTTCCTATCTCAACTGCCTTTCACTTTCCCTCCTTACTGGGCTACTTTCAAAGCCTTATTAGACAGTGAGTTTGTCTTCTTAGTTTTCTTTCTTTTAGGGATATTCTTTGTCGCCATTTTCTGGACAATGTCACAAACTTATGTCCAAAGTTCTTCAGGCCTTGTATCTAGGAGTTGATGATTATCCTGATAGAACTGAAAACTCCAGCCTCTTCAGCATCCATGGTTGGAGCATAGACGTGGATCACTGTGGTGTTAATTGCCTTGTCTTGAATTAACATTTAAATCATTATGTCATTATTGGGGTTTTAGCCGAGCTCGTCTTTGGCCACCCTTTGATTATGATGGCTACTCCATTTCTTCTGTGGGATTCTGGACGACAATAGACAGGACTATTTGTATTGATGTACCAACAAGTTGGTTCTTCAGAAGCCTCAGGATGCTAAATTGATGATAACTTCCCATGTATTTCTAGACGAATACAAAAAGTAAAACAACTGAATACCTTGGTGAGAGAAAATGTAAGAGGGGAATTAAAAAGGTGAACTATAGCAGCAGAGGATTGGTTATGGGTAAGAATAAAACTCTCAAGCTTGGATACGTGATTGGCCACTTTTAAAATCACTGTTTTATCTTTAGAGGTGTCTATATTAGTCAGTCATTAATCAAAGATAAACAGATCCAAGTCCTACTCACACAGCAACATGCCTGGTGTAAGCACAAGGCTGTCCTGATGCTAAATAAATCCAATCTGTAGACTATAACAAGGACAAGTAAGGTGGCTCTAAGCATCTAAATGATTTTGTTTAAGCACCAGAAGTAATAATATACTTTCAGACATGTGTCTTTATATCAAGTTATCTGAACAAACTCTCCAGTAGCTAATAGAGTATTCAGATACAGGTGAGACATTGATCTTTTCATAATATCAAGTTGAAATGATGGAGCCACAGAGAGCTTCTATAATTGTAATCTAAGAATGCCAAAAGTGTCTTCTCCATTGATTGATTCCTTTGTCGAAATAAATATAAAATGTATGTCTATATGCCAACTTATTATATATATATATGTATGTATGTATATGTATATATATACAGTATATATATATATATATATATATATATATATATGTTAAATAATATATGTATTTATATGTATATATATATATATATATATATATATATATATTATAGATATGTTATATATATATATATATATATATATATATATATATATATATATATATGTGTAAATTATGGGTCAAAGCTTTCATGGCAAAAGACATACTGCTCCATAGCCCTCTAGTGGTCAAATCTAAAAATGCATGATTAAGTTTAATTTTGCTATTTTTTGTGTCTCCTATTCATTTAGTCTTGGGAGGATTTGTTCTCCCCCCCCCCCCCCCCCCAGTTCCTACTCCCCTGGTCTTAGACTAGACAAGTTGTTAAATTTTGTCTGAAAGTGGTCAACGGCAGGAAAAGTCTAAAAGAATACAGGAACGTGGAAAGCAGGAACAAAAGTGCTGAACCTTTTAACATGACATGGGAACAGATAGAATGGCCACTGTAGGGTTTCATTTGTTTATTTAGTTACTAATTAGCAAAATAATCAGTATTTGAAGGAACAAAATCAATGTTAATTTTATAACTAACACTTAAAATATTCTAGAGTCTAGATAATGTGCTCTCCAGGTCATCCTATTTTTTTTCTGATAGGTTTAGCTTTGGCCGCAATAGCAACTGCATGGAAAGAGCAAATAAACAATGGTATGGGGACAACAAATCAGGACAGTCCTTGATGTATGAAAAATAATGCTGCACGAGAAAAGTCCTGAAGGCGGGAATGAGTTATAAGAGAGGAGGAAAGAATAAAGGTTACTAACGAAGAGGACCACTAACGTCTAACTATTTACGAGTGTTATCTATGTATTACCTCAACCTGCTTTATGTCCATATTAGTCTATGCTGCTATTACATGTCACTCTCGAATAATTAGCGTGTGCTTGAAAACATGTGCGACCACTTTCTATGGGCCAAAGAACGTTTTTGTGTAAATCATTGATTTATCTCAATATTAAGCAGTATTTTATTATCTTAATACAACACAATACTATAAGTCATGTGTTAAGTCACAGGGAGGGTGGCCCAAAGCTTTGGGGGACTGTTGGGGGCCCCACTTCACAATGACTATTGGTATTCTTTTCTCCTCTCCCCGGACACTGTTCTTCAAGCCTGAATACTTAAACTATGACAGCTACATTCTTATTATGTGCCCTGTGGGATGGTGGACCCATCGTGTTCATGGAGAAGGCCACAATATCGTGATGATCAGAATTATTATATTTTTATGTTGTGAATTTAATGATGTAACAGTGGCGACCAGTCTTGTTTGACATTGATATGCTGCATTTTCCCATGAAGTTTAATAAAGTGTAATACCAGGGACCTTGGGGCAGAGGGGTTGCCAGTTATAAGGTTCTTGATTGTAGGGGATACAGTGGGGGAAGAGCTGGCAATCACCAGGGGGCAGTGGACACTTGGGTGTTAATGGGGAAGCAAGTTGAGGCATTTGGAGGGTCACGTACATCAGAGACTGAGTATCTCCACTCCTGATCTTATCAGATACTCCCTGTGAAGCCAGGATCAAAGGGCCAAGTAGCCTAGGTAGTAAGTTAGGCTCCAGACCAAGAGAGGTGAGTGGGGTGGCATCACTGTAAGACAGGCCTCCCCACGTGGCCAGAGTGGGGACTGGTGGAGATTGGTTGGACTGGGTTGTGTATAAATGGAATGTGTTCATCATTATGGGGGGTGTTGTCATTCTGGACTACATATTTTGATGTGTAGGTTTCATTCTGAGGGAATAATAATCCTTATTACTGGGATTATTACTGCTGAACCTGTGTTGGACTCTGTTACAGTTGGTAAGCCGTGTTTGTTCTATTCCTGCTATGAGGGATTTACAAAGAACCGAACGGTCCTACTGGGTAGATTTGAACTAGGTTCATATCAAGCCCCACAGAAGAGGCAGGTCATCACATCTATTCTTATACTCCACTCTTTTAGGTGATTTTCAGATTTTGCTTTTCTCGATGTAGCATATATAAAAACAACGACAGAAACAGGACATAAAAGTAACTGTACACATTTAGGGTGAATTATGACAATTTAATTCACATTTTTAGCTTTACATTGTAAGTAGCTAGTTTCTACAAATATTCTAAGCTCCAAACAGGGCCTTCCATTTTCTGCAGTTTGTTAACATTGTACTCTTCCTTGTTCTTCTCCCCTGTATAGTGCTACAGAATATGTTGGCGCTTTCCAAATAAAAGTTATTAATAATAATAACATTTCCTGGAATTAGAATGCGCCATCATAGATTCTTGATGTAAAATTGTCATTTTATGAGACAGTGTCACCTCTCAAGTCCAGAACAACTTCTTTAGACTCTCAATCGATGAATCATCCTAAAGTGTGGTCCAATTTGATGGAAGGCATTCATGATGTAATAGATACTCTGATATGCATGTTGCTAAATTAATTAAATTCTCCACTCATCTCTTACCTTGATGTGAACTCCTAATAAAACAAACCCTTTTTCCCCAAAATGCATTCTTCCTTGGTTTTCTATTCAAGGATAAAAGGGGGATATATGTGTCCATAGGAGCAAATGGTTATTAGCAGCAATTAAGTAGAACTATCATATGGTTTACAAAGAAGTAGGACCTTTCTTGTCGAAGAAGTCGAAGTTTCTGTGATAAACTGCAGGCATCAGGAATGGTGAGCATCATACTGAGTTGCCGTAAAGGATACTAAGGATTTCTTGATTCAAATCTTCATCATACTGAGTTGCCACAAAGGATACTAAGGATTTCTTGATTCAAATCTTCTGTCATTGTCCACTCCAGGAAAATATGACATCTAATTATGGTGTAGTTACTTTTCTAACCCTGTTGTAACTCAACACCAACATGGTACATGGGGAACTTATGATTGAAAATCAGTTTGATATGGAGAATGCCAATTGTAAGTTTGATTGGTGCACTCTGCAGTGTGATGTGGTCTGAGCCCAGTGGATGATTATCCAAGGCCATAATGTTCTACAGTATTTTCATAGAGAACAAAGTGAAGTTCAGTCTTCATCTATTAAAGCTTGACCTTAAGTAGGGAGTCTGGAAAAAAGCAAAAATAATAAAATAATTGTATCTTATGAAAATTAAATGTAATCTTTAGTGTCTCAGAGAGTACAGACATGCTTCTCTTCAACCCATATAGATGTCCAGAGGTGAGAGGGCCCAGGGAACTGTTTAATGTATTCTCTTCCTGGTCTAGGTATCCCATCAGCAGTAACTGAATACAAGGAGGCAGCTAAAGGCTACAATCAGGACAATATCCTTGTCTGTTCATCTGCCATCCCTTGAACCCTAACAGAGAGTGGTGAGACAGTTCAAATACTGATATAATTGCTAATCACTTATCAAACAAACAACTTATACTCTACATTATTAACACAACAGTTGTCCTTTAACTCCTATCTCTGCTATTGGGTCTCTCTTGTGTATGACAAACCCAATTCTGACAGCATGATGCTACAGTCAAATCTCTCACTACTAATCTCTAAGGACCTGAGGAGGTGTATGTCTTTATTTTAAAACGATTTAAAGCCGATAAGTTTCTGGTACTATGACTATGTTCTTAAGCCTGCCTAAGATACCCATGCTAGTGGGTCTGAGGCAAAGAAATTGTACATTTCAGGTCTTATTTGCATGTCAGTACCCAGAATTTCTAGCTGCAGTGGACTTACTGATTATTGAGAAGTTCTATGGGAAAAGCAGATCTTTTGGCCTCTGTGAGACACTTAAAATATCTGTTATTTCCTTCCTGGTTATACAGTGGAGGGTTTTTCAATTAGCTTCTATCCACCATAACATAATTAGTGTCAGATAAGATATGTGGGGTGCAAGTTGTGATCATGTGGGAAGCCTTGTGGGTAGAAGTAAACACTGTGGTATTTTAATGATGATTATACATTTCAGTACACCACAGCCATTAATATGTAAATCCAGGTTGAATGCAATGGGTGTATGTTCAAATAGATTCATAATTTGTATAATAACTGAAACTATGCACCAACTCTTAAAGATTTGTATCATATCTTATCAGATGTAATAGTGTCCATGTCTAAAAAAATAAATAAAATTATATAAAAGTTTTAGTTCTGTTATAAAAAAAAAATTAACCAGTCTAACTTCATGGAAAATATATACATTTTATGCATTAGACAATTGGCTCCAAAACCTAATTCCTGGACTACTCTACAACAATCTTGGGGTTACTTGGAATGTTTTTTTTTGCTAATGATTCTAAAATAATATAGTGTATTGTATAAACACATTTATAGTACTTTTTTTTTATATTTTTATTAATTTTAATAATTCTTTTACAATTTGTATAAGTTTAGTTGTTCTGTGGACAACCTGAATAAAGCTAATGGACTACTGCTGGTCTACAGACATTTCTGGCTTTTTTTCATGTAAAAATGCAACAAATATTCTAAATTAGTTTATACTCCATTGGAATTTTTCCCTTGCAAATATTTAGCTATTAGAGAAACTTCAAGGAACAAGTAAGTAAATTTCACAACTCGCCACTTTCTAGGTGGGGAGAACGTTTCTGAAACACGTTAACAAATCTCATCATCTCTTTTTCTCATTGCTTTCTCCCTTTCAGAGTTTTTTTTTTTTTTACTTTTCTATCCTTTTATCCTATTTCAAAATTTGATTAGTAAAACTATAAACAGTATGCACATTGCTTTCAAGTTTGAAAAAAATGCAATAAACAGCTTAAACTTTAATTACTGAACAGAGGCTCTGTTTTTAATACTGTTTACTACATGTTTCTTTGTAAGGTTTTATGTTCTTATATCATGCTCCATTAATTAGAAGGTAGTCAGGGAAGTCTTTGATCTCAAAGCGAGAGTAAGCAAAAAAATAAATAAATAGTTTTGTGCTTTGGAGAAAAAAGCTACTTGCATGAAATGTACTTTAGATTGATTTATGATATCATTCTCATTATACTTTTCAGATTTACAATAACTATGAATTGTGGGTAAGTCCACTTAAAACAGCCTTCCTTGTTCTTTATTCAATTAATTTTTATACTGTTTGCTCTTAGTGATCTCAGGGAGTATTTAGTGGTATTACCACCAGGAGACCTGTCTCGGAAATATTCAACCCACACATTATTTTATTGCGTAAAGGAAATCTGTAATGCTTTTCTGTAATCATCGAAATCAGAAGAACTAGTGTACTGATGCTAACAACAAATGTATCTTGTTTATTTGGTCATCTTATTTATTCATATTTATATAGCACTTTTGTCGAGATATATTTAATATGCATCTATAATGTAATTATATGAATGTATTTATAAGGGTGTAAACTCACTCTAAAAGTTAAATGAAAAATAATCAAATGCTTCCACCACTTGAGGCTGAGGATTTTTCTTTAAGTGCTCTATTTGAATATGCCTTTTCTTATAGCTTGGTAAGAAAATACAGAGCCAATTTAGAGACTTAAATATAATGTATTATTGTAGTTATATCACAGATTATAACAATAGATTTTTAAACATTATGATAAATATTGTTTTATTCAAAGTCCAATTCAAGAATAAAGGGTTACGAAGGGTTACGATCATGCTCATAGATTACTTAATGGCATAATGGCATATTTAAGTTTTCTGGATTATGAATGCATCTGATAGAGGAGAATCAGTAGTGTATGAAAACATTTATTTTGCATGAAAAAATACCATAATAAACATTTAAACACTTACCTTGGAGTTAGCAAAATGTCTTGTAATTTGTGACAGTTGTAAATTAAAGTTAACATCCTCTCCAAACCCAGGCTAAATAAGCATATAATTCAAAAATTATTTTAGCCAATCAGGAGGAAGAAGAGGCTGAAACATTTGTACCACAATCTGGGGTTGCTATCTGTGCTGCAAAGCAGCCTGGGATATATAGTCTGGCACGTGTTAGAAAGTGCTATGTATTATCATATAAGAGTCTATCTGTGCGGCACATTCACACTGGATTACAAACCTGCAGGATGTCTGTTCCCTGCATCAACCACTGCTGCTTGAAAGTTTAGAAAATGTTTAAAGTTGAGAACTTTTCTCAAAGATTGCATTTTTAATGCATTTTTTCAAAGAGCTCAAGCTCCCAGTGACATCACATGGTCTTGTGAGAATATAATGGATCCCCAAGATCATGTGATGTCACTGGGAGCTTGAGCTCTCACTAGGAAAAGTCAGCAGAAGATGGAAGAGGTACTGGGTACAGCAGGCAAGGGAGAGGAAGTAATCACTGCATAATGTTACCCCCTTCTCTTCTGAAAAAATTCAGTTTGTCATGACCACTTTTAGACTTAATATATTCCCTCAGAGCTCTGAGTTTTCAAATATTGTCACATTGATCCAAGTCTTGTGTTAAAACATGTAAGTTGATTGTGGCTTATGATATCTGGTGCTAGACTCTTCTGGCATCTGCTCAAAATGTCTGCAGTTCCATTCATATATGTTGAAAAAGCACAGAGGCATAATTGGGTCTGAGTACTATGAATCCATTTTTAAATACATAAGCATACTCAAAAATACAAGGTTTCTGAGGTTTTCCCCTCCATTTGTTAGGTTGAATGGTTTTATATAGCATTATTAATTGGGCTGGTAGCCCAGAAAAACCCCCACTAACAAAAAGAACAAGTAACTGAACCAGGAAAGTTAAAAATAAACAATAATTAAATGATATCAATCATATTCTCTCTAAACACAAACAATGATTTATCTTTAAAATGTAGAATATCCATCAGAACCTCAGAGGCTCTAATTCTAATTACACTTTCTTTGCAGTACTCAAATCTGAAATTACAGAACACATTTACAGTGTAAAAGGTAAATGCATTTACAGTGTAAAAGGTTCCAACCATTATTCATTTAATTTTTGTAAAATTTCCTTTAAGAGAGCCATTTGAAAAAAATCTTTAATGTTGCGTTACCAAACTTTTGAACCCTGGTAGTTTCTTGTTCATGGAAAGATGGTTCCTTAGCTCCTTCAGTAGATTCTCTAAACTCATAATCCACAGCAAACAACTAGCTTTTCACCTAAAACAATTTACAAAGTATAACCTTAATTAAAAAAAAAATGTGTACATTAACACACACTTAAAACCACTCTTATTATTGAAACAGATTCTATTAGCTAGTCGCAATCCGATTACGAGTTCCCCACCCACAATCACCTGCAAAACTGGCCATAAAACTCCATTGGTTTTAGCACAGCATGAATAATATGAGCGTTAACTAATTAGACACCCCAAAATCAATATTCTATTAGACTTTAATGTCAAACTATTAGAAGTACTAAAAAAGCCTAGCAAGGGCTTTTTCAAACACTTATTATAGCTGTAGCAGCAATTAAACATGCAATAATGTACATTAAAATCACAGGAAGGCATAGAAAGACATTAGAATTAATTGCACAAATATCGCAAACCCACAAATATGCAATTAAAAAGTATTATTTTTAAATAATATTTCTAAATAATATCGATCCTGGGACTCAAGGGGTTAATACATATCATGAAACCCACATGGACTAGAACAGATGATCTAATGTATTTTATGGAGTGCTTGATTCAGCCCGATCAGCAAATATTACTTATTGGCACTAATTCATTCTTAGCCACCGATTGCAGGTTAGGTGTAACTTGCATGTTTTACTGATGACGGTCTTACTATTGGCTGTGCCTAAGAAGTAACTTACGGGCTTGCTTAAATAGTGTTAGATCATATGATCATGCCCCCTGAAATCCTAATAAAAAGGTAGGGTTTATGAGTTTAGGCTTAAGGAGGTAAATTGCGGGCTTGAGCCAATACAATACATCTAAACATTTAGTGAAAACAACACCCACAGCCAAAATTACGGGTTAGAGGCATTTGCGGGCAGCTATTAGAATATGGCCCTATGTTGCCCAAGTATTAATTGCTCTTTGTGCACATCAGAAGCTAGATGTAAAAGAAGCAAAATAATTCAAGACAAATGCATAACCACTTGTTTGCTGTCCATTCTCTTAGTAAATTAGTATGTTTCCAGACTAAAAAAAGTGTATAAATTAGTGTATGGGCTAAAAAAATTCAAAGTTAATTCATGAACTACAAACTCACATATTTACCTAAAGGGACTACTTTATTACTTATGAATAGAAACAGAGGCTAAAACAGTTAAAAGCATATTCAAAATGTCCCTAAAAGCTTTGGTAAATGAATACTGTTTAGTTGCTGACATAATTACTTCAATGTAATTTTTATGAGTTGTCGAAATCTTGGCATTTCCACTGAACCAGATAATTAGACTGTGAATAGAACAGGGTCAGAATAATTAATACATCAAAACTAGATGAGCATTTTCTAATTATTTTTATTTAATCTCTATTATAATTATTGTTATACTCTGCTGAGCATGATTGCCTCATGTTCATAGATTTAAATTCTGTCTTATAGTTGCATCCTGGGACTTTGTGGAATATTAACAAACCGTGGCCTGGAGAAATTAGAGTGGTTTACTGTAGGTTCATGATTGAATTTAAAATTGGAGTGTTCAAATTTTTTTGCAAAGCTAGTCAAATTTAATTTCACTGTTTTAAAAAAGTTAAATTCATATGACAATATATATATTTAAATATATTATATCACATTTTAATTTCAAGCATTTTTTACACATATATATATATATATATATATATATATATATATTTATTTATTTGTTACCTAAAATTACTTATGCTTAATGAAAAATTATTTTAATGTTAATACAAATTTTCATTGATAGTAATTTCTATCGAAGTTTCCTTGGACAAAAAACATATTGAAATGAAAAATAAGACACCAAATATATTTTTGGTCTCAAGCCATTCCACTTGTTGCTCTACAATATAATATAAATCAAGATCTGATACACCCAAGTCTAAATAATCCATCTCCTAAAATTCTTGGACCACATGAAGTAATGGATGTTAAATGATGTTTTGACTTGAAAGTGTCTTGGAGAATCAAAACATCATATAACATAAGAACGAAACGGATCTTCATATTTTTACCCTTTCGTATATTGGGTCTCTACATACATCGGACATTAATAATTGTTAAATAGTTTCAAATTCAAATGCAACTTTCCTTGTAATTTATTTGCTGTAATTAAATAATGTTGTGGTCCCACAAATTTTATAGCACAAGTTACGTACCAGCCCCACACTGATGAGATCCATTTAAGATGGAAACAGCTGTCTGTGGGTAGGTTTCCTTTTTACTATGCCTCAAAGCTGTGTTATACAGCAGGCACATGCTAAATGAAGCCATGTATAAAGTTGTATTGGATTAACAGTGAAACGCATTGTGAACTAATTTGCATGTCCCTGCCCAGTTTCCCATATTTCCTGTAGTACTCAAAATTCTGGGCAAGAAATATGTTTTTTTAAATGTATTTTTAGATGTACAAATGTTTACATGAATGTACTATTTATTTACTGGAATTAAGTGAAAATGAATTAAGCATTTGTATAAATGCCATTATGTGTTTGAGTACATTGTATGAAACACGAAGGATTGCTCTTCCCTGTGACAATGTGCCCTATCTAGTATGAAAATTATATGGATCTGGGTTTTGTGTTCCTTGCCTGTCTTTCAGAAGGTGTTTTTAACCAGGAATTAAATAAATTCACAATTAGCACTCACTCTTGTCCCTCTTGGCTAAACAATTTTCTTCTCTGATTCTTATCTGTATGTTGTACCCAATGAGACGGAATCTGGAAGTGCTCACTTTACCTATCAAGCATATATAGTAATGTATACTGTAATGTGCTAGAGCATTAAGCGACCTGTAGTTCTGCTTACAGTATATATATATATATATATATATATATATATATATTTATTTATTTATTTATATATATATATTTATATATATATATAAATATATATATATATATATATATATATTTATATATTTATTTATTTATTTATTTATTTATGCATGTATATGTATATATATATATATATATATATATATATATATATATATAAAAATTTCCCTGGCCAAGTGCGGTTTCTATGTCATTTTCTGCAAATGAGACAGGTCAGCATTTAATTCCCCTCCTGGCACAATCTGCTGACACGACACTTGCATATATCATTCTAACCTTCCCTATATAAGATGGGTTAGAGATAGGGATAAAACATGCAAGAGCTATCTTAATGTGGCACGATATCTCGTCATTGCCTCGTAGCTTGTTTGTTTTTTATCTCAAAGCATATATATCTTGTTTGTGTCCGGACTCTTAAAGGACCACTAGGTCATATTTTATCTTTAGTCTTCTTTTAATTAATTAAACTTGTTAATGAGCAGATGTTTTATAAAGTAAAAACAACAAACATAACCTTTCAAAATTAAAATTGTATATGCTATTATTCTTTACAGCAGGATTCCATATTCTTTAATAGGATGTAACTTAAAGCTTCAGCCTCATTAGGGAGTCTCTTTGTAAACTAAGAGCTTTTGATAAGTCCTGTTCTATGTCCTGGCAGTTTTAGATGCCATACTTCCGCTGTCCAGATAAACACTTTCTGTGCATTCTCCCCCCACCTCAGGTTATAAATCATTGGAAACTAAATGATGACTATAAAAAACGCAATCAATTGAAAGCTATGTTATTTTTTTACAATCTCAAAACATTCTACCTGCTTTCAGGTGTAGTTCTTCAAAAGAGTATATTTTGAAAAATTTATAACAATAGTTCTATAATAATAAAGAAGCAAACCCCCAAAATGTGATCATACGGCATTCACTTCATAATATCGGCCAGAGGTGAATTTTTGTGATTTTCTTAGACTGTATAACAACCATATGTGTTCTGCACTATCAGATAAACAGTGGAAAAACATATAGACAATACAATGCCTCTTTAAAATTACTGTTAAAATAACTGCTTCTCACTGCCCTTGTATTCTCTGAATTTTTAATGAGCTACACCAGTCGGTGGTACAGTATGTATAGTTAATATAGTTCAGAGACTATGTAGAGGCTGAGGCTTTTATTCCCCAACAAGTCTTCTACTGTGACAAGATTGGTTTATTTTGGAAAAAAATTAACATAACCTACATCACTCAAGAGACGAAAATATTGCCAGGGCGCAATGAATGACAAGCTAACTCTATTGGTTTGTGGGAATGCTAGTGAGGATTTAAAAATGAAGCCTCTACTACTCTATCACAGTGAGAATTATTAAAAGAGTAAATGTGCTACAAAGCAAGTTAGGTGTAATATGGAGGGCCACCAGCAAAGCCTATGTAACCAGGCAGTGCTTCATTGAATGGAAGAACTAAGTGTTTGGCCCCACTGTCAAAAATTAAGCCTCCAGGCTTAGAGGACAACTTGCTGGAGGACAATCATTTTATAACTGTGAAGTTCTTACCCCCTAACACAACTCCTCTAAACCAGACCATGGAGCAGCAGGTCATCTGAAGCTTTAAGAAACTGTTTACCAAGACTCTCTTCCAAAGGTGCTCTTAGGGGACTTTGGATACTGAGTTGACACTGAGAGAGTTCTGGAAGGACCATTTCAATATCCTCCACTGTGTCACTCTGATTGATAAGGCCTGGCGTGCAGTCTCCACAAGACCATGAACTGTGGCTGGAGGAAATTGTGTCCAGAAGCAATAGCTCTGAGGAACTTGGAGGTTGAACCTAGCAGAATAATGGGGCACATTGTGTCTCTGGGCAAGTCCATGAGTCTGGAGGTTAGTAATGAAGACATTGAATAGTTAGTGGAGGAGCACAGTCAAGAGCTCAGCACCGAGGAGCTGCAGGAACTTCAAAGGGAGCCGCAACAGATAGTGGCTGAGGAACTTTCTTCATGTGAAGAGGAGGGAAGGGAGGAAGCACTTATTGCACTAATCAAAGAAATGTGTGCTAAATTACAAAATCTTATTGAAAAGTATTACCCGACAAAACTCTAGCGAACCACACTATGGACTTGTTTATTGAACAAACAATGTCTCACTTAAAAAAAAAAAATAAGCTAATAATAGCTTATTTGATATCATCTGGTACCAGAGGTTCTAGCAATGCAACTTCAGTGCTGTCATACTCTTAAAATATTTCCTTGCAAAAATCTTCATTAATTGAAATATGATAAAGAAACTGTTTGTTTATGCCCAGTAAATGCAACTACTCCTATAGATACATTTGTATTATTTCTCATAAGTCTCCAGCTAAATTAAAGGAAAACTGTAACAGTAAAATATGTCATGGTCCTTTAAAAATATAAATTGCATCTACGATAAAAAAACGTTTTTGCTCAGTTATATAAAGTTACTAGCGAATTGCCCGTCAAAAAATGACGGCAATGAAATTGTAAGTGAGCTAATGCTGTTTGGTGTATATAAAGTGGCTGATATATCGTCGTTCGTTTTCTATGTCGTGCGAGTTTTTCGGAATATCCGTAGCTGTTTGGTGGTGTTTTGGGTGTCTATGGTAGTGTTTTGCGTGTTTAGGGACCTTTAGCCTCGTTTTCATTTTGTTCGGCGGCCATTTTTTCTCTCGCTTAGGTGATTTTCGGGTCTCTAAACTCCGAAATTTGTGCTTAAATGGAGGTGTAACTTCACTTGCAGAGGTCCTCGGTGCCCCCCTTGCTTTGAGTAACCTTTTTATGTGTTTGTTGTTTGTATTTGTTGTGTTTGTAATGTTTTTGGGATTGCGTCCTTTGTTTTTTAATCTCGTAGGTGTTTTTCGGCAAATACGTAGGTGTTTGGTGGTGTTTTGCGTCTTTAGACTGCTGCAGCCTCGTCTTCGTATTTTTCGGTGGCCATTTTTTCTCTCGCTTAGAGAATTTTTTAGTGTCTAAACTCTTTTAATTTGACTTAAATTGAGGTGTAACTTTAGTTTTCGAGGTCCTGGATGCTCCCTTTTCCTGTAAGTAAGCTTTTTATGTATTTGTTGTATTTTTCATGTTTTGATGTGCGTGTATTGCGGCCGATTTTTGCGAGGTCGTAATCAGTCGTAACGTGTATTTTGTTTGCGTTACAACGTAAATTGTGCGAGGGTCGCTGTTGCTGGCAAGGAGCGCCTTTGGAGTTCCTTGCCAGCAACTGCGACCCTCGTAACTTTGGTGTATCACTATATGAGGTGAGAATGAAAAAGTCTGTGGAATTTCTGTGATTCTCCATATTGCAAATTGTAAAGAACCTTTATCTAATATCTGGGGCTATAGTGTGATCAAAAGATCAGGAGATCCCATCACAAAGACTGACTGATTTCCACATTTTTTATACAAGCATTCAGTATTAGACTTTTTCAAATATAATATCATATGAGTTATCTGTTTACCACATACGCAGTGTATAATGCACCAGCAGGGAGAGCAGAGAGCTCCATATCTCTGAATGAACTTGAGCATTACAGTGTACATTGCACCAGCAGTCTATAACTTTGAATTGGCATCAGTAATGCAGTAATTTAACTCACAAGAAGGGGGGCGCTAAACATCTAAGACTGCTTCAGTCATGCAGAATAGCATTTATTATTATTATCCTTTACTTGTAACGCGCCAACAAGGGGTGCACCAGCAGGGGTGCTTTACATGCCAGTCTATTTAAATAATTTGTAGAGATGAATGGTGTATTTAAATTTCCGTAGCCATAGCCATTAAAATATTACATTTTTATATTATTATAATTTTCACTTTAAATATATATGACAATGTACAGTATTTTTATTATATATGGAAAATAATAATAAACATATTTTCCAAAATGGCTCTTGAGAAAGAGTGGTAGGGAGCGAGAGAAAGAAGAGGGTGAGGAGGGAGGGAAAAGGGGGGAGAGATAGAGAAGAAGAAGAGAAGGAGGAAGACATAGAGATGACAGAGGCATTGGCAAATTCTGCCACTACCAAAATGGCGCTGCCCTAGGCCTGGGGTTCATAGTGGCAAATGGATAATGATGCCTTGTTATGAGGGAGAACCAAACCTCTCTGTATTCACTACCTGTTTGCACTTAGTATATTACAGGTGTGTTGGTATGTAAAACATGGAAACCTCTCACTACATTTGAACTCAATTAACTCTTTAGATCTAATGCAATAGTTTTCATAAGATATCAGTTTTGCTACGACAACATTCCCATTCAACTTATCAATTATCTAAACCTTGTGTGACAAGTGTCAGTATTTTAAGTTATTATTTCTGTGCAATTTATGGCCATCGAAAAGTAAGAGTGATGAGGTCCCTAATACATATATTTATAAGTATTATATTCAGAAGAGGAAGTGCAGCAACCCATTCAACAATGTATGCATGTATCTTCTTTTTAAACAAATAGTTTGCTATACTTCTGGAGACATAATTTGCCTGAATGTAAATATGTAATAAATATGGCTTTGAAATTTGAACTATATCAGATCTACAGGTTTTGCTGAGAACATGCGTTCCAGGTCAATGCACAGTTGGACAACTACTGCCATCCAGTGGCGACAATAGCTATAGCATGTAAGACATTCAATAAAAAGTGAAAAAAAAAAACAACTTAAAGGGGAACACTATTTTTTTGCATGCCACAATCCAATTTTGATCTTTTATATCGTTTTCCCACATATTTAATTATACACAGAAAAATGTTTCGTGGTACAACTCGCTCCTGTTTAAATGAGGTGTGAAATTTCTGGATTTTTTTTTGTTCAGCACTGCTCTAAAAATAGTTGAAATCTGGCTTAATTTTTTCCCCCATTTTAGCCACTAAACTCATTCTTTTTTTCAAAAATACAGAGTGCTTATCAACTAAAGTGACCAGACCTCCCCTTTAATCTCATGGCAAGGCATGAGGGCCCACAGCAGGGTAGGGACTGTGTGCTATCTGCCCTCTTATTTTTTTTAAAAGGAGGGTAGCTAACAATGTTTATAGGAAGGTGATCTAATCACCCTATGTGTCATCTGATCAACTACATATATTTTAGGATTTTTATAGACCCCTGTGGTGTGTATAGAGATATGAAATTGGGCCCCCCAAAAAAAATGTTGCACTGGGGCCCTCATTCACTAGCTCCCCCACTGGTTGCAGATATGCACTCATCACCAGAGGATTTTTATTTACCTAAGCAGACATGCAGTATACATTTTTTCATGTCTCCCCCCCTTAGGGGAGGTCTGACCCCACCTTTATCTACAGCTATAAACCAGGAGTTCATATGATTGAGTCACTAATTTGATTTGGTACCTATAAAGCATTTTTTTAGTGGTCACACCTTCAGCTCTGGATTCAACTGACATTTTAATTCATGTGTTGTTGTTGTTTAGTCGTTTAGTCATGTCTGACTCTTTGTGACCTGTGTCTTGTACTTGTATTCATCCATAAGGTTTTCTTGACAAAGATACTGGAGTGGGTTGCCATTTCCTTCTCCAGTGGACCTCTATTTGTCGGACATCTCTGCTATGACCTGCCCATCTTCGGTGACCCTTCATGGTTTAGCTCACAGCTTCATTGAAGTACACAAGCCCCTACAACACATCAAGGTAGCAATCTAGAAGGGGATTCATTCATTAGAGGTTCCAATAGAAGATGTTGTGAAGTTTGACATTGCAACACGCTTCATTACATATCACTGCGCAGTAACATGGTACATATTGGGTTATCAACACACAAGTGATTGGTTTATTGCCAGCTAGCATAACTGAGAGTATGGTATAGTAGGACTTACCTGTGAGTGATTGTGAATGGTATTAGCGGTATTATCTGTATTCAGGGCAATTGGATAGGGATGCACGTTGATAGAGTATTAGTGGGGAAGCTGTATTTTATTAACAAACTAGCGAATTGCCCGTCAAAAAATGACGGCAATGAAATTGTAAGGTAGCTAATGCTGTTTAGTGTGTAGTAATGAAATATATAATACATGAATAAATGAATATACTTTACCTATTTTGAAGCATTGTGTGGAAGAGCTGTGAATGTGTTTTGATGTTGCTGCAGCATTAGTGGTGTGGAGCTGCTGTGTAAGCGTGCTGAATGTGTGCAGTGTAACACTGTGCGTGCGCGAGCCCAAACCGTTGTCGTGTACTTCCGCATTGGCGTCAAATGGCGAGTAATGTGTGTTATACGTTTGTATCGGAATATCCGTAGGTGTTTTGTGGTGTTTTGCGAGTTTAGAGTGCTGTAGCCTCGTTTTCGTTTTGTTCGGCGGCCATTTTTTCTCTCGCTTCGTTTTTTTTTTAGTCTCTAAACTGTTTTATTTGAAGTAAAATCGAGGTGTAAGTTGTATTTTTGAGGTGCTGGGTGCTCCCTCTTGGTGTAGGTAAGTTTTTTATGTATGTGGTGTGTGTATGTATTGTGTTTTACATTTTGTAATGTTCGCGAGTTGCGTCCGAGTGTTGCGAGTCCGTAATGTGTGTGAACGTGTGTCGTATGTTGTTTGCGAGTGTCGTAATGTGTGTGTCGTACTGTTTGGGTTGCGACGTGAAGTTTGCGAGGGTCGCAGTTGCTGGCAAGGAGCGCCTTCGGCGCTCCATGCCAGCAACTGCGGCCCTCGCTTTGCGAGGTCCTCAGGTGCTGGCATGGAGCGCCTACGGCGCTCCATGCCAGCAACTGAGACCCTCGGGCAGTGCCCTCGCTTCGCGAGGGCCTCGGCTCGCTGCGCGAGCCGCGGCCCTCGCTACGCGAGGGCCGCAGCTCGCTACGCGAGTCGCGGCCCTCGCTTCGCGAGGGCCGCGGGCTCGCTACGCGAGCCCGCAGCGTTAGCAACAACTCGTACGCTCACAACTATATATGTGATGATCTGGATACTTGGCCAAAATGTTCAGGTAGTAAATTGCGATTAGGCTATCCAGGAGAATATGCTAGAGAGGCGGTTGACAACTGGACAGGGGGTAAGATCAGGTGCAGAGAGGTAGATTTGAGTGTCATCTGCATAGAGATGATATTGAAATCCATAGGATTTTATTAGGGTACCAAGGGAGGATGGGTAGATGAAGAAGAGGAAGGGGCCTAGAACTGATCCTTGGGGTACACCAACAGACAGAGGGAGAGGTGAAGAAGAGGTTTCAGAGAAGGAGACACTAAATGTATGATCTTCTAGGTAGCATGTGAACCATGAGAGAACTGTATGATGCCAAAAGAGTGGAGAGTTTGGATTAGAAGAGGGTGGTCAACTGTATCAAAGGCAGCAGAGAGGTCCAGGAGATTGAGAATAGAGAAGTGACCCTTTGATTTGGCGGTTAGCAAGTCATTGGTGCATTTTGTGAGGGTGTTTTTTTTAGGATGTTGGGCCCAAAGCCAGTTGGAGGAAATAAATTGAGTGAGACTTGGAGTTGCTTTATTTAATATGTCACTCACACTATCCGTGGTATTATTATCTTTATTTATAAAGTTTGATGCCCAGGAGGGACTTTTGAGGACTATGGACTATTGTTGGCCCTGAGGGGAACCTTGTACCAGAACACAGCTCCTACCATTTCCCAGCAAGAACAATGCCCAACCCCCTGAATACCCAGACTGTGATTGCCATGTTTCCCCAAGATGGATAATGTTTCTACAAATGTTTGTGTGTGGCACCATATTGTTTTATTGCAAAATGCCCAGGGAGACCCTATAACTGTTGTGGACTATTGGCCTGGGGTGGGTTAGGTCTGGATACTGGGACTGTGACAGCCATGTTGTTAGTATGTGCCATGTTTAAATCCCTCTTGGTTATGGTAATCCATGTTATGAGTTTTCATTTGCGTTACTGTGTTAAGTAAATTTATTGATATATGGATGGTACCCAGTTATGTTTGATCTCTAAATTATGCATTTTCCCCAGGGAGTGTAATAAAGTGTATTACCGGGGTCCATGAGTTAGTGGGTCCAATTACGAAGTTACCTGTTTGTGGGGTTGAATGTTTTCAGCAGACTAAGGGCCTTATTTAATTGAGCTATTGTTGTTTACGGGAGCCTGTAATTGACCCGGTAAACTCATTTTGGGAGCCGCAAACGATCTATGGGTTACAGGCTGAAAATCCCTGCAGCTGTCAAAATCGTAACTTACAACCATCTAAGTCCTTGATCTTTCAAGATTCAAAGAGTTGCAATCGCTAAAATCGTAAATCGCTATTCAATTGCTACAATTCCTCAAGTCCGCGTATGTTTTCACACCCGTAAATCGCAAATGTAGAAGAAAATCCTACGGGTACCAGATAGAAACCGCAAGGGGGTTAAACACCTGTTTGTAGCATAAATGCAAATAAAAAAATCAATACTGCAGTTTAAGAGACGGGGAAAGTGATGAAAGACATTAGAATTAATTGCACAACAGTCTAATAATAACTATTTTGTAACTAAGAATTATATTACACTCTTCGAAAATGAAAAGTGTAAGGATCCCCCAGTCTCCCTGGAATAGCACCTTCTGCTATATTTAAAGGCGCAATAATCTAATTGGCCTGTAATGGCAAACACCCTTCTTTACTGTTTAGGCCCGGACCTGCATTTCTCCTTTGCCGGATGTGTTTATGAGCGTTCACACAAGCTGAGTGCCCTGAACCAGTTGTTGCGGCTCTATGTTCCTATCCACCACTGTGCCAGACTGCTACAGTCAACTGCTACTACATGTCAGTGTGCCAATCTTGCCACCACTTCATCCAAATTCTGCTATACTGTTGCTCTCTGCCACTGTGCCAGTCTGCTACAGTCATCTGCCACTGCTTGCCAGTGTGTCAGCTTTGCCATTGCCAAGTGCCAAGCCTATCCAATCTGCTATGCCCATTGCCAGTATATCTCAGTGCATCTGTGTGACCACTTCCTCTTTTCCCTCTGGAAGATCCTTCTGAGTTTGGACATTACACTTTTCTCTAATACAAAATAACTCAGCCAGTCCAAATATTTTCCTTGCCCAACCTGGCCTTGGCTGCTGGTGATAAGGTAAGTAGACCTCACCAAGACAACAATAAGTCAACGTACCTTTCTTTTTTTGGAAGAATAGCTATGGTGAAAAGAATGAATCCATGATTGATTTATAGTCTTAATATGCACAGATTGTATTGCAGGGGTAGCCAAGATCAGTCTTGGAGAGCCACACACAGGCCTGGATTTGAGAATATCTGTTCACAGGTGAGTCAATCAGGATGACTGAAGAAGGAATAGTCTCACCTGTACGCAGCAGGGATATCTTCAAATCCTGGCCCATGTGTGACTCTCCAGGACCTCACTTGCCTACCTCTGGTCTAGTGGAAACAGTAACAGGCATGTCCACACTGTCTTCTTAGTATAAAATTAGTATAAACATAAAACATACTTATTGCTAAATGATTTCAGGTAAGGGCTTTGTAGGACGGACTGATCTAGGGCAGGGTCCTCAACTCCTGTTGTATCTGTCTATTTAATTTGTTTCATTTAACTGTATCCCAAGCTGGGTTATACTGTATCTACATAATATGCATTATACTGTATCCCAAGCTGGGTTATACTGTATCTACGTAATATGCATTATACTGTATCCCAAGCTGGGTTATACTGTATCTACATAATATGCATTATACTGTATCCCAAGCTGGGTTATACTGTATCTACGTAATATGCATTATACTGTATCCCAAGATGGGTTATACTGTATCTACGTAATATGCATTATACTGTATCCCAAGATGGGTTATACTGTATCTACATAATATGCATTATACTGTATCCCAAGCTGGTTTATACTGTATCCCAAGCTGGGTTATACTGGATCTACATAATATGCATTATACTGTATCCCAAGCTGGTTTATACTGTATCCCAAGCTGGGTTATACTGTATCTACATAATATGCATTATACTGTATCCCAAGCTGGGTTATACTGTATCTACGTAATATGCATTATACTGTATCCCAAGCTGGGTTATACTGTATCTACGTAATATGCATTATACTGTATCCCAAGCTGGGTTATACTGTATCTACGTAATATGCATTATACTGTATCCCAAGCTGGGTTATACTGTATCTACGTAATATGCATTATACTGTATCCCAAGCTGGGTTATACTGTATCTACGTAATATGCATTATACTGTATCCCAAGCTGGGTTATACTGTATCTACGTAATATGCATTATACTGTATCCCAAGCTGGGTTATACTGTATCTACGTAATATGCATTATACTGTATCCCAAGCTGGGTTATACTGTATCTACATAATATGCATTATACTGTATCCCAAGCTGGGTTATACTGTATCTACGTAATATGCATTATACTGTATCCCAAGCTGGGTTATACTGTATCTACGTAATATGCATTATACTGTATCCCAAGCTGGGTTATACTGTATCTACGTAATATGCATTATACTGTATCCAAAGCTGGGTTATACTGTATCTATGTAATATGCATTATACTGTATCCCAAGCTGGGTTATACTGTATCTATGTAATATGCATTATACTGTATCCCAAGCTGGGTTATACTGTATCTACGTAATATGCATTATACTGTATCCCAAGCTGGGTTATACTGTATCTATGTAATATGCATTATACTGTATCCCAAGCTAGGTTATACTGTATCTACATAATATGCATTATACTGTATCCCAAGCTGGGTTATACTGTATCTATGTAATATGCATTATACTGTATCCCAAGCTGGGTTATACTGTATCTACGTAATATGCATTATACTGTATCCCAAGCTGGGTTATACTGTATCTATGTAATATGCATTATACTGTATCCCAAGCTGGGTTATACTGTATCTATGTAATATGCATTATACTGTATCCCAAGCTGGGTTATACTGTATCTACGTAATATGCATTATACTGTATCCCAAGCTGGGTTATACTGTATCTACGTAATATGCTGGTAAAATAAAGAAAATAAAAATAATAATAGTAATAATTCATTACACTGTCACCATATTTACCGTAGCTCCCATCTATCCTTCTATTTACTTGATATATTATTCCATTGACATGGGTGTAGGAACTGGAGGGGCTGGGGGGGCAAATCCCCCCACCCCCCCAGATTTTTCTATGTTTGTATGTATGTATGTATATATAAGCTATTTTACGGCATCTGTATACAATTAGCTGTATCCCCCCCCCCCCCCCCCCCCCCCGAATTATTCCGGCTCCTACACCCGTCTATTTACTTTTATTCAGGGTTGTGAACTTTTCCTATAAAATCTAGATGAGTTCTAAATTCTACTCCTCCGTGACCTAAATGATGTATTAATGATGTCACTTAAGTTTCTTTGATATGATCTCCCACAGGAAACCCATGCCGCCCACATTCCTTTTGGGTGTAGATGTGGCTGACTTCAGTACATTTCTAGCATCATCCCCAGTAATTTCCACTTATCTCTTGCCAACATATTTGCTTTTATATATATATTTGGTGAGAAACCTAGTGTAAAGAGTTTCACGTAGAAAAAAATCTATAAACCATAGTGGGGAAAATAAATTCCTTGTGAACCCAATAACTATGCTTCTGATTTATTCCTAGATAAAGTTCCTCTCCATTTAGTAATGTGGGAGGTCATGCTTGAGGTTATTGGGTCATTTCAGTGAGGATTAAAAGCAAACAATACATTGCACTATCCATATGCCTGGTGCTCTGCGGTCCATAGGGTCACTAAGAGTCAGACACAACTGAATGACTGAACAACAAACTTTTGAGACTAGCTGTTGACGATGAGTGCATAGTCTTTCGCCTAAAAGAGCTGCTATATCTGTATCCATCCATCATTCCCTAGAGTTTTTACGTTTACATTTGTGTTATATCACATCTGCCATTCAGTCATCCATATTGTTTTGATCGGTATTACTGAGATAGGTACAAGTAAGGTTCAAGTCTACCGAACCATCTTCATTCACGCAGTATTCAAACATGTAGAAATATATATTAAAAGGTGAAGCATCTAAGACAAAGAACAATTTCCACAGTCCTTAAATACTCCTTTAGTCCATTCATCTCTACACGTTTCACTCACTATAGGGCTTCTTCTGTGTTGAATTACATTTGGCATTCAGTGACCAATATTTCTAGTTTAAATCATTAATACAATCTCTTATGAGTTTATTATTTTGAATAATGTATTTACTATTCCCAACACCTACCTCTAGACCAATGGTTCTCAACCTGTGGGTCGCGACCCTGTCGGGGGCCCAATGACGATTTGCCGGGGGTCGCCTGGAGCCATCGGGGATGTGTTTTTTGTCTATTCTGGTCTGCAGTTTTGCTGTTGGGGGTTGCTACGGCTTGGGAGGTTTTGTTGGGGAGGGGGGTTGCGGCACCGGGAGGGTTGAGACCCGCGGCTCTAGACCATTCAGTATCATTGTCTTCTTTTTGTCTCTAACAAACCCAACTCTTTTTGTACCACTAGAATATACCTTGTTTTGTAATGTTTGTTTTATTTATGCATTTACTATACTCATTAACTTAGTAATATGTAATATCAGGTGTTTAACAATAAATCATAATACAAATAATTATAATAATTATTAAATATAAGAAGATTATCTATTTCTAATCATTGCAGAACTATACCTACATGTACTTCATTGCTGCAGTTGGTTAGACAAATGACAAATAATGGATATATTACTGAATATTATACAGTGGTTGGTGTTTTTCTAGACATTTTCCATATATATATATATATATATATATATATATATATATATTTTTTTTTTTTTTTTTTTTAAATCTGATCTCCTTACATTTTTTTTCAAACTGTAGCACAGCCTGCAGCTATTTTTCCTACAGCTTCATTATCACACAGCTTAACCAGCTGAGCCTAGGGAATTATCCTATACTTCTTGAGATTATTTTAAAAAGGTTGTAGGAGCACAATCACAAAGACTGTAAAAACATATTTTTTAAGCACAATGAACAAAAAGTGTTTTACACAAATCCTTAAAGGGATCTGGAAGGTTCCCTGTTTTTAATATTTAATATCTAAATATTTTATTAGCAAGTCCTTAAAAGCTATCTTGTTGTGGTGAAGGGGCTTGTGTATCTCAGTGAAGCTGTGAGCTGTACCATGTAGGGTCACCCAAGATGGACAGGTCATAGCAGAGAGGTCAGACAAATTGGAGTATCTTTGCCAAGAAAACATTATGAACGAGCACAACCAGACACAAGATATGCCGCACATTCTGTGGTCCATACGGTCACCAAGAGTCGGACAACAACAACAAAAGCTCAGTTACTAACACTCCCAACAAAGGAGGAGCTACAGAGGGGGTGAGGGTTTTCGGGCAGACCTGTGTTGGGACTGTTTACAAGGTTTCAGTTAGTAAAAACAGAGATTTTAAGCACTTAGGTAGTGTATTTTCATATTAAAAACAGGCAACCCTCCATGTCCCTTTAATTACTTACACCTTTTATTCACAGGATAAACATGCAAATCTCTCGAGTTCTTAAATTCCTTAATATTTCTTTTATAAATTTAAAAAAGAAAAATTATATCTCTATTTAAAAGAGCATTTGCAAACATGATAAACTGGCCAGTGTTTTAATTTCACTTGTATGGTAATATTTAAGTTCCATTTATTATTAAATGCGAAGTTCCTAGTGGAAAATTGAGCGAGAGAATCTTTTTAGAGCAATTCTATTTCTCTCTTGTAGCAGCTAATAATATAAAGGTATAATAATCTACAACAAACAGGACATTTTCTACTAGTCAAGTCTTTTTGTATAAAGTATATTTCTCAGCAGAATGACTTCAGTGCTTAGAAAGCAAAACTCTCCTAGATATAGATTTACATATGAATGCCGCGGTGCTTTTTATTTGAAAATTAAGTGGTTCGAGTTTTTTACGCACATAATATATTCATAGTGGTCAAATATATCAATATAAAAATTCAAGATGTTTTGTAGCATCTATCTGTGCTTAAATAGGAATCATTTTGTTATGACAGAATTGGCAAAAAAAAAAGCTTAAAGGGGCACAACAACGTTTCCTAATAATTCATAATTTAAAACCATAGGTAATAAGAACAATTGCACTCATTTCACATGCCAGCAAGGTAATGCTTAAGATGCTGCAAGCTTGGCTCCAACAATATATGGACCAGGAACTACCAGATGTGCAAGCCGGGTTCCACAGAGGAAGAGGCACAAGAGATCAAATTGCCAATGACCGCTGGATAATAGATAAAGCAAGAGAGGTCCAGAAAAACATTTACTTCTGCTTCATAGACTACAGTATTCTAAAGCCTTTGACTGTGTGGATCACAACAAAATGTGGCATGTTCTCAAAGAGATGGGAGTACCAGGCAGGGGCGTAAGAATTGGGTGGATGGGGTGGATGAATCCCTGCCAGATTATATGAACAGGGGACACAAAAAATAGCAAAATTAAACTTAATCATGCATTAGCAGATTTGGCCACTAGAGGGGCAGTCTGTCTTTTCCATGAAAGGTTTACCCATAATTTATAATATCTATACACATAAAATGTATATATATATATATATATATATATATATATATATTGTCATATAGACATTTATATTATAGATCATCTCATTTGTCTCCTGAGGAATTTGTATGTGGACCAAGAAGCCACAGTCAGAACCGAACATGGAACAACCGAATGGTTCAAGATTGGAAAAGGTTGGAAAAGGAGTGCGACCAGGTTGTATATTGTCACCTTATTTATTCAAACTGCAGAATACATCATGCGTAAGGCCGGACTGGATGAATCCAAAGCTGGAATCAATATTGCTGGAAGGAATATCAACAACCTTAGATGCTCAAAGACAGGGCCCTGCATTCTTGCTATGTGTTAATATTGTATTTTGTCTTGTACTTAACCCCTGTATATATTGGCACATTACAAATAAAGGATAATAATAATAATTATTATAATTATAATAATAATAATAATAATAATAATAATAATAATAATAATAGCTGAAAGTGAGGAGGAACTAAATGTCCTATTGATGAGATTGAAAGAAGAGAGTACAAAAGCTGACCTGCTGCTCAAAGTTAAAAAGACAAAGATCATGGCAACATTACAAATAAAGGATAATAATAATAATAATTATTATAATTATAATAATAATAATAATACTAATAATAATAGCTGAAAGTGATGAGGAACTAAATGTCCTATTGATGAGATTGAAAGAAGAGAGTACGAAAGCTGACCTGCTGCTCAAAGTTAAAAAGACAAAGATCATGGCAAATGGCAATCTCAATTCCTGGCAAATAGACGAGGAAGAAGTGGAGGCAGTGACAGAATTTATTTTTCTGGGCTCTCAGATCTCAGCAGATGGTGACTGCAGCCATTATTATTATTATAGTTCATTTAGAACGCGCCAACATATTTCGTAGCGCTGTACATAAATTAAGTTCAGACGAAGATAAATACAAATTAACATATAGGAAAGCAAGGAGGGCCCTGTCTTTGAGCTAGGGATCCAATGTCCATGGTGAATTCCCAAAGTACTAGGGATAGAAACTTGCAGACTTACAATCTAAGGTATAGTGAGTGGTATGAAATTAAAAGCAATTTGCCTTTGGGGAGGAAAGCTATGGCAAGTCTGGATAAGCTATTAAAAGTAAAGATATTACACTATCAAAGAAGGTCTACATAGTTAGAATTATGATATTCCTACTAGTAATATACAGATATGAGAGCCAGAAAATTGACACCTTTGACTTGTGGTGTTGGAAAAAATTACTTAGAATCCCTTGGACTGAAAGAAGATTCAACAAATCAATAATACAGAAAAGTCTCACTGTTCTCTAGAAGGTTTGATCATGAGGCTAAAGCCACAGGAATCCAGTCTGTTCATTTTAATCTATCTAAATAAAATGACAATACATATACAGGATACTCTTACATATATTCAAGACATGCTGAATTTGTCCCTCTCATTCCACTGGGAAGCTATTCAACCTCTCCACTATACAATGAAGTACTTCCAACATTACCTTTATATCTTCTCCTGACCTCTGATTTCATTTAATTACATTTGTTGTTGTTGGAATTTGAGCAAAAATCTCAAAACTTAATTTAGAAATGTGCTTTGAGTTACTAGATAGATTGCACAATATAATAACTGAAGAAACCTGGTGACAATTACACAGATATTTCATATATTCCAATCAGATAAATGCAGATGAGGTGAAATAAATAATGATGTATTGTGTAATGACATTTGTACTAGAATTTGAAAGCGGCAGATTACAGAATTACCTGAAAGATAAATACAAGTCAGGTGGGATAGATAAGATTATATTGTGTATGACATTTGTTGAAGAATCATTGAGAGCAGGGGATGATGGGGAATTAGTGATGCATGATGAGTTATTTTCTAGCATTTTAGAATATTTTTGTGTACGCAAAATCCAATACTATTATATTCTTAGAAGGGATTTTTTCTTTCTTTCATGAACGATATCAATGAAAATGCAATGATTACGCTGTTAATGTGTATGAATACATCTAAAAATGTTATTTTGTTGGGTTTCTCCACTTCAGATTACAGGGAATACATTTCAGTTTATATGCATACAATTTTATTTATTTATATTTATGTAGTGTTATTATGCAAAATACTTGGATTGAAGAGCAAAGCCTTTGTGGGCACATTTGCATGTCCCTGTGCATGTTACCAGAATGCAGTGCAATAAATGTATTTCTTAGACTGAAAATACTGAAAATAAATGGAGAACATTCAAATCCTTACTAACCACGTATACTTATCACCGTATATCATGTGAAAATAAAATTAAAGGGAATAAAGCATATCCAATGTGGCTTAATGATTTAAAGATCAAGATATGGATGGAGCTAGTTGTAGGAGCCAGAGTAATTATGGCGGGGGGATACAGCTCATTGTACACAAAGGCTGTAAAATAGCTTATATATACATACATGCAAACATAGAAAAATCTCGGGGGGGATTTGTCCCCCCCAGTTCCTACACCCATAATACGGAGTAAAAACAGGCATTTAAATTATATATATACTAGCGACACACCCGTCAAAAAATGACGGCAATAAGATTGTGAGGCAGGTAATGGTGCTTGGTTGAGACATTATTTTGGTTGGTGTTCCGAGATCCTTCTGCGCTCATTGCATGGCTGGTGGTGGTTTTTTGTATTCTAATGAAATAATTAATACATTAATAAATTAATATACTTTACCTATTTTGAGGTAATATATGCAGGAAGCATTGTGTTGAAGAGCTGACAATCTGTTATGATGTTGCTGCAGAATACAATGTCGGTTTGCACTGTTGTGGAGCTGAGGTGTAAGTGTCAGCAATGTGTGCAGTGTGTAGTGTAAATAGGCTGCGTGCGAGCGGAAAATCCGTTAGGGTAGCTGTGTACTTCCGCATTGTGTAAGATAGTGTTGTAAAATGGCGGCTAATGTGTGTGGTACGCGGCTGTGGATCATTTTGCGTCCTTGCTAATGGTGTATCTTGGACCTCGTACGGCTTTTTCGGAAAATCCATATGTGTTTGGTGGTGTTTTGCCTGTTTAGGGTCCTGTAGCCTTGTTTTGTTTTTTTGGGGGGGCCATTTTTTCTCTCGCTTAGGGGATTTTCGGGTGTCTAAACTCTTGAATTTGTACTTAAATTTATGTGTAACTTCACTTGCAGAGGTCCTGGGTGCCCCCACTTGCTGTAGGTAAGCTTTTTATGTGTTTGTTGTGTGTATTTATTGTGTTTTTAATGTTTTTATGTGCGCGGGGTTTGGGCGCTAAGTTCATAATGTTTTTTTTCTAAGTCCTGCGGTTGGTATTTGTGGCTGCTAAGTCTGTAAATTTTGCAGTGTAAGTGGAGGCGTAGGGATGAGCGCCTATGGCCTTTGGCGCTCCTTGCCAGCAACTGCGGCCCTCGCTTAGCGAGGGCCGCAGCGTTAGCAACGGCCTTTGGAAGGCTGCACTGCTGACAACTATATATGTGATTACCAAAAAACGTTTTAGACATCTTAAAATAGTTTATCTATTAATAAAGGTTATGCTCTGCCAACACATAGTGACATCATTATCATTATTTACACCACCTGGACTTTTTAACTCATTATATATTTTTAAATGTGCAAATAGGCAAACCTTTGCTTGATGCCCACTAATAATATTACTAATAAATATATTAAGCCCCAGCACTTATTGCAGCGGTTTGCAACCATTCTTTACGTTAACTGTGACTTTTTGATGTCTGTTTTTCAGCCAGCGTCCTACCCATTGAACTGCATTTGAATTAGGCCCCAGAGTATGAGGTTTAAGAATTATTTTATTGTGTTGCAGAATGTCAGATGCTAATTTGCTACATTGGCAGTCTGACATTTGGTCTTTTAATTCATTAGATTTTAGGTATTCAATAATATTTTCAAAAATATTTCCATTTGTTTGCATACTATCAACGCGATACTTACCGGCCTGTAGTTACTGGAATCTGCCCTACTGATGTTTTTGTTAAGCGATACTACACAAGTTCTCCCGTCATGTGGAAGTGAGATGAAGGGATGGAGCATATTCATTTAGGGTTTTTTTTTTCTATGTCTCTGTCTTCCTCTACATAAATAAACACCATAGTTTCTTCTTTTTCACTAATATGTCACTTATTTTTTAACAAATTACTTACAAATGGCTGTCAGGTCTCTAGTACCAGATTGAACATAACTAATAAAGCATCTACTATTGATTGTTTTAGATGTTTTACAAATAAATGACCCAAAACAGGTGAATCACACATTATAATTGTCAAACTGCGAGTGGTCGTCATGCGAGGGACGCAGATCGGGCCGCAAATGCAGACCTTGCGAAGCAGTTCGGGCCGCAAATGCAGACCTTGCGAAGGGCCACATTTGCGGAGGTGGAGGCTCCCACATCAGCTGCAATGAGCCGAAGGTGTCCGCATTTGCGGAGTTGGTGGCTCTACAGAGCCTCAATCTTGGTAAAAAACAACCCAGAAAAGTGGAACTTATAAATATGAACCACGAAAAACACAAAAAGCACAACAATAAAAAAATACAACATAAAACAAACATCACACACAGCACCTGGGGACAGCCAGGACGTCTGGGAGTGAGGTTGCACGGCAATTTAAGTCGCATTTAAGCAGCTTCGGCACTTGAAAATTGCCTTATCAACAAAAATAATGGCGGCCGAAAAAAATAAAACCAGGATAAAGGACACAGAGCCGCGAAAATCACCGCCAGGCACGTACGAGTTACCCAGGAATGTAGGAGATACAAAATATACCATTACAAAAATGCTTGCGAGCCAAGTAACACATAGAAAAAATCCGCCATTTTACAATTGCAAATTGCAAATAATAACATTACAATTCTAAAATGCTGCTTTACCCACTTAAACAAACGCTTTGACCTCGCGCAGTCAGCCTATTTACACTGCACACTTGCCACATTGCTGACACTTTCTCCTCAGATGATGAACACTCCAACTGTACATTTTCAGATGCAGGAAAATCCAAATAGATTGTTAGCTCTTCAGGATATTGATTGCTGCATATTAAATATAAATAGGTAAAGTATATTAATTTATTAATTCATATTACTTTATTCATTCACTGTAATCAAATTTTATTATATTTTACACAATACTTATATATCTGTCTTCGCGATGAGCGCCAAAGGTGATTGTTGCAAAGCAGGACACTTGAAATACACGAGGGGAGAGGCTCACAATGAGCGCCGAAGGTGCTCAGAGGAGCAAAAGCCTTACATTGTGTGGCAAACAGCATTGCCATGGCTTAAAATTTGATTGCCGTCACTTTTGACGGGCAAGTCGCTAGTTAAATATAATAACCTTTATTAATATCTCTTTAAAAACAGGGGAACTGACGCTTTAATCATCCTTCAGACATTGCCTGGAGAAGGATGATTAAAGCACAAAGCAGTAGCAAATTGCCCAATGTATACTATAGAAACTGATTAAATAAATTGATGCACAATAAACTGTGATCGACAAAGGGTGCCTCCTATCTGGGAAGCTCAGTAATGAACTGAAGCTCCAGGTTCTAACTCAGTCCCTCTATCGATAGACTGCAAGAGAGAATACTCAGTATATTGTGATTATTCAAACAAAATGTTTTAAAGAGTCCTAAACTATTAGAATAGTTTCAATATGAGGATAATACATTTATTTCATAAAATCCAGATCTATAGGTTGTTTAAACCTATGGAAGCAAAATATATCTGGTTAGGGTAAACCTGCAAGCCTATTTTAGACAACTATTTCAATACATTGTTAGGTTCCACTGCTGATTTATTAGACTCTATTGCCACAGCAAAGTTGGCTATAGCTGCATAAAGAAGTCTGAGCGCCGTAGAATTGACGCCTTTGAATTGTGGTGTTGGAGAAAACTGCTTAGAGCCCCTTGGAGTGCAAGAAGATCCAATAAATCAGCACTACAGCAAATTAAGCCAAACTGTTCACTAGAAGGTATGATCATGAGGCCAAAGCTCAAATATTTTGAACATATCATGAGATGGCAGGATTCCCTAGAGAACATTCTGATGCTGGGAAAGATTGATGACACACAAAGAAAAGGGAGGCAGAGGCGGAGATGGATAGATGAGGGAATGGAATCAATGAACATGAGCTTGAGAGAGCTTAAACGGGCAGTGAGTGAGAGATGTACCTGATATGCTGCGGTCCATAGGGTCACGGAGAGTCGGACGCGACTGAACAACTACTCAAAAACAACAACAATAGCTGCATACAAAACCTAAGGACTGTACATTAGAGTCTATCTGCTACTAAATCCTGTTGCGGACCCACATTTCGCCACTGTAACCTGACTTCATGTTTCAGATGTTCCCACTCTTCCTGTGCTCCCTTCAAAACCCTTTGTGCTTTGCAGGAATTCACCCTTTTGAAAATATAAGACCATTTTTTATGGTTAGGCACCATCTTTATTTGTATACTAAAATGATACTTTTATATTATGCAACTAATTATTAAGATTAAGTCGTAGAGTCGTAGAGTTTTATATAATATCATTCTTATAGGTGTAACTGAAATGTACATGATAATATGCTGAACTCTACATGTATTATAACATTATGGGGGTGTAGGAACTTATCCATTTTTAGATGGCAAATTTACTAGACAACACCGGTTACTTTACTTTATACTATATATAGTATATGCGCTCAATGTGAACACAATATACGGTGAAATGAAATGGCAGCTATCACAGCTTAGTATATACTGTGGTGCACATTATTTCTCGAATTACTGCAGGGAAGATACAAGAGACACAAAGGAGAGGAAGAGAGGGTGCAGAACACAAAGGGGAGGGGATCGGGGAGAGACACAGGGGTGGGGAGACTGGGCGAAAGACAAAGGGGGAAGAGACACAGGGAAGGGGGGGAAGAGGCACGGGGAGAGGGGGGAAGAGACACAGGGGAGGAGAGAGGGGGAAGAGACACAGGGGATGGGAGGGGGAAGAGACACAGGGGAGGGGAGAGGGGGAAGATACACAGGGGAGGGGGGAGGGGGAGAAAGACTCAGGGAAGGGTAGAGGGGGAAGAGAGGGGAAGAGACACAAGGAAGGGAGGGGGAGAGTCACAAGGGAGGGAGGGGGGAGATACACAGGGGAGGGGAAAGGGGGGAAGAGACACAGGGGAAGAGACACAGGGGAGGGTGGGAAAGAGACACAGTGGAGGGGAGAGGGGGAAGAGAGACACAGGAGGGGAGAGGGGTGAAGAGAGACACAGGAGGGGAGGAAGAGAAACAGGTGAGGGGAGAGGGGGAAGAGACACAGGGGACTGGAGAGGAGAGGGAGATACAAGGGAGGGGAGAGGGGAGACACAGGGGAGGGAAGGGGGTCCCAGGGGAGGGAAGGGGGAAGAGATACAGGGGAGGGAAGGGGGGACAGACACAGGGGAGAGAGAGACACAGGGGAGGGAAGGTGGAGAGACAACGGGAAGGGGGGAGAGACACAAGGGAGGGAGGGGAAGAGACACAAGGGAGGGAGGGGGGAAGAGACATAGTGGAGGGGAAAGGGGAGAAGAGACACATGGGAGGGGAAGAGATACAGGGGAGTGGAGAGGGTGAGACACAGGGGAGGGTGGGAGAGACACAAGGGAGAGAGTGGGGGGAGGGAGAGAAAAAATTTAAATGATACCGTAATTTTTTATGGGCAATTTACTAGTGTACTATATAATGATTGAAATATAAAGAAATACTGGAAAGAGTAAAATGAAGTAATGACAATTTTCACAGCTTGAAGTCACGATGCAAATATACAAAAACACCTAACATATGGCAGTCAATGTTCAATAAAATCATGTAATTTCTTCAAGGGTGTTACCAGGAAATGCCCAAGAACTGTGCAAGAAAATAATGATCTGCATCACATTAATCTCCAAGAGTATTAGTGAGTAAACACATAGTTTTACACTGTCACGTTTACGGGAAACAATAGCCCTTACTTAAGCCAAATATACTGTTTTGTTTATGATGGGGTCAAGTGCGATATATAAATATGTCTACTTCCTTCCTCTATTCAGCTTCATGATATGAAGGTCTCCATAGCTCTGTTAACCCTCTTAGCATTAATGATGAGTTGAACCCTTTTTAATTAGCTGCAATTATTATAAAGCAGCTCACCTATTAAAATATGTTTATTAATGAACTTATGAATTTATGTATCATTCACTTTTTTATTGTCTTCCAGCATGTTAAAAACATACACAAATGACTGTAAACCACTGTGCTAGAGAACTATCATACTTCAAATATTTATCCCTGATTGTTCCTTGCCACAGAAAGTCGCTACAATGTCTACAAAAAAAGTAATTTCCTGCAGCTGCTTTTTTTATTATTTTTGTTATTATTATATTTTATATGTGGGGTGTTAGATTCATTAAACGGATATGAAAGGGATTAATACATTTATGCACTTTTTAGGCAAAAACCAGCCTATATGTATGCAGCACATCTCATAATTTTTTTTATTTTTTTTAATATCTAAAAATCCCTCTAATGATTATGTTGACACTTCTATGGGTATCTACACAGGAATCTGCCCCCTCCTATCAGCATGCAGCATCAGATGAGCAATATTAACCCACTATTTACCTGCTGTTGCTTGCTCAGCCAATCTCCTTGCAGCTTCCTGTCTGTATGTCTGTAGCAATACATAGCACATACCAGTGATACACTACATATCCCAGGCTGCTTTGCAGCACAAACAGAAACCCCAGAGTTAATTCAAATGTTTTAGCTAACCTGATTGGTCAAAACAAATAATTATAAATGTGATGCTAATTTAGCCTGGGTTTGGAGGGTGTTAACCCTGATTTCCAACTGTCAGAAAATACAAGACATTTTGCTGACTTCAATGTAAGTGTTTAAATGTTTATTTGGGGATTTTTTCATACAAAACATGTTTGCATACACTACTAATTCTCCTCTATCAGATGCATTCATAATCCAGCAAACTTACATATCCCTTTAAGCTAGGTTTACAATAGCCATTTGTTAAATGTAATTCGCTACTTAAAAGGATAATAACGAGCACATGAACATGAAGATCAGAGTTAGGCCACAGTAGTATTGTTGATGATAGGGAAACACAGATATCCTGAGTATATATTAGAAGTTACTGCATAAAATGCTAGCTCTTAATAAATAACTAATAATAATAACAACAACTCAGTTCATGAATATTAATTTTTGTACCAAATTGTTTACACTATACAGTATCTAATGTATATAGAAAGAAAATGTACAGTATTTGTTGTTGTTCAGTCGTGTCCAACTCAAGGTGACCTTATGTACCGCAGAAAATCTGTCAGCCAGTGCCCCTCAGCTCACTCAAGCTCAAAATGTTTGAGCTTCAGCCTCATGATCAAACCTTCCAGTGAACAGTTTGGCTAGATTTCCTATAGTATTGATTGAAGCTTCTATGAGCAGTTTTCGCCAACACCACAATTCAAAGGCGTCAATTCTACAGCGCTCAGACTCTTTATGATCCAGCTCTCACATCCGTTTGTTACTACTGGGAATACCATATTTCTAACTATCCAGACCTTTATCGATAGTGTTTTTTCTCTACGTATGTTGCAGAATATTCATTTGTGCATATTAAGGCTGAAGGTGTTGAGCATTTTTTAAATATTTGCGTTTTTTAAAGTTTTGAGGCAGGAGGATAGTCTTGGCAAAGAGTTCCATAGACAAGGGGAGTGAGAGGAGGAAAAAAATAAGGTCATTAGCAGACCGAAGAGGGCAGTTGATGGAGTATTTTGAGACAATAGTAAAGTAGTATTTTGGACATTTGCTGTTAATGTAATAGCTTCACTTTTTAATAGCTTGTCCAGACTTGCCATAGCATGTAATGGCTTTACTCATCATCTGCTGAGAACTTGGAGCCCAGAAAAATAAAATCTGTTGCTGCCTCCACTATTTATTTGCAAATACCGGAGATTGTGGATTGTCATGATTGTCATGATATTCATCTTTGTAACATTGAGCAGCAGGACAGCTTTTTTTTTAATATCCCACCCTGTCCGCCATTCTCTATCATTACCTCCTCCCATCTTTGGAATTTCCTTCCTCACTCATTATAGTCTTCCCTAATACTCAAACTAACCTCTTCAGAGAAACATAACACCATCAACTAAAACTTTATATATTCCCGACTACTCTGGTTGTCTCACGTCTATCATTCCAGGGGAAGTACAGAGTTAGGGCGATCATTAGATGCAGAAGCAGAGTCAGATGAGGGTTTAGGGCAGCGCAAAATAAACTTGTAATGGATTAAGTCTGCTGAAGGGCAAGATTTCCTCCATATTTGTTCAGCGTATATTGTTGAAGAACATTCCAGAGGTTATTGGGGTGATTTGAGGCATGGAAGTCTTCTAGAATAATGGTTTACAACCATGGGTGTGTTGCTTAGTTGTGTCCAACTCTCTGTGACCTCATGGATAACACACCATGCTCATCAACTTGGTTTTCATGGCAGAGATACTGGAGTGGGTTGCCAGTTCCTTCTCCAGTGGGCCACAACATTTAGCTCCTGTAATTCCCAGGTGGTCTCCCATCCAAGTACTGACCAGTGTGACCACTTGGTTCCCTGGCTGGATTTGACCCCAGAATGCTGTGGTGAAAGCACCTGAATCCTAACCACTGCACCACCAGGGAACCCTATAGACAAGCTATTATGAGATTTCCCTATCTGAACATGTGTCTTAATCAGCTAATTACATTCTGATGGATTGTGTTTAAGTGTAAAAGGCACCGGGCAGACACTCAGAAGATAAAAAAAACAAAACAATATATGAAATGTAAGAAAAAGGTGATGGTCTGAGTGTCTTGAAGAAGAGAAATATATTTTGATATGTTATTCTGAATTTAATCTGAACATAGTTGAGGGATTTCAGCAGGATTAGGGCATGCAATGAGATTAGTCTGCTGTGTTATCACACTTAAATTGACTCTTTTGTATAAATATTATAACTAAGTAATTCATTATTTTTTCATACTCAACTTAATTATCATATAAAACTTATACTTCACTGCTAAAAAGCCAACAAAATAACAGTTTTTCACCTTCTGAGACGGTCCCTCTCTTTCTGTTCTCTGTTTGAAGGGTGCCATGTTTCACAGCTGTGACCTAAAACAATGGCTTTACACTACCAGTACAATGCTGTTGTGTGTCTGCATGACATTGGACATAGCCTTAGGCATTACAATTACACTGTGAAGGATAAAAGTAATTAAACTAGTTGAAACATTTATGTACTTAATACTTAGAGTCCCTTTTTTAAGAATGGTGGATGCTTTCTCGGCTATGAGGATATAGCAGTGTACAATGATTGATACATCTGCAATTAGTTAATACTGTAGCAACAAAAAAATCCCAATTAAACCATTAGCAAAGAACTGAAACCATCACAAATTCTGTTTTACCGTCGCAATGTGCCGTGTCATGTAATATCTGTAGACATTATTAAAGTACATAATAAATAGAATAAAGTTCCACAATATGCACATATTAAGGGTATTACAATTCACTATGGAGGTCTTTGATAGCTGAAATGCCATAATATAAGGTCACTGAAATTACTATTTTTGTCCTCTTAGGTATTGGGTCCATTGACTTGAGTGCAGTCACCTGTACTGAGCTGCCTAGTGTTTTTGTTTCTGCAGGTGACTGCACTCAAACAATGGACCTAATGACTAAGATGATAATTAGTATTAAATGGCATTTATTTTTTCTTAGGAAAATATTACAATCTCTGTTTGAGTGTTAGTCAGAAAGGCTAAATTACTGTAGGAAAATGCAATAACTAATATAATTGTTGTAAGTGTGTAAAGCTCCATGTGCGGCTTTAGCCTCGGCTTTGGAGGATGGGGAGGAGAAGAGATACAGCGGAGGGGGAAAGACACAGGGGAGGGAGGGCAAAGAGACATGGGGAGGGGGGCAAAGAGACCCAGGCGAGGGGGCAAAGAGACATGGGGAGGGGGCAAAGAGACCCGGGGAGGGGGCAAAGAGACATAGGAGCTGGAGGAGAGGGAGGAAGGAGACACGGGTTGGGGGAAAGAGACATAGGGGAGGGCGGCAGAGATACAGGGAAGGGACACACAGGACAGGGGGGAAGAGATATGGGGAAAGAGACACAGGGGAGGGGGTTGGGGGAAAGAGACACAGGGGATGGAGAGGGGGAAGAAAGAGACATGGGGAGGGGGGCAAAGAGACCATGGGGAGGGGGCAAAGAGACATAGGAGCGGGAGGAGAGGGAGGAAGGAGACACGGGTTGGGGGAAAGAGACATAGGGGAGGGTGGCAGAGATACAGGGAGGGGACACACAGGACAGGGGGGAAGAGATATGGGGAAAGAGACACAGGGGAGGGGGTTGGGGGAAAGAGACACAGGGGATGGAGAGGTGGAAGAAAGAGACACAGGGGAGGGAGAGGGGGAAAGGTATACAGGGGAATGGGGTAGGGGAAAATAAATTAAAATATTATCCCGTCATTTATGACCGGCAAACGACTAGTGTTTAAATAACATTCAATTGATAAATGACTTGTTATTACATATAATTTTAAATGATACCATGCTGTGTCACTTTAATGATCAAAGATATTTTTTATGTCTCTAAATATACAAGATTTTAAAATTGTGATATTAGGGTGAAAGTATGCACAAATATACATAAACATAATATATTACAGTATATACAATACTATGACACATACATTTATAAAACTTAGTATACATTGTTGTATGTTGCGTTCTTTTATAATAGATGTCAGAATATTTTTTTTATAAAATTCTGTCATCTCTACTGTATTGTTAAAATATTCACTGTATTTTATAGTTGTATTTCACTGTATTATATGCACTATATGCTTATACATCTTTTACAGAGTTTGCAGTGTTATAATGAGATAGTTCTGTAGGTATATGACTGCACCTTAGGGAGTACAGCTACACCCCATGTGGCCCAGCAGAGGCCGAAGCATATGTCTGGGGTTTACTGTTTCTCCTGTTCAGGGTAGAATTGCCTGGTATTTCAGGGCTGGATCACTCTAGTGAGTGGGACCAGACTGATATACTACAAGATATTTTTCCCTGTGAAGGTCACAAAAGAGGCTGCTCTCTGAGTAATTA
Source organism: Discoglossus pictus (assembly GCA_027410445.1). Taxonomy (NCBI): domain Eukaryota; kingdom Metazoa; phylum Chordata; class Amphibia; order Anura; family Alytidae; genus Discoglossus; species Discoglossus pictus. The sequence continues at coordinate 386,401,249 of CM050167.1, read as the reverse complement.
ACAAGACCTATAGGACAAACCTACTTAGGTGTTATTCATCCTAAGAATGAGCGTCTCTGTTTTTCTTTTGGATTATTCCACTTAATGATGCACTACACCAACATAACTCGAAAAAGGATTAAAAAGTGACAGAAGCAAATAACCAGCAAACAAAAAAAAGACTTGCTTGATTTGTTTGTTATTATAAGCAACTAGCGACTTGCCCATCAGGTAATGCTGTTTGGTACACAAAGTAGTAAGTCTTTTGGTTGTGTGAGTACTGTCGGCGCTCATTGCGAGCCTCTTGGTTGGTGTATGTTTGGTTATGAGAGCTCCTTTGGCGCTCATTGCAAGGTTTGCGCTGATGGCTCGCATTGTGAACCTCTCCCCTAGTGTAGTTGTGCTCCTCTAAACACTGTTGGCGCTCCATGTGAGGTGTGCGCTGAGCGCCTTCTGCGTTTATTGTGATCCAGTTTTTTTTATTTCTGTCTATGTATTTTTTAATGTTAATTAATTAATTTGTAAAGTTATAAATTAATATACTTTACCGATATTTAATTAACATATGCAGGAAGCATTGTGCTGAAGAGCTAACAATCTGTTTTGATGTTCCTGCAGCATATAATGTAGGTTTGCACTCTTGGTGAGCTGAGGTGTACGTGTCAGCAATGTGTGCAGTGTAAATAGGCTGCGTGCGCGAGGGGAAACCATTTCTTTAGCTGTGTATGTCCGCATTTTGTAATGTTAATGTTATTAGTTTGCAGTTAGTGTCTTAAAATGGCGGCGCTTGTGTATGTGTTAGGTGGAACATTTAGCGTCCTTCCTAATAGTGTATTTAGTACGTCGTACGGGTCTGTGTAAAAGGCGTATGTGCTTGGCGGTGTTTTGTGTGCTATGGGGTTGTGTAGCCTCGTTTTCTTTTTTTTCTGCTGCCATTTTTTTCGAGTGGTTAAAATCTTTAAATTGTATTTAAATTGGCGTGTAACCTCATTTCCAGACATCCTGGCTTTCCCCCCTTGCTGTGTGTGTATTTTTTTTTTTTTTATTTTAGTTTGTATTTTGTGTGCTTTTCCTGTTTTTCGCTGTGCATGTTGCGTCCGTTAAGTTCGTATTTATTGTGGCTCGTATTTTTTTTTTTCTAAGTGGCGGTTTCCTTTTGTAAGTGTTACAAGCCGTTATTTTTTATAGGCAATTTTTTTAAAATTGCCACGGGTCTCGCACTGGGAATTGTGTATTTGAGTTTTGTGTTGATGTGTAGTTCCGCGGGTTGTAGCTATGATGCGCAAGTCGTGCGGGGTCGTAGTGATGAGCAGCTATGGCGCTCATCTCCACCAGCACAGTGAGCGCCTTCGGGGCTCCCTGCCTAAGTTGTACATGGTTGTAGGGATGAGCGCCTATGGCGCTCATCTCCACCAGCGCATTGCGAGCCTGCAGTTTTAACGTTGCATTACCAACGGATTTTGGCAAGGTCGCGCTGCTGAGAACTATATATGTGATTCTAGTTTTCCTTTGATTTCACACACATACAGTGGATATAAAAAGTCTACACACCCCTGTTAAAATGTCAGGTTTCTGTGCTGTAAAAAAATTAGACAAAGATAAATCATTTCAGAACTTTTTCCACCTTTAATGTGACCTATAAACTGTACAACTCAATTGAAAATCAAACTGAAATCTTTTAGGTGGAGGGAAGAAAAATAAAAAATAAAAATAATGTGGTTGCATAAGTCTGCACACCCTCTTATAACTGGGGATATAGCTGTGTTCAGAATTAAGCAATCACATTCCAAATTGTGTTAAATAGGAGTCAGCATACACCTGCCATCATTTAAAGTACCTCTGATTAACCCCAAATAAAGTTCAGCTGCTCTAGTTGGTCTTTCCTGAAATTTTCTTAGTCGCATCCCACAGCAAAAGCCATGGTCCACAGAGAGCTTCCAAAGCATCAGAGGGATCTCATTGTTAAAAGGTATCAGTCAGGAGAAGGGTAAAATATAATTTCCAAGGCATTAGATATACCGAAGAGGAGCAAAGGAATAGTCACAATCCATTAAATCAGGTAACTCCAATTTTGGTGATCAATGTCTTTTTTGTCCCTTTCCTGACGATTAAGCAAAGAACTTGCAAACATTTTCCACTTCTGTCTGCTTTTTAAAAATTTGCAATTAATATTAGATTTTTGGATGAATATAGTAGCATTTTTTTGCCTGGATTTGATGCATATAGGGGCTGATGAATATAGAGGTTATACAACAATATGATACTCTTTATTATATAAGTGGCTGCTCTGATTTCCGAGAAATAAAACCATAGACACACAGGAAAATTGTATTTCGATATATGGAGACTGTAAGTTTGCGAGTTTTCAATCGTGCACAGCTCAAAGACAGGGCCCTCCATCTTTGTAATGTTAATATTGTTTTGTCTTGATCACAACTTATGTATAGCGATACGGAATATGTTACAAATAGACGATAATAATAATAATATATATTGTAGCAGAGAACACTCACATTTTACATTTTTGTAACAGTAAAGGACTCAGAAAATACACTTATTAAGATTAATATTTTCAAGCAATTTTATATATTTTTATATATTTTTGTCATCAAGAACATGAAACATATACGCATTTAAATGTCAATGGAAAGATGTATTTGGCTGTCATAATTGTAAGACTAAGAGAATATAAAGACAATCCCATCTCATCTGACAGAGAATGAATCATGACTTCCTTATAGGATACAATACTTCTTCCCACTGTAGGTTCCATTTCCCATCATGCCCTTGACCTTGGAGGTCACCTGTCATTGGAAGATGAAGCTCTGAATAAACAGAGAAAGACCCTGTGGTGTCTCTTATCTCTCATTTTAGCCTCAAATCTGCGGGCGGAGTTTTAAATAATTCATCTAGCAGCTCCCTGTACGGGTTACACATCTCCATCACTGCTCCCCCCCCAGATTCTCATTTGTGAGTGAAGGCGGTATCCTTGGGAACCTTATCAGTGATCGCAGACTCAGGCTCAGAAATGAAATAAAAGAGGAAATTGGCTGTATTAGCATAAGAGGAATCAGCCTGAAGTTGAATGCACACATCACCCAGGAGCACACTGGCTCCTTTTATCAGCAATAATTAATCTCTGTGTTTCCTATTTTATTTATATATATATAAGAGTGTGTGTGTGTGTCTGTATATATATATATATATATATATATATATATATATATATATATATATATGGATATATCTATATATATATATATGGATATATATATATCTTAAATGTAAAGAAAAAAAAAAAAAATATATATATATATATATATATATACAGTACATTATTAGTTCATTTGAGTTCACATTTGGATGTCTAAAAATAAGTTAAAAAACATATTTGTAAGAAATACAGTTATTGCACTGCATTCTGGGAAACTGGGCAAGGGCATGCAAATGAGTCTACAATGGATTTTAACTTTTTAGTCAATTAGCACTTTATATGTGGCTCGTTTTAGCATTTGCCGGCTCTATATCACAGCTTTAAAACATAGCATAGGAGGGAGTATGCACAAGTTAGGAGACCTATTCACAGATCTCACAAGTGTGAGGCTGGTACCATAATTGTGCTATAGATTATGGTGAGCAAGACAATAATAGAAGCCCTCTAACATATATATATATATATATATAGATGGATAGATAGACAGATAGACAGATAGATAGATAGATAGATAGATAGATAGATAGATAGATAGATAGATAGATAGATAGATAGATAGATAGATAGATAGAGTATGGTAATATATCATATGTATTTAATTTGAGTAACATTGCATTATAATAGACAAACTTTCCAGAGGTGCATCCGCCCTTTATCAAGTCCTAAGGAAGTAAATAAAAACTCCTCAATATTAAATACAAACTGCAACCCACAGGTAGGTGGACATGACCGAACACCACATGAAGACATTAAATATTTTACCACATGAATTATTTTACAAGTGCAAAATAGTGAAAACATGACCATATTTGAAGTTCTGATAATGAGCAAGAAATACCAGATCCGTTTCTATTGCGTGTCTCCTTCTTCAAGGTGATCATCTTCATTTAAAATGTTTTGCTTTCTTCAATGGTCTCAAAGTTAAGTATTTTGATTCTGAGTTATTGGAAAGTGTGATCTCTTTGATTAAAATGGTGTCCAACTGGGCTAAAAAAAGTCTTTTTTGCAGGATTTTTTTTAATGGAATTTCTAAAATTGAGAATTTTGGCCAGTATCTTCAGTGTAGTACCATACATCACAATTAGTGCCATGTATCATGTAAAATCATTAGAATACAGTTAGCCCATTAAAAGATGTATATTGCAACGCTCATTAATATTTAAATATTCTTCAATAAAGTTTTATAAACATAAGAATGAATATGTTAAGTTTCTTATTTAAAACACACACACACATATATATATATATATATATATATATATATATATATATATATATAACAGAAATAAATGTGGAACCCTTAGAGGGATGTGGTGGGTGCAACAAATTTAGTACATATACCGTATATACTCGAGTATAAGCTGAGTTTTTCAGCCCTTTTTTTAAGGCTGAAAAGGGCCACCTCGGCTTATACTCGAGTCACTCTCCCCCTTTGTCTCTCTAACCCCCCCGTGTCTCTCTAATCCCCCGTGTCTCTCTAACCCCCGGTGTCTCTCTAACCCCCCGTGTCTCTCTAACCCCCCCGTGTCTCTTTCCCTCCCCCTCCTCATCATCAACCCCCACTCCTCATGCTAAACCCCCCTCCTCACTTTACCCATCTAAATACCTCCCCCTCTCCCTTTCCCCTCACTTACCTCCATCTGCAGCTGCTTCTCCGCTCCTTCCTGCGTCGGGACCTGGCATATGCTAATGATGTGACGTCACAAACGCGCTACGTCATTAGCATTGGCTGGGTCAAGACGCAGGAAGGAGCATGGAGGAGTGGAGGAACAGCTGCAGATGGAGGTAAGTGAGAGGAAAGGTAGAGGATGAGGCGGGGTAAAGTGAGGAGGCGGTTTTAGGATGAGGATTGGGGGGGTTTTAGCATGAAGATAGGGGGTTGAGGTTGAGGATAGGGGTTGATGTTGAGATGGGGTTGAGGTTGAGGAGGGGGAGTTGAGGATGGGGGGTTGAGGTTGAGGAGGGGGGTTGAGGTTGAGGATGAGGGATTGAGGAGGGGGGATTGAAGATGGGGGGTTGAGGGGGGGAAGAGACTCAGGGATGGGAGAGGGGGGAAGAGACACAGGGGAGAGAGAGGGGGGACACAAGAGAGGGACACAGAGGGCACAAGAGGGACACAGAGGGCAGCACATTTCCCACCCTCGGCTTATACTCGAGTCACTCATTTTCCCAGTATTTTGTGGTAAAATAGGAGCCTCGGCTTATACTCGAGTATATACGGTATATACACATGTGCGGCAGCACCTCTCCTGAACTCCTGCGTGACGTTTTGAGCAGTATTCAATGACAAGCACGCATGCGCATATGCTCGCATTTTTACTTCGTCCTTTCTGGGGGTGGGAGGGGGTGAGCATCAGAGGGGGCTCGAGGGGTCCCAGAGGGCACTGGGCAGGTGAGCCAGGGTGGGGAGGCTTCAGGTGGCGCTGTCGTTTGATATAAAGGAGTCAGAGAGTCATAGATTACGTTTCTATGCTTTTATTACTTTGAAAATATAAGATTTCTATATCTTTTTAAATTTGTTTTCTCTCAGTTACTCTATAAATCACCTAGCAAATATGATCCCTTTATCAGCATACAGATTACTGAAGCAATCAAGTCTCATTAGCCATATTCTTATCTTCACATTAAAGTGATTTGGACGGTTCCTGGATGTTACTATGTATAAAATACCCATATGTATCTATATACTTTTATGTACTTTATTTTATTAAGAAGTGCTTTATAAGCTCTGATTTTATTGCCTTAAACCAAACAAATAGTCCCTGCATTGCACTGCAGCTCATGTATACAGACTTTGCTGTACTTGCTGTGCTGTGTCTCATACTAACCAATCAGTGACCATCTCTCAGCAACATTCCGCAACATGCTTATGAGACGTGGTTCCTGATAGGCTAGGACACTACAATGAATATTCAGCCTGTGTCTGCATATGCTGCAGTGTGCCAACAATATTTGTTTGATTTTAGGCAGTAAAAACAGAGTTTATAAGCACTTCTTAATAAAATAAAATAAAAGTAAATAGATACACAATTATATTATATATCTAGTAAAATCTAGAAAACTTCCATTTTCCTTTTAGTCACTAAACTTAATATATATACAAATACTAGAAAATCAGTTCCTGTTCCAATAATTCATGTGCAAACATTAAAAATTATTGTATATATATATATATATATATATATATATATATATATATATATATATATATATATATTGACCTTATTTGGTTTGATAACTCATAATAATTCCTCAGACTACTTTTGGGATCAAAGTACATAGATATTCATCATAAATATAACTGCTAGTGAGCCTTTAAACTACTGATAAAATTAAGTTTGCTTCCAGATAAGCAGACCACCGAAAATAAATAGACTTAAAACATGTGTTGGAACTGCTATAAAGAAAAGGAAACATTTGTCTGCCCCCACAGTGCTGGTCATAGGCCGTTCACACCATACATACAGCCGGTGGACGCTTATCATAATAGCCCCCTTGGCACTTGATTATTTTCACTGCTCCAGCTTTGGAGCTATAACAAAGGGAGATGGACAGTTTCCCACCCACAAAATGAAACTTTTCCTATTCACAGACACCAGACCATGTACTGATGTCCAAACAAGACTAAGCACTTGGGAACCAACTGTTTGACCCAAGCGAGAGGATCAAAGACGACATAATTGTTCAATTCCCTAATTTGTGCAACAATGTATCATTTCTGTCAAAAGCAAACAAAGCTGTGCAACGCGTTCTCTGGGGTATAATTCATGTTACAAATATGTTTTTCCTTTCCTTTTTTTTTTTTTTTTTTGCAGGACCATGAGAAAAACAATATTACGTTCATGTTTTTTTCCCACTACTTATTTTATTTTATTTACTTACAATAAATTTCAGTTTACATAGGTTATAATTTTTCCAATAAATACATGAATAAACTCATCAAGTAATAATAATAAAGTGTAATAATAGTAATAATAATAATACCCCTGTACTGTAATAATATGTTACAGACCCTAATAGAAAAAGCCTTGGGAGCCTGGTCTTAAGTATGGTTCTTCTGTAACCCAGGGATTGCAGGATATTGTGATAAATTACTATATATATATATATATATATATATATATATATATATATATATATATATATATATATACAGTATATATATATATATATGTATACATAATTAGTGGGGTTAGGTGTTTAATTAGGGCAGATTAATTTATTTAATATAGATAGGGTTAAATAGATATAGATGGGACTACAAGGGGTTAATTAGGTACAGATAGGGTTAATTAGGTATATATGGAGTTAATTAGGTATAGTAAGGGTTAATTAGGTATATATGGGTTAAATACGTACAGAAAGGGTTATATGGGGTCAAAGAGGTAGAAGGGTTTAATAGATAGAGGGGTTAATGAGCTAGAGTAGGGTTAAATAGATAGAGGGGTATAAATAGGTTTATTCGTTTATTGGGGGTATAATAGTGTAGTGTGGTGCTTAGACTTAGTACCATGAGGGTTGTGGCGGACCCTCATGGCACTTATAGTGTTAATGTTAGGGTTAATTATAGTCCCATAAGGGTCTATTTGGACCCTTATTGAACTGATGGGGTTAATTAGGGGCTCATGGGGATCTACATAGACCCCCATGAGTAATAGGGGTTAATTTAGGTGCTCCGGATGTACTTGTAGTACCTCCACTGCGGGGTTAACACTTTAGTCGCGGGTCATTTAAAGACCTGCGGAAGTCGCCAGGGAGTCCCTATGGGGTTACTTTTTGATACAATCTTGGTAAATATTGTAAATAATAAAATGTAACATATTATAATATATTAAAAATCCATATCTATATATATATTATTTTGATGCAGAAGTTCGTTATTTCCACATTCCAATATTTTGTTAAATATGTAACTCATTATTCCCGTGAATTGTTGCCAGCGGAAATAATAAACAAACAATTATATTATTAGTAAGAACTTCTTATTACTCTCAGATTACAATGTATTTAACCCACCAGTAATTACATTTTATTATTTACAACTACAAACCAAGAGTGCACCAGAAAGTAACCTATTCCTTTCCTCTTACTAACCGGTGTATAAGTCATGTGACAGGTCATGGTACCACCGACACAATACTAATTGTTAGTTTAACAGAGGGACACTGGGTAGATCGCTGTGCAATTCAAATCAACTCAATCACTTAATACAAAACAATAGCAGCAACACTAAAGAAAATAAACAGGAAAAGTAGACATATATTAATTAAAAGGTCACTGTAGTCACCATAATCGCTCTACAACATCAGATAAAGTGAAAAATCACATTGAAAAGTTACATTTTAAGTTGTTTTAGACTTAAATCGTGTCATTTAGCCATTGATTATAATCAATTCCTTAAGAAACTAAATATATATATATATATATATATATATATATATATATATATATATATATATATAATGAATTTCTGATTGTCACACAGATTATATTCAGATATATTCCTTTCTAATCTCACTATTTATATTACTTTATGTTTAAAACTGTAGGTCCTAGTTCATGGTAGGTCCTAGTTCATGGTAGGTCCTAGTTCATACCTCGTTTAGTGCTCCACATGTTTTCCTGCGTGCAGGAGCTCTATGTGAAAAGAGCCCTAAACAGGGCTTATTATCGCCATAGTGTCCAGACAGTGCTATGGCGAATTGGAGAATGCTGAGGGAGGGCTAAACAGGTGTGGTGCAAAAAAACACACAATATAACAGGGTTTTGCGCAAAGCAGGGAAGTACAGGGGTAGCGTTAAGTGGAATATACCTATATCTGCAGGTAATAAAATATAATTCGAAGTACACTTACATGTCTCACACATACAAATGTGTATATATATATATATATATATATATATATATATATATATACATATATATATATATATATAGCTAAAACATACCTTTATATATTGTATTTTATTGACCAAGTGAATTTATTTATCTATTTGTACCAATACAGGGAATAAAATACCATGTCTAATGCATTCTAAGCAGACAACATATTTTAATATCAATGTATGTACTAGATTTTCCATTTACTATTTTGACACTAAATTATCCATATAATAAAAAAAACATAAATCAAAGTAAATGCCCCAATAAAAAAATTGCATCTGAACTTTAAGCTAATCCCTGATTTGTGATGAATGTCCCATTTTTTAGTATCACATCTCTACTCACTGCCATCATTTTTTTTCCAAGGGCAGCACAAGCTTGTGTGATGAATGTATTGCTCGTGGAATGTATATTTTCTATAATAAGTGCACCAGAATTTCATATAAAATTTCAAATACAGAAGAGCTTATCCTGTAATGGAAGTCAGACTTCTTATAATGTGTAATGCCTTGTGGAACATGTTCAGTATTTGCTGTCACTCATGGATACCATTATTACGATTATAAATGTAGATAAGGTCTTCGGTTAATCAAAGTACTCATTTAGTTTATGCATGAAGTCTTCGTGTTCATGCAGCATGTGGGTAAAGTCAAACATTACTGAAAGTTCCTCTGAATAGCAATTTGGATGTTCAAACTAATATCAATATTAGGATTTCCGTAATAGATCCACGGAGACATAGAGGAGAAAATGATGCTTGGTTTCCATTCCTGTGTGGGCCATTTTGAAAATTGGTTTTATGAAAAATTAGAATTAAAGCACCACTGTGGTTATATTTTCTCTATGGCCTTTTGAAAAACTTAGTTTTATAATGGACAAGATGTTTTTAGAAAGTAAAGGAAATTAATACAGATTTTGATTTTTTTCTTATATACTAATTTATTATTTTTCTTTCTTTCAATTTTTATTAGAAGAGAATAAATGTTTTGAATTAAAACAATTTTTATATTCATTAAATATGATAGAAAAATGAATAAGTATTTGTAAAAAAATATTTTTGATAAGAGATTATTTCGTTTATGGCATTGTTATCTTTATAGTCATAAATAAATTATTATGATTATTATTATTATTAAACTTTATTTGTAATGCGCCAACATATTCCGTAGAGCTAAACAGGGTAGAACAATTTTAACAAATTACAAATGAATGACGGGCTTTGTTATTGAGTTTAAAACCAAGCATACCAAGTGCTTTCCCTAAAGCACGCAATAAGATTGAAAACTCACAAACTTCCAGTCTAAGGGTATGGGTGGGGTACAGAAAGTTGAGGTACAATATATAAAGCAAATTAAGTTTGATGCTGGTATGTTTTTTAAATAGATTAGTTTTTAGGAGGTTTTGAAGGATTTGAAGCAGTAGGATAGCCTAGTGGAGAGAGGCAAGGAGTTTCAAAGAATAGCGGCAGCACGCTAAAAAGAGGGCAGGATCCAGTAGAACTCCAAAACAACAGGCCTGAGAGGTGGGTGTGATGATCACTGTCAACGGTGAGAGATAAGTGATGAGTGGAAGCTGTTGAAGATGGTGGGATGATTAGGAGCTCCATCTTTGACATTGAGTTTGAGTTGACGGGCAGACATCCAGGAGGATATGCTAGAGAGGCAGTTGGCAATATGAGTAGAGAGGGGGATCGTTCTGGTGCTGAGAGGTAGATCTGAGTGTCATCTGCATATAGATGATATAGAAATCCAAAAGATTTTATTAGGGTACCAAATGAGGAAGTACAGATGGAGAAAAGGAGGGGACCTTGAGGTATGCCAAGAGTCAGAATGCGAGGAGCCAGAGAAGGAGACACAACATTTTCGTTTTTCTAGATAGGATCATGTGAACCAAGAGAGAGCAGTGTCGCGGATGTCAAGAGAGTGGACAATTTGGATAAGAAGAGGGTGGTCAACTGTCTCAAAGGCAGGGGATAGATCCGGCAGAAAAAGAATAAAGAAGTGGCTCTTTGACTTGGCGTTGAGCAAGTCATTAGTGACTTTTGTGAAAGCTGTGTCTGTGGAGTGTTGGGACCGGAAGCAAGATTGGAAAGGGTCAAGGAGCGAGTAGGAGGAAATAAATCGGGAGAGGCGATTGTAGATGATAAGTTCAAGTAGTTTAGAAACCAGGGGAAGTAGAGAGTAATTAGATGGAGAAGCTGGATCGATGAGGTTTTCTTAAGAGGGTTTTAAAGGTGATCAGATGAGGGTTTCTTGGTGGCACGTCTTTTGCGCGCTGGAGACCAGCGTGCCGTCATCAGAGCGCCGAGAACTGCGCGCTGATGACACTCTGCGCTCCAGCCTGCCCCATCTGCCCCAACTCATATTTGCTGGACCTGCTTGCTGGAGGCTGCCAAGGCTAATGTAAGGGGCTGACAGTGTGCCATGTGGTACTGGCATGTGTCACTAGGAGCATATTGTATGTAATGTCACTGTCACTGTGTGCATGTATCACTAGGAGCATGTTGCATTGCATGTTTATCGCTACATACATGATAAACATGCAATGCAACATGCTCCTAGTGACACATGCACACAATGCCTGGCCCATATGGCACGCTGTCAGACCCTTACCTTGCCAAGCAGGCCCAGTAAATATGAGATGGGGGACTCGTAAACAGATGGGATGCAGGCTGGTGTGCAGGGCGTCATCAGGGCACAGTTCTCGGTGTCCTGATGATGGCGCTGTTCTGTAGTGCGCGAAGGTTGGCGTGCCAGGTTTCTCAATAATGGCAGGTTATAAAGGTGATGGAAACTTGCAAGTGTTTATGGAAAACTTGAACAGATGTTTGAGAGTTACGATATGTGTGATAGAGAGAAGAGGGTTAGCTGTGATGGAATGGGATCATGTGGACAAGTTGTAAGACAAGAGGTTGATATAAGACTAGAAACTTCATCCTCAGTTACAGGGTCAAAGGAGTCCAATTTGGATTTTCGAATGGGTAAGGATAAAGGCTGGGTGTTGTCGGTTTGTTAAGAGGAGAAGCTGATGGGAAATGTATGCGTCGGCCAGAGGGGGAGCAATGGCGCTTATAGATGACATCACAGTGTCACAGGGTGTAGCTACAGGATCGTGTTGGTTCTATCTCCGCTTGGCTGTAAGATGTTTTTTTTTCATATATTTCCCTCAGACAGTGTTAATTGTGCATTCTAATTATGTGATAATCCTTATGACAGGTATGTGATACACTATACGTTTCAACATTTAAAAATAGGGTATGCAACTTGGCTTCAACCAGCACTTGGTAGGTGGATATTATTTATATCTATCTGCACTACCTGTGACCAATATACTGTATATATATATATGATTATTTTTTGGTACATGTATACCTTTTAATTTATCTGACTGATTCATTTGTCGACTATCCCTAAAGTTGCAATATAATTTTTATGTATGCCTGTAGTCTATTATATTTGTTGTTGTTTTCACTGGAGGGTCAGCACTTTATGGTAGATAGAGTAGATTTGTAGCATTTTAGGGGGTAAGTGACAAACCCCCAGAGCTACCACAACAGTTTTTTGCAGGGGTTATTAGCGTATTGCAGGCAGGAGGTGATATTAAAAGATATTACATTATCAATAAAGGTACACATAGTTAGATCTCTGGTATTCCCAGTAGTAACATAAGGATGTGAGAGTTGGACCATAAAGAAGTCTTAGCGCTAGAGAATTGACGCCTTTGAGTTGTGATGTTGGTCAAAACTGCTTAGAGTCCTTTGGACTGCAAGAACATCCAATCAATGAGTACTACATGAAATCAATACAAACTGTTCACTGGAAGGTATGATCGTGAGGCTGGAGTTCAAAATTTTTGGCAATATCATGAGAAGAGAGGTTTCCCTGCCAAGAAAACCTCATGGAGACATAGAGTCATGGTAAGTCAGACACAACTTAATGACTAAATAACAATAAATATGTTTACAAGAAATAACAATGGCAAATAGTACAAAATTTGATTTTTAACACTAAACTAATGTTTTTTTTAAATATTTAACAGTAACAAAAATAATTATTATCTTGTTCCACAACTGGGGAATCTTTGCTCTATTTGATGGAGAATTCTTCTCCCACAACTGTTTCAACCTCACAGCACTGCTAATCTGTTTATTTATTATCTGGTAAGAAATAAAATGGGTGGCCTGGTGGTCCAGTGGTTAGGATTCTGTGATTTCACTGCTGTGACCTAGGTTCAATTCCAGTGAGGGAACCACGAGGGCACACCATCCTGACACCAAGCAGGGTTGGGCCTGGTTAGTACTTGGATGGGAGACCACCTAGGAATACAAGGAGATGTATGCTGTGGCCCACTGGAGAAGGAACTGGCAAACCACTGCACTATCTCTGCCATGAAAACCAACAGCCCCATTAAATTCGAACCTCGTAGCGGCATTGGCAAGCCCGCAAAGGTTATTAAAACCATGCCGTGAGTTATGGACCAGAGAGACGCAAGCCCATAAACCATTTGTTGCACATTGGATGTGCGGTTGTGAACATGATCAATTAGTCAAACCCGTAGTTAGACAGAGGCAATGGCAAATTAGATCGTCCTCATTACGTCACTGAAAAATGGAGGTTAGATTTCAAAGCCCTACGGGTTTCAATTACGTTTTACGATCGGACCCGCATTCCAGAAATAACGCAATATTAATAAATCAGTAAATATTATATTCTAGCCCATGCAAGCTCCATTATATGTATTATTACATTGATTGCCGGGATCGATATAACACAGTAATTAAACATAAATGTTTTTATTGCAGATTTGCGAGCTTGAGAATGTTGTGCTATTAATATTAAAACCTAAAATCACTTTCCCTTTAATTATGAGTACAGCAGTGTGTGTGTATTTGCATTTACAGTACTAGGGATAGGACTAGCGGGTCCTCTATAGAACCTGTTGTCTTTTTGGCTTCATTTGTGGGTTACGGGCTTGAACACCAGTGAATTTGTTGCAATTTAATAACGTGATTGGAACGTAACAGTTACGGGCTTGACATAACAAAGGACTTGCGGCCGCGGAGAGCAATTCTTGACAACCCGTAGGATTTTTGCGCCTTATTTGCGCCCTTACACCGCAAGTCGTTGGCGGGTTGCTTTAGGCGGCCAATTTAATAGCTGCAAGTCTTATGGGATACGTTACGGGCTTTGGTTTTACACGCTAAGGGAATTTAATAGGGCTGCAAGTGGATCAGCATAGCCATAAACATAAAGATGTCCATGAGTCGGAAATGACTGAACAACACCATAAAAAAAAACAATAAAATCAGTATTTCAAGTAAAGTCTCCTCTCAACCCCTCTACACCTAAACTGGGTGGAGAAAAACAGGTCTGCTAATCCCTGACAGTTTAAGTAATATGTTTAAAAAGCTACATTGATTTTCATCTTAAAAACTGATTTTATTGCTACCCTGGTAGTAAATAAAGAAATGAAACCCTGTTGTATGAGCACTACAGTGGCCCTTTAATGGATCCTGTCTATAGGTACTGCACATTACCAGCTCCCATCAAGCGTCGGGTGGTTTATTAGCAAAGATAAGAATCCAATTGGCACTAGGGGCAAAGAAAAAGATGTATGAGGCAAATTAATCAGGAACAAGCAGCAAGGATTTAATTACATTTATCCAGTTTTTTTTTTTTTTTTTGTTAAATTAAAAAAAAACTTTAGACAATGTAAGGAATACACACTCATACTGCCATACTCTAAAGACGTCTCTTTTAATAAATAAGTGACCAGTAGATTTGAAATGTGTATGAAACAAATGGAAATTATGTTGATTTCTGATGGGAAAAACCTAGCATCCTTCCGTGTGGTCCCATTGCATATTTTTGTGAATTTTATATATTATAAGTATTTTACCTAACTTCTCAAGATAACACTGCCGTAGAACATTTGTGTTTCTCACACCTACACAATGTCCTTGGAGAGGGATGTTCTAATTTCTTTATTTCCTGTGTGTGTCAAAGTACAAAACAAATGAAAGACCACAATTTCCAAGAGATGGACTATTTTTGCTTTAATGAGAGATAAGAATGTGTTTGAAGATGTGTTTTCTCATGAACATATGTAAGTAGGAATGTACAGAGAGAGGGCTAGATTCACTAAGGTAACCAGGTAACATGACCACGCCACTCAGTGAAAACTTACAGGCCAGGATTTGTGGATAATCAGCAGAGTGAACCATGGTGCAATGCATTGCTTTTAGAACTCCTTTAGTGTATATATACTGTATATATACTATTAATAATTAAGTTGTCCGTAACGCTGATGTCATCAAGAGGCAGGTCATGATGTCATCGAGGGGCAGGGCTTGAAAGCCAGAATTACAGCCATTATGCACCTCAGAGACAGAGGGCCATATTCAATTCGAAGCCCGCAACTCGATCGCAGACAGTTGAATGTCTGCGGGTGTGTTGCGGGCTCAAGTTTGTCTCTGGTTACGAAGCTATTCAATTGCTCAAGCCTGCAAGTTAGTGTCCTAAAGCCAAAACCGTAAACCATGCACTGGTTCGTAGCAGTTCAAGGCGGGAACATGATCAATTAAGCAAGCCCATAACCTCCCATTTCAAATCAGCCAATAGACATTATTACAGCAGTAAAACATGGAGGTTACATGTCAATCAGTTAGGTGCTGGGGTCCGATATGCGATCAGACTCGCAAACCCGCAAAATAAAGAATTATGAAAATTAATGCCAATACTGTTCTAGTCCATGTGGGTGGCCTGATATGTATTAACTCATTGATACCCGAGATCGATATAACCCAGAAATGAAACATAAAAATAAATGTTATATACTGCCGATTTGCGAGCTTGAGACTGTAATTAATTCTAATGTCTGTCATCGCTTTCCCCGTTATTTACAGTGTAGTATTGATTTTTTATTTGCATTTATAGTGCTACGAATAGGTGTTTAACCCCCTTGCGGGTCCTCTCTAGCACTCATTGGATTTTCTCCTTCATTTTCCGTTTACGGGTGTGAATATATTTGCGGGCTTGGGGAAATTGAGCAATTGAATAGCGATTCGCGAATTTAGCCTTGCGAAAGTGACAGATCAAAGGCTTCTGGAGGCTGTTAGTTATGAGTTTAACCATCGCCATTTACTCAAGGCCGTAACTCGGAAGCCGATCGAAGTTCGCAAAAAGACGCCAATTGAATAGCAAATTAGCTTTCAACATGACTTACGGGCTACTGTATTGAGCGAGAGTTTTTGCAATAATATAAATCCTAGAAATGGTGAGAAATGAGAAACACAATTAATACATTGACACATGAGTCTTTTCTATGCTTATTGAACAGAGCGTTATTGAATTTTCCATAAATATTACATTATATGTGTAATTAATATGTATTAGAGATGCTTTTTTAGCCATTACCCTACATCCTACTCCTATACCTCCTATTGCTATCCACACTATAGATGTATGTATTATGAATAATTCTTACATTGTCAGAAATATAAGCCTTCATTAATGGTCCTAGCCCAGTTAGACCTGCATACAGTTTCTATTATAATAGAAATCATAGACTGAATGTTATGCCCTAAATTGTTATATTACTTGACATCTAATTTGCATGATAATGTTTAGGTTAAAACATTTGCATATATTGTTAATGTTACATATAATATGCAGTCCCTTATATATTTTCTAAGTTAACGTATTACAATGAAAACCATGAGCCCCATTCAATTGCAAGCCCGCGTCTTGCGGGATGTAGGCCGTATGTCTGCGGGCGTGCTGCGGATTTCTGTTCGTCTTCGAATCAGGAGCTATTCCATTGAGTAAGGGCACTAGTTACGGGCCGAAGCCTCAAGCTCGTAAAGCCCTCCTGCAGCCCCAAACTGTTAATGGGCTGGCCAGGATGCGATCCTCTGTTACAATCCAGTCAAGGTATAACATAGTGCAACGCGGGCCTCTCAGCCAATAGACATCGGTCTAGCCGCAGATGATTGAGGGAAATTATAAAGTTGCGTTCTACCCGCCCATGCGTTGACTGTGTTGTATTTTCTTCCAAAGTAACACGCGGGTCCCGGAGTTGGTGGTTTGTTATAGACAGAGAGAGATTAGGAAAGTTTTGAGAGCAGTAATTTGCATTTTGGTTTATTTTTATTATACTATTTACAATTTTGCACTTAATCCTTGTTTACACATATTTATAGATTACACCTAATAGCAATACACATAATTTAAAGAACACACATAGAGACACATATGGATAGGTCGCTCCATACAACCCCCCCACCCCATACCATCCCCCACACACCATCCCTCAACAGTTATTAAATACACATAATACACAAATTTTTTCCATCATACAAATAAAGCCAAACATTATTTTGATTCATTTGGGATTTAAATTGAGGGAGGGGAGAGGAGTGGAGAGGCGGGAAGGAGGAGAGATAGGAGAGAGAGGTGGCCCTGGGGATTGGTGGAGAGGAGGTGAGGAGTGGAGAAGAGGAGAGGAGCGGAGGAGGTGGGGAGTGGAGGAGAGGAGGAGGTGGGCAGTGGAGGAGAGGAGGAGGAGGTTGGGAGTGGCAGAGGAGTTGCAGGAGTAGCAGCAGGAGGTGAAGGAGGAGCATGAGGAGGAGCAGGAGGTGGTGGAAGTGGTGGAGGCGGAGAATTGAGAGTGGAGAGGATGAGCTGTGTGGTGGCAGGGCGGCCCTTGCACCAGGCATATTTAGACGAGAGACAGAGGGGGAGGTGCCTGGTCCCAGGGGGCCGGTAGGGAGGCAAGGATTCCCATCCACAGTCGGGAGGGCAAGAGGCTAAGGGAAAGCACAGGGCATTGAGCTACACGCCACAGGTGTGTCGTTGGTGCCATCTGTGGCCACCCTGTGATCCTTGCGGGGGGGGGGAGGGGGTAAAGTCAGGCCAGGGCCTAGGGCCCAGACATGGAAGGAGGTAGCGGCAGAGGCTACAGCAGTGGGCACAGTGAAAAGGGATGTGAGGTCCGTTAAGCACCGTTTTGACAACATCAGGGCCAAGGTGGGGATGATGGCCAAGGAGGACAAGAATGTGACTGTGTGATATAGTGAGTGGGAGAATGGTGGCCAAGGACCTTCTGAGCCAGGTGCCCGCTGCTGGAGTTTCAGGCCTGGTGGCCCAGCAGGACCCAGCCTCCATGTCAGGTAAATATCACATACACCAACATGCTGCCACATGTACATCACACACACCACACATGTACATGATGACCAACAAGGACACTGAATTGACAAATCCCTGTCATTCCTGGGCACAACCACAGTAATCAACCAATTGGGAGTCCATTTATTGGTGTGCCCACTGCAGCCTATGCAGTTACAGAACACAGCCAGAATCAAGACCAAGAACCAAAGAATTGATCACATCTAGCAATTTATAGCTAATCTGAGTTGCAGTTAGGAAAGGAATACAGGTTCAAGCCTAGATGTGAGATAGTTAGGAATGCACACAAAACAATGTATAATTCATCATACTAATAACATATACCATTCTTTTCTCTCTTTCAGTATCAAGGAGGCCTGGGTCCAGTAGTGTGTGAGGGACAGGGGCGTCAGCTCCATGAGAGCAGGAAGTCGAGGAGCCAGCCCCCCCAATCAGGAACCGGCGCAGGGTGAGGAGGAAAGATCAGGACCTGAGAGCACTGGTTTGGAGAAGAGGATATCATCTGGCTAGTGGGGTCAACAGCAGGACCCCACTATCACCCTCCTCCAGAGACTGAGCATCTGGCCAGGGCCCTCCTAGCAGAGGCACCAGCCGGACTTGACCCCACCTCCTCCTCCCCTCAGCAGTGCATCAGGTTGGCCGCCACCACCGGGCCCACCAGCACCACACCCTTATTTCCCCATGCCCCAGCTGGGCCCCAGACCCTCCCCACTTGAACATAAGCACCGCCACCTTCTCACCAGGCCACGCCCCAGAGGGCTCCATCCCCAACATCAGGTCAGGCTTTTGATATTGTCTACAGATCTTAAAACATGCGGTGTGACATATGCATAATAGAGGAAATTGGGAAGAGGTCAAATGCATTTTCATTACACTGTTTAAGCATCAGAGTAGAGAGAGGGACAGTCAACAAGGATGGAGACACAGGAGAGTTAGAGAGAGAGAGACCTCAGCTGGAGATAACATTGATGGCAGAAAGAGAGAGATGCATGAGACATGGAAAGAGAGGGACAATAGAAAGAGAGTAAGGTGTGAGAGGGAGTACGAGAGATTTCGAAAGGAAAGTAAGAATATAATATTTTTCCAGAGGAAAAGAGACATTAGGCAAAGAGAAGGAGGAAGAGATGTTTGGAGGTAGAGCTACCACATGGGAGGGGGGAACACAGACATGGAATGAGGGAGCTAAGACCCCATGTGAAGTGGAGAGAGAGAAATACATAAAGCGAGATAGGCATCAATAGCACAGAGGGAGACATTAGTGGGAATGCAAAAGAGACTTATCTAGGGAAGAGAGACAGCACAAAGAGAGAGAGACATGAGCCAAGGTGAAGGGAGGTATATGTTGATAGGATTGTGTAAAGCATAGTCAGACATTTTGGGTAAATAAACATGACGTTATATCTATTCATTATAATTTATTTGAATAGTCCAATATATCTGGAGATGCTGGCCTTCATGTGTCAGCAGAGGGAGTGTCTCCGGGGGATCCAGGCCAGCATCTCTGCCAATCATGAGGAGGCATGCCCAGCCTGGCCAGGCGCAATAGGGAAGAGAGGAGGCATCATCTAAGAGTCCTAAATGGTAGCCTGCTCAGGATTGGGGTGGACAAGAGTGTATTCCAGAAAGTGACTGCAGATGCATGCAATGTGCCTCAGCCCCGCCTCCTCCCCGGATGCATCCCCATCTACCCTCAGCCTGGCCCCTCCTCTCCTCCCCCATGCCTTCACCTACGCCACTGCAGGTACCGCTGCCTCCCAGGGTGATGCCCCCACCACCACCAATGAGACTGCGGCCGGCCACTGGGGATTGGGGCCCCGAGGCTAGGCGGAGGAGGACCTAGGGGCTGCGCAGATGTTTGTGCCTTCTCAACAGCACTCCTCAGTGACAATCTGGTGGTCACAATGTTAACCTAATCTAGCGTGGCTACAGAGTCTTGGATCTTGGCCTATGTGATGGTGATATTTTGTATGCAGATGGCTATGGCACATGGTCCATGACACTCTTCTCTATGGACAGGTGGGGTTAAGTTTAACATTTCACCAATTGATGGTCACTGAGGAATTTAGAAGAGATGCTGCAGTCCCTATCTGTTTTAAGGCCTTATTTTGTAGTTGTTTTCTTTTTTGTTTTGTTTTAGGTACAATTCAGGTCCATGAAGGCATCTTCTGCATCTGCAAGCATTGTGAAGGAAATGTATGAGGTTTAAGGTTTTCCCAGTGCCTCTCAGGTAGACATTACTTCAATGATATCCCCTCCTTAACATGGAGCTCCCACAATTCTAAAGCTATCATGTAGCCAGAAATCTAAGATATGATTGCTGTTAGCTTAAATGTAGATTAATACCGTTATGGTGCTGGACTTTCAAGGTCTCACAATGGCATGTTAATGACAGCCAGCATTAATGTATATGCACTAGTGAAGCATGTGATCCTGATCTCAATATCAGTCTGAGAACAGATCCTTGTGTCTGAAGTAAGTAACAGTGAATCTGGCTGCTGACCTTTGTATCCTCTCCGTATTAATGGGTATTTTCCCCTATTGCTGATATCATGAGTATCCTTTAACATGTGCTAACACCTGTATAGCTGATGGATATAGTGATATTAATGTTGATGAACAATATCATATTGTGAAGGTGATAGTACACCTTGACCACTGACGCTGGTCACAGCTAAGCATTTAACGTATATACTCGAGTATAAGCCGAGTTTTTCAGCCCTTTTTATAAGGCAAAAAAGGGCCCCCTTGGCCTTTTACTAGAGTAACTCCCCCCCTCGTGTCTCTCTAACCCTCTGTGTCTCTCTAACCCCCCCATGTGTCTCTAACTCCCCGTGTTTCTCTGACGTCACATGTGCGCCGGCGCCGGGTCAAGGAGCGGAGGCCGGAGCACAAGCAGGTAAGTGAGGGGAGAGGGGGGAGGTATTTAGGGGGTTTAGGTGGAGGAGGGGGGTTGAGGGGGTTTAGGTTAAGGAGGGGGGTTGAGGTTGAGGAGGGAGGTTGAGGATGAGGAGGGAGGGTGAGGATGAGGAGGAGGGGTTGAGGAGGGGGGTTGAGGATGGGTGGTTGAGGAGAGAGGATGAGGATGGGGGGTTGAGGAGGAGGTTGAGGATGAGGATGGGGGGTTGAGGAGGGAGGATGAGGATGGGGGTTTGAGGAGGGGGTTGAGGATATGGGGTTGAGGTGGGAGGTTGAGGAAGGGGTTGAGGATGGGGAGTTGAGGAGGGAGTTTGAGGATGAGGAGGGAGGTTGAGGATGAGGAGAAGGGGTTGAGGTTGAGGAGGGGGTTGAGGATAGGGGGTTGAGGATGGGGGTTGAATAGAGAGGATGAGGATGGGGGGGTTGAGGAGGGGGGTTGAGGTTGGGGGGGTTGAGGAGGGAGGATGAGGAGGGAGGTTGAGGAGGGGGTTGAGGATGAGGAGGGGGTTGAGGAGGGGGTTGAGGATGAGGAGGGAGGTTGAGCATGAGGAGGGAGGTTGAGGATGAGGAAGGAGGTTGAGGATGAGGAGGGAGGTTGAGGATGAGGAGGGAGGTTGAGGATGAGGAGAAGGGGTTGAGGAGGGTGGTTGAGGTTGAGGAGGGGGGTTGAGGATGGGGGTTGAGAAGAGAGGATGAGGATGGGGGGTTGAGGAGGGGGGTTGAGGATGGGGGGTTGAGGAGGGAGGATGAGGAGGGAGGTTGAGGAGGGGGTTGAGGATGAGGAGGGGGGTTGAGGAGGGGGTTGAGGATGAGGAGGGAGGTTGTGGATGAGGAGGGAGGTTGAGGATGAGGAGGGAGGGTAAGGATGAGGAGGGAGGTTGAGGAGTGGGGTTGAGGAGGGTGATAAGGGAGGGGGGAAGGAAGGGAGAGGTTGGAAGAGACACAGGGAAGGGAGAGGGGAGAAGAGATACAGGGAAGGGAGAGGGGAGAAGAGACATGGAGAGGGAGGGGGACACAGAGGGCACAAGAGGGACACAGGGGGCAGCACATTTCCCACCCTTGGCTTATACTCAAGTCACTCATTTTACCCAGTATTTTGTGGTAAAATGGGTGCCTCGGCTTATACTCGGGTCGGCTTATACTCGAGTATATACGGTATTGTGATTGAGATCACACATCATTATTAATGGTCATGGCCAGTGAGAGTGAGTTATCCAGATAACTAGCTAATAGTTAGTAATGCTTGCAGATGGGAATCTGGTGAGTTGGTATATTGTTACAGTTACAGTACTTAGCACTGTACTGTACATGCATGTTGATTATTTTTTTACCGCTTTTTTCAGATTTTTGTTTTGTCACCACACTGTATATGTGAAACTGGATTGCATTACACAGTCTGGAGGTTTAAGCATCTGTTTTATTGAGCAGATCTAGGCAAATTGTAAGTGCTATGCACATGAATGGTTTCTTCAATTAAATGGAGTGATTTCTGATTAATTTTTCACCAGATTCTGGTTGCATTGGTGTAGTGACCACATGTGACCCTGGTAGGTGCTATGCATCATGCTTATTCTAGACTATGACATTACCCCCCTTTAGGTATCCCCTTTTTCCCACAAGCCTCTTCCTCTCCTGGGATCCACCCACACCACAACTATGATAATAATGCACAGTCATGTCCATTTCTGATAGTGCTCTGTGTATGAAATAAAGCTTTGTTATACCGTCCTCACCGTGTCCGTGTGAATGAAGCTGTGAGCTATACCATGTAGGGCCAGTGTAGGGGGACAGATCATAGCAGAGAGGTCAGACAGATCACAGTCCACTAGAGAAGGAACTGGCAACCCACTCCAGTATATTTGGCATGCAAACCTTGTGGATATGCGCAGACAGAAATATTGGTAAGTGTGCTGCAGTCCATAGCGGAACAGAGAGTCTGACACAACTGAGGGACTGAACAACCATATGTCAAATGTTCCCCTGGTACTTGATATATGTCATGTGGAGGTGTAATTTGGCCACTATTTGTTTTCCCAATACAGATGTGATGAGTGAACTGTATATAAGATCTTTGTATTTTTAGGGTCCATATTAGAGCCTCTGTGAGTGAAAAAGGGTTAATATGGCAGCCATTTGCATGTATTTGTGTTGCAATTTAATGAGGTAGCGTGTCTGTAATAGCTTTCATGTTATCAATGTTATTTTTTGCAATATTTGATATTTGGAAATTGTTGTGCAAGTAATTCTAATGCCTTCCATTGCTTTCCCCATGTATTGAAGTGCATTGGTGTTTTTATAATTGTCATTTGCAGTGTTCCTAACTAGTCTGTAAACCCTTTGCGGGTCCTATTTGGAACCTGTAAGCTTTGGGCCACCATTTGGCGTTTGAGGGCTTAAGTGCGTGTGCGGTGTTGAGCGATTTTTGCAATTAAATAGCAATTTGCGATTTTAGCTCTTCGAAGTCTTGCGGCTGTGAAATATCAAAGGCGTCGGGAGGTTGTAAGTTCCCGGTTTAACCATCGCAAAGTTTTCAAGACGTTAACCTGTAAACCGTTCAGAGCCTGATAAAAAAACAATCGAATAGGAAGTTAACTTGCAGCCTCACTTATGGGCTATAGTGCGATAACTCAATTGAATGAGGCTCCATGGATTTAGAGAATAATATTCGAGAATAACATTATCTCTCCAATATCTACAAATTTACAATGAAAGGTGCATAGAAAATGCTTTAGAGGGGAAGGTCAAAGCCTTGTTTCCCTAAACTGCAGTTTATTCCTAAAAGTGTGTATTTATAAAATAACTACCATTATTGCTCTTGAATATTCGTTACTACCTATTTCTAGCACTTATTTAAGGGGAATTTTCCCCACGTTTATAAATTCACATCTTAGTTCTGTCCAGCACATCCTGAAACTTATGTTATAAATTCATTAAAATATTAATAGAAGTGCTGCCAAAGTGTGACCATTATTATGAAATGAAAGTACAGAATATTCTGTGCACGTACAGCTTTATTCTACATAATTAACTCTTTATTATTCATACACGTACACATATAATCTGCACATATTTATAGGAATATTAATTGTGTGAAAAGAATATACCAAAATCCTACCACAGATTTAAAATAGATGTTTAATAGATCTCAAAACCCCCCTAATTTTTTGGTACAAACTGCCCCACTAAATAACACACTTTTTTAACATAAGTTTTGCCATTTAACCATCTATTATGGAACTTTTTCCTTGATCTGTGTAAGATAGCTAAATGTCCCCATAACTTTGTGCTTGTCCTAATTGTTAAAGTAATTTTGACCTGAATGGAGTATCTCGAGAGGGGTTTCCATAGAGTAGCATTGTGGGTGTGGTTGTTTAGTTGTTCAGTTATGTCTGACTTTCCGTGACCCTATGGACCGCAGCACGCCAGGTACATCTGTCAGACACTGCCGCTTTGAGCTCTAACAAGTTCATGTTCATTTCTTCAATGACCTCATCTATACATCACAGTTCCATTCACCATCAGGACTGAGCAGTCACTTATTCAGGGGCACAGCCAGTGACACTGGGCCTCATACCATATACCTGAGCAACTGACATTTTTCCAGTTCCATTCACCTTAGTTTGTTCTCCCTCCAGACCTGTAGCCTGACACACCACCATCTTGTCTTCTGCCGCTAAACTCATTTAACATGCAGTCCAACTCACCTTTTCCACACCCATCCACCTATTATTTGTGTTACTTTAAGTGCTGGTTTCTGCACTATCACCTCCATTTTTACAGCTGATACCGCCTCAAACCTAATCACTTATTAACCCCCTACTCTATTTTCAATTACTTGCAGAGCCTTTGTTTCTCCCTTTTAGTAACTTCACATTTTATTTCATTAATCCTTTAGTCTGTACACTTCTGAACTCTCAGTCATGCAAGGCACTTTGTATAAAAGTGTCACGTGTATGATTGTTAGTTCAAGGAGAAGGTCATCAACTCTTTTTGTATCATTCTGTCAAATTATGTATTATCATACTCATTTTTTTATTCAATGCTTTTACCACTGTGATCTGGGTTCCATCCCAGTCAGGGAACCAATTTGGAACCCGTAAGCTTTGGTTTCGCCATTTGGCATTTGCGGGCTTGAGTGCAGGTGCGGTGTTGAGCGATTTTTGCAATTGAATAGGGATTTTCAATTTTAGCGATCGGTAGTCTGAATGCAGGGTTGGGCCTGGTCAGTACTTGGATGGGAGACCACCTAGTAATTCCAGGAGCTGTATGCTGTGGCCCACTGGAGAAGGAACTGACAACCCACTCCATGCTGAATGATTCAAACACACACTAAAAAATTACACATATATACCATAACTTCTTCAAGTGCACTCTCACCTACATGCAGGCTCAGACAATATATGATTTACAGCACATGTTCTATACTTAAATGCCCCTTTGGGCAAAACAATTTGTTTTATATACATGTTTTAATTAAGTTAATCATTGTTAATTTAAGCTTTATATAAAATGTACACTCACTTCTAAGTGATTCACAGTATCTAGCTCAGTGATTCTCAAAGGGTATGCCGCGGGAAACTGGTATGTCTCAAGTTTTCGCTAGGTGTGCCTTAAAATGTTGAATATTATGTAAAAGATATTGCAAATAAAAGCCAATTTATAGATAATTTGGTTTATTGTACCCAGCATACATTCTATGGGGTAGGTAGAACTTGAAGTTGAATTGAAATCAACAGAATCTGCTACTCTCTAAAAGGGACTTTTCTCCATCCATCATGTAGTTTTGCCAACATTTAGTGTGCCACGGGTCCTCATTGCAAAAGATATTGGGCCATGAACAAAAACAGCTTGAGGACCACTGTTGGAAGTAGTATGCCCACCGCTGTGGGAGTGTCCTTACAAAAATACATTGCTGCAGGTCACAGGTGTGCAGGATGGCAGCCTACTGTAGAGTATACAGGAAGTAAGAGGGGCTTTCCAGAAGCTGAGAAACTGTAGAGCTATAATAAGTAAGTGAATTAAAATTTTATAAGAAATCAAATTAAATTAAATAAATGAAATTAACACATTTTATATAAACAAAATATTTGTCTAAAGTGTCAATTAAACTCAATCACTCTGACTCTCTGCTTACTCTCTCATGTCCACTATCCCTAGCTAGAGACAATACTATATGTCTATTTAATATAGGGTGACGATTGACTTACAGCACATATTACAGTCTAGTTCCCACACTCTCTCACCCGCACTCTCATTCCCACTCACAGACTCTCTCAAATACTCATTGGAGTTTTAAAGCCATTTGTTTACCTGACCAAAAGTGTCTTGGGTAAAGTAATTCCATCAAAATACTATAATATTTAAACAAGTTCCAAACTTGATAAACAAATATTTTAACATAACTACTATAAAATATTAATATTGAACTTCTCTACCTCCTTGTCACATGGGCCAAAACGTCTCTTGCAGATGTATCTTCCTTCCTATCTCTTTCCCACGTTTTGTTGTCAAGTTACAATATCTTACATCTTGATTTGGGCTTAGGGAACTGTTCCCAGCTTTTAATCACAGTAAAGGAATTATATTTCCATCAATAGATTGCAATCGTCTCTTTCATGTCATGATACCGGTTTGTTGCACTTTGTAATCATTTATCATTTTCAATTTTTAAACCAAAAGAAGCAAAAATTAAGGCTGCAGTTAGAAAAAAAAAATAGATGGACAAGTCTGTTTTTGTTTAAAGACGATATTTAGAATGTGAAAAATATGAAAACTTCACGGTTGCTTTCTTGATTAATAGAAGTGTATTTATTTAATATCAACTTTGCTGTAATGTAAAACTACTACTCGTTTGTCCCGTCATAAATGACGGTATCATATATTTTTTCCTCCACTCCCTTTCCCCTGTATCTCTTTCCCCCCTATCCCTCCCCCTTTCCCCCTCTGTCTCTTTCCTCCCCTTCTCCTGTGTCTCAACCCCTCCCCTGTATCTCTTCCCCCCATGTCTCCCCCATCCTGTATATCTCTCCCCTGTGTCTCTGTCCCCTCCCCTGTGTCTCCCCCCTCCTCCCTACCCTGTGTCTCTTTCCCCCACTCTCTCCTCTGTATTTCTTCCCCCCTCCCCTGTGTCTCTTTCTCCCATATCTCTTCCCCCCTGTCCCAGGTGTCTTCCCTGTATCTCTGCCCCCTCCCCTGTGTCTCTTTCCACCTCCCCATGTCTCTTTGCCCCCCTTTGCCACTTTGCCCCACTCCCCTGTGTCTCTTCCCCCTGCAATTTCCCCTGTATCTCTTCCCCCCTCCCCTGTATCTCTTTCCCCCATGTCTCCCCCTCCTGTATATCTCCCCCTGTGTCTCTGCCCCCTCCCCTGTGTCTCCCCCCTCCTCCCTACCATGTGTCTCTTCCCCCCACTCTCTCCTCTGTATCTCTTCCCCCCTCCCCTGTGTCTCTTTCCCCATATCTCTTCCCCCACTGTCCCAGGTGTCTCCCCTGTATCTCCGCCCCCCTCCCCTGTGTCTCTTTCCCCCTCCCCATGTCTCTATTGTCCCCCTTTGCCTCTTTGCCCCCCTCCCATGTGTCTCTTCCCCCACTCTCTCCTCTGTATCCCTTCCCCCTCCCCTGTGTCTCTTTCCCCATATCTCTTCCCCCCTGTCCCAGGTGTCTCCCCTGTATCTCCGCCCCCCTCCCCCGTGTCTCTTTCCCCCTCCCCATGTCTCTATTGTCCCCCTTTGCCTCTTTGCCCCCCTCCCATGTGTCTCTTCCCCCACTCTCTCCTCTGTATCCCTTCCCCCTCCCCTGTGTCTCTTTCCCCATATCTCTTCCCCCCTGTCCCAGGTGTCTCCCCTGTATCTCCGCCCCCCTCCCCTGTGTCTCTTTCCCCCTCTCCATGTCTCTATTGTCCCCCTTTGCCTCTTTGCCCCCATCCCCTGTGTCTCTTTGTCCTCCCTCCCCTGTGTCTTTCCCCTCCCCTGTGTCTCTTCTCCTCCCCCTCCTCCCAAAGCCGATGCGGGCATGGCAACACAAGTGTGTACGCTCGTTATGAAGTGTTACACACTCACACTCATTATATTAGTGATACAGCATCATTACATTGCACAGCTTGATTTATTGGCTGTGGTTATTGATACCTGTTACTCGAACAGATTAATACTTATTAATATTAATAGTTGAAGAGTGGAATAAGGAGTGTTGGAAACCAGTAGGATACTTCTTCAAATATATACCTAAAGGCTTTAGAATAAGTCATGTTGTACCAGGCCTAGGGAGGCACATTTTAAGGGGCAGCAATTAGTCAGATATGACTATAGAAGATGAGTGGGAAGGGGACAAGTAACTAATATGGACAGGATTGTAGTGTATATGTCAGTGGCCAAAGGACCAGCAAAAAATTGCCATCTACCAATATAGTCACAGAAAACATTTCAACACATATAGAGCCTTATTCAATTGCAAATTTGCTACAATTACCGATTCAATTGAACAAGCCCTCAAGTTACAGGCCCAAATCCTAACCCATAAACCATGTACCCGTAAGTTGCATTTCAGAGAGTTATCATGATTTCAATAAAGCAATACCGTAACTACTGATTTAGAAACAGCCAATAGTAAATGTGACCGTCATCATGACATCAGTAAAACATGGAGGTTACATGTCAATCAATTAGCGTTCAGGGGTCTGATATGCAATGGTACACGCAATCCTGCAATGTGCAAAATAATAAAAATGAATGAAGGAAATGTTCTAGTCCATGTGGGTGGCCTGATATGTATTAACTTATTGATTCCCGAGATTGATATAACACCAAAATAACACATATAACTTATTTTTTTTGATTGCAGACTTGCGAACTTGAGGCAGTATTGATGTTTTATTTGCATCTACAGTGCTTCGAACAGGTGTTAGACCCCCTTGTGAGTCCTTTCTGGTACCCATAGGATTTTCTCCTACATTTGACATTTACGGGTGTGGAATATATGTGTGGGCTTGAGGAATTGTAGCAATTGAATAGCGATTTTAGCGATTGTAACTCTTGCGGGTTTGAAAGATCAAAGGCTTAGATGAGCTGTAAGTTACGGTTTTGACCACCGCAGGGATTTTCAGCTTGTAACGTTGCGGCTTGCAAAAAGACGCTAATTGAATAGCAAATTAATTTACTGGCTCCATTATGGGCTACTGTAAACAACAATATCTCAATTGAATAAGGCCCATAGTCTACAGACGTATTGCACTCTACTGACACACCACATATGTATGACAAGTGAACTATAATTTACTTTACACTTTGCCCCACATTTTACATACTGCTGGACATTGACCGTGTGTGGCTCTCACACAAGTGTTTGTGAACTATGGATTTTGGCGGCAGTCATTTGGTTGGGACAGAAGAGTGGCTAGATAGACAGCAAGACCCTAGTGGTCATTTTGGAGTAAAAAGACCCTACAGAAGTATGTTGTAGAGGACAAGAAGTATTTGAACATCCACGATCAAATAAGGAAAGCCCAATGAGATTGAATAAGAAATGTAAGCAATAAAGGGCCAGAAGATTCGCCCCATGAAGCAAGAGACACTTGGAAATATGTCTTACTGATGTCAGGATGCTAAATATTTTATGGTGGGTAGAAATGTGATCGAAAAAGCTTCCACTGTAGATCCAGGAAGGAATGAAAACAACATTCTGAGTAGACTTACATGTCTCATACAGGCCCAAAGCTTCTCAGTAAAGAGTATTTCCACTGTGGATAAGTAACATACCATCTTTTTTGCCTCAATCCGGGTAACAAGGGAAATCGGTTGGGACTATTGGCCCTGCTCTCAGGCAGGCTGAATAACATAGCTATGGATTAGCGTACCATGCCAGAACCCACTCACAGATTGCAGTTTCACTCTTATATGGGGCTCATCTATTTGAGGTGGGTTCTACCAACTGTAAAATGGGGCTGCAGACCAGACACTAACAGCCTCATTCAATTGCCCCGTTTCTGAGGTCCGGGCTCGCAAGTAAACATCGCAAGCTACTTTGCTATTCAATTGGCTTTCGTTTGCGGGCTCCGATCGAGTTATGTACTGCAGAGAGTCGAGATTGCTAAAATCGCAAATCCATATTCACTTGCTCCGATTTTTCCGCACTAACCACTCCATCAAGCCCACAAATGGCTAAACTCGAACCACAGGTTACTGGAACAAAGGTGCTCTAGCAAAGGGCTTAATTACAAATCAGAGCACTGTAAAAGCAAATATAAAATCAATACAGCGCTGTAAATGATGGAGAACATAATGCAGAACATTCTCAAGCTTGCACATCGCCAAAATATAATACTTTATTTCATGTTTAATTTCCATCCAAAGTCCTATGGACTTCAACCGCCAAGCCTGTAGGACTTTGATATCCAACCTCCATATTTCATTGAAGTCCTACTGGCTTGAATAATGAGTTATGGGCTTGGAGGTCATTCAAACCCGTAGGACTTTGGAGTAGATCCAGGAAAGAATGAAAATATCATTGTGAGTACACTTAATAATGTCAGGATAATCCTAGTATACAATGTGGTTGTCTATAGAGACTGTGTCAGGAAGTTATCTGACAACATATCACTCAGAAGTCACCAGCAGTCTCCAGAATGACACAAGACGTTGTTGTTGAAGAACAAACAACATCTAGTTTATGTGAAGAAGTGTTTAGATATGGGACACATCTGGTTATGTGATTTAGCACTACGCACAACTAGTATCCCAATGCACCTAGTAAAGTACGGACTATAAAAAAAATATATTGCTTTCAGTTATTGAGAAGTTGTGCCATAATAATCTTCATAATTCATAATTGCATATAAACTGTGTTCATGCTGTGGGGTTCTCATTTTAGCTTCTTCTGTAGGATTTATTACTTTTTCAACATTGTAAAACATGTTCCTATTTTTAGGTGTTGATCTAAAAAAGAGTATATTTTAAATATATCATCATTGTGGCCCTTTTAACTAAAATAGATAGAATGGAGAGACTAGATGTGTCTATGGTTTCTTTTTTTTGTGTTGTTCAGTCGGTTCCCGCTCTCTGTGACCTCATGGACTGTAACACACCAGGACATCTTTATGTCCATGGTCATGTTGATCCACTTGGTTGTCATGGCAGAGATACTGGAGTGGGTTGCAAGTTCTTTCTCCAGTTGTCCATGGCATACACCTCCTGGTATTCCTAGGTGGTCTCCCATCCAAGTACTGACCAGGTCCAACCCTGCTTGTCTTCAGGGTGATGTGACCTCTTGGTTCCCTTACTGGAATCGAACCCAGGTCGCAACGGTTAAAGTACCAGATCCTAACCACTGGACCTTAGTATAATATAGAATTATTTTCATTATTTTGTTTATTTAATTGTATATTTGGTGAAGGTGCAGCTTAAATATTTCTGTTGTGTCTAAAACATATTTGGAATTAAAATAAATAACTAGATAAAATAAGCACTTTAAACAAAATCAGTCTAAATAAGAAATTATTTTTATTTCATAATTAAAATGATATAAATTTATTAATAATTACTAAAATGCAGAAAAAGCACCACAAAAAATAATGATGTGTATTTAAATAAGATTTTTTTTAATTTCAAAATGAAAATGGTATCAATTTATTAATATTTACTAGAATTCAGAAGAAACGCAATAATAAAAAAATATGTAGTGTATTTAAATAAGAAATGGTGCAAAACTACTTTTATAAATGTACATTAAGCACAATTCAGTTTCTATTTTTTAAACAAAAATAAAATATATTATAGTTAAAAATAAAATAAATATACAGGTTTTTAAATGTTGGTAAAAGCTTTCTAATTAAATTACTGTCTGCGATATAAATTTTAACACTGGCTCCATCGCGCCGAACACGTATTAGACGGGTTATTTAACACTTCAAATTAGGAATAAAGTGATGCTCAATCTATTCTTTTCTCTCTTTTTCAAACAAATGGCTGGGGGTATTACAATTTATTTGGTTTTTCCGAACTGGTAATCTTAAACGTGGAGTGAATGGAGTGAAGTCTCTTATCAATCCATAACATCTGCTGCAGTGTCAGGTGATGAAATGAGTCTCCCTTGGGCTCAGGACAGCTGGGATGGCTTTCTTAATGCAGTGGGTTATTGTGCAAACAAACAGGCGCTGATACGGTCTATGGTTGTCACAATTATTCAGTCGGGTGATACATCTTCCTGTATTAGCTGCTTGAGTAGCCCTATTCCTCTCCAGCTAAAATGCCCAGCCTGCAGCCAAAGGCTCCAAAACACCTCGTGTGTCCCTGTGGGGAGTTTGTTATAAGATGAAACCACCCAAGAAATTAAAAAAAGATCAAATTAAACACATAGAAAAATGTCAAGTGACGCAGTTAATGTACATATTGAAACACAACTCAGTTATTATTGACCGGGGCATAGTAAATATGGCTTTCCCAATAATGCACACCACACAGTAACAATACTCACACTTGTGTTGGGGTTAAACGGCCAGGGATTCTTTATTGACACCACCATTTTTATATTATAAACAAAATAACGAAAAGAAGTGCTTGCCCACCCACCACTGGCCTTCAAGGGAACGCTTTGCCGCCTGAGTGCTCCCACCCCAATATCTTATATTGCTGCTGTTACCCACTGTGGGCAAGCACCCCCGCCTCTTACCAAACAGGGATCTATCCCATTTCAAATTCTCTGACAGTGACAGCAGCAGTTGCAGCAAGTGGCTCATAGATGGCGCTGTTGACATTTTGCGGCGCTGCTAATATTTGAGACAAATTGTAACCTTAGAAGGTTATCCTAACCCTTATACTAACCCTAACCATCTACCTAACTCTATGGTATCGGCACTGAAAATCGGCAACGCCATCTAGCGGTTGGTGGCCACCACTGCTGGGGAAAGGACCCCAACCAGTTGTGATAATGATACCTTATTCATAAATAAACCAACTAGCCAAACCTTCGGGCAGGGGGAGGGTGTGTGGAAACCTATAGCTCACTGACCTAGATGTAGTCCCACCTTGGATGTCATGATCCCTTCTACCCTACACACTACTACACGAACCCTGCAATTTCACTATTTCCCGTCCTATTCCTAACCCCAGTCAAAGACCCACTAACCTTAACTGCGTTCGGCCGTGGGTTACTTTATTATTCTTTATTTGTAAGGCGCCAGCATATTCTGTAGCGCCATACAGGGGTTAAATACAAGGCAGAGATGATGTAAACATGTCACAAAAGAATGGAGGGCCCAGTCTTTGAGCTTAAAATCTAAATAATATAGCAAATTTCCCAAAGCAAATTTTACAGAGAAAAGTCTGTAAAAAAAGAAAATGGAGAAAATGGAATATGTATAACAGAATAAAATATACGCACTGCCATAAATGTAGACATTGAAATACAGCTAATTTGTTGCTAAAAACCAACAGTGCTAAGTGTTGTTGTTCAGTCCATGATCCTCTCGGTTTTCTTGGCAAAGAAACTGGAGTGGATTGCTAGTTCCTTCTCCAGTGGACCACAATTTGTCTAACCTCTCTGCTATGACCTGCTCATCTAAGGTGACCCTAGATGGGCTCACAGATACACACCCTTCATCACAACAGGTAGATGTGCTAGGAGTAGAACACATTATATTTATTTCAAAAACATTGTGTTATTACAAAAATATTACATATGTAAAAGTGACCTCAGCCTGTGAGGCTTCTGAGGTTGTCGGACCAAACAGACGCTTGGACTAAGCCACTTGGACCCTGTAAAAGAGCACTGCGCGTGAGACTATCTGTGATCACCTTCTTAAGTGTACAAGACTTTTTTATATGTAATATATAGCATTTTGCACAACACATGGTTTACACTATTTGTGAATTTTTTATTTTTTGATGGGGTGGAAAATACTGGACCCTGAAATGAATAGATTCTGTTCTTTGGAGTGTGATATATGGTGGTGGATCATACATATATTAATGCCCATTACAATTTGGGCTTGGTCACATTAGCTGTGAGTATAGCTTCACAAGGCACAACCCCTGAACACACTTCTCCCCTAATCTAGCCTCACTTTGCATTAGCTCCCCATCTATAAACGTGAGGTTCCTAACCCACACACCCAGCCGCCAAAAAACAAGTTATTAGGGTGTCAGATTCACATTAGTGTACAGTTATCGAAAAACGCACTTGCTAAAACTCAAAGGCTTGCAAAGCACTAAAAAAAGTACGATTAGTATATACTTAAGGGAATTTTATTGCAAACCCTCTCTCTTATTGGCTGTTAGTGCGTATACGGACTAGATAGGTAGAATTTTCCTGTTGTCCCATTTTTATAATCAATTTTACATTACCTAAATTGCATGTTACATACTTAGGGGCCTCATTCAATTGCGATTTGGCCAATTGAATAGGGCTCTATATAAGCACAGACCATATTTTTTTTTACAGAGGTTTTTAGTTAGTTAAGACCTTGTTTTTGGATAGACGTTCACTAAATAAAAACGTCTGTAAAAAAATATGCTATGTGCTTATATAGAGCCCTATTTAATTGGCCAAATCGCAATTGAATGAGGCACATTGTAATTGAGATTGACTTTCAGTCCATCAAGATCAACTTTTTTAGATCCTTTCTGAATATGTGAATGCATTCTAAATTAAAAAAATAAACCCCATAGAAACCTTGTAAGAAAAAAAGAAAATGTTGACTCCAGATACTGGCAATGGGATTCCTCCC
This sequence comes from Discoglossus pictus, assembly GCA_027410445.1. Taxonomy (NCBI): domain Eukaryota; kingdom Metazoa; phylum Chordata; class Amphibia; order Anura; family Alytidae; genus Discoglossus; species Discoglossus pictus. The sequence continues at coordinate 386,366,354 of CM050167.1, read as the reverse complement.
TGGATCAATACTCATTCTCTAGTTATCTGGATAACCCTTAATGCCCCTTTTATTCAAACATATACCAAACCCCTTTTTAAGTTGTCTATTGAATCATGTATCTATAGGTTCCCTGGTGGTCCAGGGGTAAAGATTCAGTGCTTTCACCGCTGTGACCTGGGTTTGATTCAGTCAGGGAACCAATAAGTCACACCACTCTAAAGCTATGCAGGGTTGGGCCTGGTCAGTACTTGGATAAGAGACCACCTTGGAATACCAGGAGCTGTATGCTGTAGCCCACTGGAGAAGGAACTGGCAACCCACGGAGAGAGGGATACGACTAAATGACGCAAAAAGTCTCTGCCTACTCCATGGCATTATTTTTCCCAGTTTTTTATCTTATTTTTGTTAATTGTAAGATCGATAAGAATATTCTGGGTATTAATGTTAGCAACTTCTTATTATTGGGACTGGTTTTGGTTATTAACATATATATTGTTTTATTAAAGTTTGCATGTGCTTCCACATTGATATATCACATATATAGTTGTGAGCGTACGAGTTGTTGCTAATGCTGCGGGCTCGCGTAGCGAGCCAAGGCCCTCGCGTAGCGAGGGCCGCGGCTCGCGCAGCGAGCCAAGGCCCTCGCAAAGCGAGGGCACTGCCTGAGGGTCTCAGTTGCTGGCATGGAGCGCCGTAGGCGCTCCATGCCAGCACCTGAGGACCTCGCAAAGCGAGGGCCGCAGTTGCTGGCATGGAGCGCCGAAGGCGCTCCATGCCAGCAACTGTGACCCTCGCAAACTTCACGTCGCAACCCAAACAGTACGACACACACATTACAACACTCGCAAACAACATACGACACACGTTCACACACATTACGACGCAACTCGCGAACATTACAAAATGTAAAACACAATACATACACACAGCACATACATAAAAAACTTACCTACACCAAGAGGGAGCACCCAGCACCTCAAAAATACAACTTACACCTCGATTTTACTCGAAATAAAACAGTTTAGAGACTAAAAAAAAATCGAAGCGAGAGAAAAAATGGCCGCCGAACAAAACGAAAACGAGGCTACAGCACTCTAAACTCGCAAAACACCACAAGAAACTCGCAAAACACCACAAAACACCTACGGATATTCCGATACAGACGTATACCACACATTACTCGCCATTTTACGCCAATGCAGAAGTACACGACTACGCTAACGGTTTGGGCTCGCGCACGCACAGTGTTACACTGCACACATTCAGCACGCTTACACAGCAGATCCACACCACTAATGCTGCAGCAACATCAAAACACATTCACACCTCTTCCACACAATGCTTTAAAATAGGTAAAGTATATTCATTTATTAATGTATTATATATTTCATTGCATTAGCTACCTTACAATTTCATTGCCGTCATTTTTTGACGGGCAATTCGCTAGTCTTTAATAAACACAAAAGTTGGTACTCACTGGGGTTTTGTAGCACAATATAAGCATGCACATAAGGATTAAAGGTGGTATAAATAAGCGTATAGGTGTAAGCACATTGTATTACCTTTTTTGCTAAAAGGTCATAATTATGTATTTAAATTACTACAGTAGTTTAAGGGAAAAAACATGTTAGTGAAATATGTAACAAACTAAAACATAAGCAGTTGCTTAAGCCATTCATATAAAACCATGTATAGAAAAATCTCAGAATTTTGGAATGCTCTGTTTATGAATAGAGGAATCCATTTTGTGTTTGTTACAACACTTTCCCAGAGCGGAATCATGTGTATCAGTGAGGGGAGTGATGTAGACGAGGGATTAGGGAGAAGTAAAGATTTTCTTTTCCGATTATTGCATCTGGTTAAAATTTACACCACACCATTTCTGCCTCACAGGCCAAGAAGCAAGACTCTTGCATCATTAGATGCAAACACTGTTTCCCAGAAAGATCAGTGCCCCTCTCACAAACATAACTTTAATCAATTATCATTAATATTTTTCTAATTAAAAACTAGCCGTATTACTTTTTCCCTGCTTCATTATGCCCCTAGTAACACTCAAAGTTTTTAGACAAGTATATTTTTTGGCCCTTTAAACTTTAAGCTATGAGGTTCTAAAGTGGTGGTAGAGAAAGGTAAACAGTGAAACAAAGTTAAAAAATCTTTAAAAAAAATTGAAGTACCAGCACACCAAAAAAGTTGAAAATACAATCCTCACACTTACAATAGGATTACTATAAGACAACTTAGTATATTTATCATAGTGGATAAAACCAGAGTTAATAATTTCACCTATGGAGAGGGCGACTGATTTGTTGGGGCTGATATCTACATACTCAAACTGACGTAAACGTCAGGGCATGTTATAGGCTTGCCAGTAAATAGTAATCCATGTAATAAACAGAGAATTGACTGTGAAAATAAGCTTCACCAACTCAGAATGTGAAAGCCTCTACACCCACAATGGCAGGTACGGGGGTCGTAATGGAACCCAGCTAGATGGACCATCAATGATCAAGGAATCTCTCCTGTTAGCCTGTGGTTCCGGATTCCTAAAGGGTATTCTGCACCTGGGCTGTATGGGGATCATGGAGTGGGGTCATGCATGAAGATGGAAGGTTAGAGCAAGAGAGAGTAATATGTTCCCCATAAAAGACAACAGCTCTCTTGCTTGTTTTCTTCAAAATGGTGTAACGGAACCCATCACTGTTTTACCCTGTTTTATGGTTATTATTATGGTTAAAATATGATCCTACTATTATACTGTATGTATGTTGGTTTATGCTCTGCAGAATATTAGCCCAGACTATTGCAGACCTTGGCATAATAGATAATCCTATTACAGAGACTCCTAATAAGATAAGGAAGTCTATTGTATAAAGTGTTTTCATTCTCAGACATAAGAACAAAGAAGGATGATCTAATCATTGTCTGATTGTATCAAAGTTGCCAGGTAGCCTCAGGGAGGTGTGACCCACCTATTGTCCCTCTATGTGTATTGTGTGGCCAAATATGGGCATGTGTATTACCTGTGGCCAAAGAGATGTGTATATATATTTCTGCATATAACAAAATAAAGTCAGTATTCATTTGACTCCCAGATTGAGTGTCGTCCAATATGGGAGGTTGGGAATGGTGAGACTGTAGTGCTTCTTGGATATTTTACCGTATACCAGCGGAGATATTGGATTCGTGTTCCAATTCCGTTACAAATGGTATATCAATTTATTCAAAGAAACTCACACTTTTATCTCCACAACAACAGAAGAAAACATTAAACATTAACATAAACATTATTCAACTTTCAATTATCTTCCCCTACATGCCACGTCTAATGGCATGAGTGCCAGTTTTAATGCTTTGCTGATTTGCTGCTGTGTCCAACCTCTTCACCAATGAGAGCCGTCGACAAGCCCCGGAATCCAAACCAAACAATGGAAGAGCGACAATGCCTTATAAAGGAAACCATCCCCTAGTTAGGAAGACACCAGGGAGTCTAGCGTGGCCATAGATACAGTGCCTTGCTAAAGTATTCACCCCCTTGGCATTTTTCATGTTTTGCTGCCTCACAACCTGGAATTAACATGAATTGTTTGGGAATTTGGATCATTTAATTTACAGAACATGCCCACAACCTTGAAGATTTTTGTTATTTTTTTTATTGTGAAGCAAACAACAAATAGGACAAAATAACAGAAAAAGTCAATGTGCATAACTATTCACCCCCCTAAAGTCAATACTTTGTAGAGCCACCTTTTGCGGCAATCACAGCTCCAAGTCGCTTTGGATAAGTCTCTATGAGTTTGCCACATCTTACCACTGGGATTTTTGCCCATTCCTAGTTGCAAAACAAGTGGGATGGTTTGCGCTTTAAGCCTGACCACAGATTTTCTATTGGATTGAGGTCTGGGCTGTGACTAAGCCATTCCAACACATTTACATGTTTCCCCTTAAACCACTCAAGTGTTGCTTTAGCAGTGTGTTTGGCGTCATTGTTCTGCTGGAAGGTGAACCTCCGTCCTAGCCTCAAATGAAGCACAGAGAGGTACAGGTTTTGCTCAAGAATATCCCTGTATTTGGCACCATCCATCTTTCCCTCAACTCTGACCAGTTTCCAGTCCCGGCTGCTGAAAAACATCCCCACAGCATGATGCTGCCACCACCATGTTTCACTATGGGGATGGTATTCTTTGGGTGATGTGTTGGGTTTGCACCAGATGTGGCGTTTTCTTTGATGGACGAAAAGTTAAATTTTATTCTCAACAGACCAGAGCACCTTCCTCCATACATTTTGGGAGTCTCCTACATGCCTTTTCGCAAACTCAAAACATACTATTTTGATTTTTGCAGAAAGTGATGGCTTTCTTCTGGCCACTCTGCCATAAAGCCCAACTCTATGGAGTGTACGGCTTATTGTCGTCCTATGTACAGATACTCCAGTCTCTGCTGTGGAAATCTGCAGCTCCTCCAGGGTTACCTTAGGTCTCTGTGCTGCCTCTCTGATTAATGCCCTCCTTGCCCGGTCTGTGAGTTTCGGTGGGCGGCCATCTCTTGGCAGGTTTGCTGTTGTGCCATGTTCTTTCCATTAGTTATGAAAGATTTGATGGTTCTCCTGGGCATCATCAAATATTTGGATATTTTTTATAACCTATCCCTGACTTGCACTTCTCAACAACATTGTCCCTTACTTGTTTGGAGAGTTCCTTGGTCTTCATGGCAGTGTTCAGTTAGTGGTGACTCTTGCTTAGGTGTTGCAGCCTCTGGGGTCTTTTAAAAAAGGTGTGTATATGTAATGAGAGATCATATGACACTTAGATTGCACACAGGTGGACATCATTTCACTAATTATGTGACTTCTGAAGGTAATTTGTTGCACCAGAACCTTTTATGGGCTTCATAACAAAGGGGGTGAATACATACGCACTTGACAATTTTCTGTTTCTAAAAAATAGTTTTATGTATATATTTTTCTCATTTCACTTCACCAACTTAGACTATTGTGTTCTGATCCATCACATAAAATTCAGATTAACAAAACATTAAACTTAAGGCTGTAATTTAACAAAATAAGTAAAAAGTCAAGGGGGGTGAATACTTTTGCAGTAACTGTAAGTCATAGAGTAGGGAAATAAACCATGATATCACAGATGGCACGTAGCCACCATAGAACAAGAGGGAACACCAGAAGAGGGTCAGGGGTCACTTCCTGAGCATAATGTTTATGAGGTGTATGTAGTGATGGCATGTCCTTGCTCTCTACCACCTCCTGACTTGGTCCCATATGTCCATCTGTTACAATGTGCATAAAAACATAATTTAAACTCAACATTAAATTTTATTTTGAGAAAAAAACCTGATTTGATTGCAGTGGCAACTAGGTTAACAAGAGTCCATTTGAAGTCCTGTTATGGTTAACAGCAGAGTCAGTGGGGCTTAAGTTCTTGATGTTACAAAACTCTGTAGGGTCAACAGGCTAAGGAAACAAGCAGAGCAGTAGGGCTTTGGGGTCTTCAGGCAGTGGTGGTTGTAGCTCTTTTAGGGAGGAGGTAGTTCGCATTAGGTCCGTCATATGAGGAGCTACTGTAAGAAGAGCAGGAGCAAAGCACTGGGGCCCACTTGACTGTAGGGGTCTGCTGATACATGCAATAGCCTGGGGTAAAGGGGGTAAAGGGGAACTAATTTATTAGGGGAGCTGAGAGGGTAGAAAATTAATGAATTGTTTTTGTTTTTTATTGATACCCACAGGAATCTACTATGCATATATACACACAAATAATATCATATATATCATATATATAGTTGTCGTAATTTCGAGTTTGTTGGTAACGCTCGCAATTATGACAACAATATGCTGGTTGCGCATGCGCAATGAGTGGCATGAGCCCTTGCATGTGCATTGCGCTGCAGAGGTTGCACATGCGCAATTGCGGCATGCGCATTGCACGGCGGGGGTTGCGCATGCGCAATATCCGGTTGGGACTGCGCATGTGCTTTGCGCCGCAGGTATTGCGCATGAAAAATACGCGGCGTGAGCCGCCCATGTGCTTTGCTTTGTGGGTTGAGCATGTGCATTGTGTGGCGAGAGGGGGAAAGGAGACACAATGGAGGGAGAGGGGGAAAAAGGATAAGGGAGAGGGGGAAAAGAGGCAAAGGAGAGGGGGAAAAGAGACACAAGGGAGGGAGAGGGGGGAAGGAGACACAGGGCAGGGAGAGGAAGGGAAGAGACTTCCTCCCCTCTCCCTTCCACCTATTTCTCTCTCCCTCTTTCCCCCTTTTTCTTACCATTTTCTCGCTCTAATTCTCTTATCCTGTTTCTCTCACCCCTTCTCATCTCCCTCCCATCTCCTCTTCATCATACCTCCTATCTCTTGCCCCTACTCTCTCCCATTCATCTCTCCCCTCTGCTCTCTTTTCTTCCTTTTTTCTCATCCCTCCTGATTTTCTCCCATTCTCCGTTTTCTTACATCTCTCTGTCCCCCATTCTCTCACCCTTTCTCATTTTCTCCTCCTCTCCTCTTTGCCCTCTCATCTTCCCATCTTCTGTATCTCCTTCCATCTTCTCTTTCTCCACTTTCTCTCTTCCCGCACCTCTCCCAATACTCTTTCTCCATCTCCATCTCTGCTCTATATCTCCCCCTCCTTTAGCGTGCTTAGTGGGATCCCAATTTTTTATGCAACAGGGCCCTCCATTCACCAGCTTCACCACTGATCCTGCCCTCCGCTGAACCGGCTATTTATAAAATCCATTCCTGCCTACCAGTGTGCATACCGCGACATATTCAATCAATAATTGCAAATCCCTAAAATGGAAGCTTCTAAACAAAATAATAATATATTTTTTTGCACCTGATGTATTTACTGGTTTATATGGAAGGGATCTCCACTTAAGTATGGACAGATAAATGTGCTGATAAATTCATTCCAACATAATTGTGTGCTATATACCCTACAACATTTAACATAATTAGATAACTTACATATTGGCAACAATTATGTCAGCCAATTCGAAGCTCGTATGCGCAACATGAGACCCGCAACAGCTGCGAGCTTGAAAAGTTGCGGATTTACGGTGCTATTAAAGTAGAGCATGCTGCGAGTTACCGTCTTGAGAGGACGGGGCTAACTATTTGTGTGCCGCGGGCCCTTTAAGAACCCGCGGTGGGAGATTTACATTTTTAAATGCCGCGGGGTCCAGATTGGGACCCCTGAACGTGATCAATTAGTCTAATTCGTAATTACGCGTTGGGATGGAGACAATAGCAACAGAGATTTTCAGAATTACAAAAAATGTAGGTGGGATTTTCAAAGTCCTACAGGGCTCAATTACGAGTTACGATCAGACCCACATTCCAGTTATAATGCAATATTCATAAAGCCGTAAATATGATATTCTATTACGTGCGATTTACAGTATATGTATTAACACATTGATTGCCGGGATCGATATAACACAAAAATGAAACATCAAAATAAAGTATTTTTTGGGGCCGATTTGTGAGCTTGAGAATATTGTGCTATTAATTCTAAGACCTAACATCACTTTCCCTGTTAATAAAAGTACAGTAGTGTGTGTATATGTCCATTTAAAGTGCTACTGATTGGACTTTACCCCCCTTGCAGGTCCTCTCTAGCACTTGTTGGCTTCTTGGCTCCATTTGCGAGTTACGAGTTTGAACGCCAGTGACCTTGATGCAATTTGGAAGCGTAGCATTTATGGGCTTGAGAGAACAAAGGATTTACGGACGCAAAGTTCGATGTTCCACGTCCCATAGGCTTTTTTTCGTCCTCTCACACACCTAACCCGCAAGTCGTCTGCGGGTAGCGTTAAGGGGGAAAACAATGGGGTCCACAGCATGGTAGGGGCACTCCTAGTTTATTAGGAGAGCTGGGCAAATAATTACTTTTACATAAATGTGATCTGATCACCCCATGGGTGATCTGACCAACTATATATTTTTAACTTTTCTATTCACCCCTACCGGCACCGAAAATTACAAGGCAAAGGCCCCAAATTATTTTACATTTGGGTCCTCCATTGATAAGCAGGTTTTGTATCAGGTTTACCTAGTTATTTGGATTATTATACCTCACAGGGTACTATTTTGAGAGTGATATTTTGTGTGAGGGTTGGGATTATTGGGTTGGAGGGTGAGGAATATTTTTGTATTTTCTTTTATGCTTTTACAAGGAAGAGTTGTGTTTAAGGTTGTTTTAATTATTAATAAATGTATTACAACATAGCTCCCAAATTATCTCCAGCTGTTTTTTTTTTTTTGGGGGGGTAAAATAATGTACTAGCTTGATTCTTGTTTTTTTTTTGCTGGGTATAAACATTCTGGGTCCTGTGTAGCCAACACTTGGATATTATATATGTCATAATGATAACAAAGGAATGGAGATGTAATACGACCTACTTGATTCAAATGCACACATGTGGTCCTTATGACTGTATTAATTTCCATTATTTAATAAAATATTTATGATTACAGCATATAAATTAATATATATATATATATATATATATATATATGGGACTGTATTATTATATAGGACTGATATTTATTCACGTTCTAGACTCAAAAAGGGTTAACACAGAGCAGAACTGCATCAAAAAGCTTTCAGTATTTACGTAAATATTTAAAAATGCTAAAGTTATTTATTTATGATCATACGTCATAAGGGAAATTAATTATGAATATAAATATTTTCAAACAGTGTGGTTTTCAGTATATATTTTATTTGCCGTACACAGAATGTTTTTTGAGATTTTAATAGAGCACTATTGACATCTAGTGGTTAATATAGTTATAACAATCATCAGAAATACCAAACAAGTTAAATATATTTAACAGAGTAATTTTAGCCCCATTCAATTGAGGTTTCGGGCTTACGAGTTGCGGCCTTGAAAAAATGGCGATGGTTAAACCTGTAACTTACAGCCTTCCGAGGCCTTTGATCTTTCACTTTCGCAAGAGTTATGATGGCTAAAATCGCAAATCTCTATTCAATTGCTCAAATTCCCCAAGGCTGCACTTGTGTTCAAACCCGTAAATTCGGAAATGTAGCCCAAAATCCTACTGGTGCTAGAGAGAAGTCGCAAGGGGTTTAAAAGCCCTAACGTTTGCTCCCCCTAAATGTCAACTCTGCTCCTAACCTCCCCACTCCTAAAGTAAACCACCATGATGCAGGGGTCCCAATCAGGATCCCCACAGTGTCCCCACATTAACCCCTTGCTGCAGAGCTCCCAATCGAGACCCCACAGCATTTAAAAATGTAAATCCCCAACTGCGGGTCCTTAAAGGGCCCTCTGCACACAAATAGTTAACACTGTCCTCTGGGGTACTGTAAGTAACCCTGTGGCACCTAACATTAACCCCCCTATGCTGCAGGGTCTCCATCGGGACCCCCGCAGCATTTAAAATTCAAATTTCCCACCTTGCAGAACCTTGCACACAAATATTTAACACCCTCCTATGCTGCGGGCTCTATACAGACTCCCATAAGCCTCTAATTAATTACTTCAGTCCCATAAGGGTCTATATAGACCCTTATGGGACAATAATTCTAACTCTGACATTAACACTATATGTGCCACAAGGGTCCCCCAGGACCCTCATAACACTAAGTCTAAGCACTACCCTAAACTACACTATTATCCCCACAATAAACTAATACATCTAAATTACCCCCTCTACGTAATTAACCCCCATCTAAGTAATATACCCCCCTTTAAGTAATTAACCCCACTCTAAGTAATTAACCCTATTTAACACTCACCATACCTACTTAACCCTATCTAGACCCAGTTACCCCTATCTAGTCATATTTAGCCCTAACTGTACCTATTTAACCCAAACTGTACCCAATAAACCCTAACTGTACCTAATAAACCCTAACTGTTCCTAATTACCCCTAACTGTTCCTAATTGCCCCTAACTGTATGGAATAAACCCTATCTGTACCTAATTAACCCAAACTGTAAATAATTAACCCTAACTGTACCCAATAAACCCTAACTGTACCTAATTACCCCTAACTGTACGGATTTAACCTTACCTGTACCCAATTAACCCCTATCCTATTAACCCCTATCTTATACTATTAACCCCTATCCTATTAAGCCTTACCCTATCCTATTAACCCCTCTCTACCATACCCTCCCTATTAACCCCTACACTACCTACCTGACCCCTTAATAAAATCCCTAACGCCCCAGTAAGTACAAAAAATAAAAACACCCACATAACAGAAAATAAAAACGCCAAATAAAAAATTACCAAAATACTAATTGCATGAAAATAACAAAACATCACAGTAAAAAAAGACACATAAAATAAAAAAAGATTACTTAAAATAAAAACCACTATTACAATAAAAAACACTTACAACCTGTAAAAAAGCAAGGGTTAATGAGTCTACTGACCTGGCCAAAATGCCCCTCCAGCGGTGATCCCCGATGCCTGGTCTTCATTCCTCTGGAAAGGCCCCTCCATCAAAATCCAATGAGGAGCTCCACGCCGCAAATAAAGGTTTCCGCGCATGCTCAGATCTAAAAAAAAATTGTGTGTTCTGATTACTGTCAGATTTCAGCCAATCAGAACGTGCAAATACTTCCAGCCAATAAGAATGGGATATAGGGGTGTATCCCATTCTGATTGACTGAAATCTGATTGATAGAGCAGTATTTTTTAAGATTAGAGCATGCGCGGGGACCTTTATTTGCGGCGGGGAGCTCGTCTAGGGATTTTGATAGAGTGGCTTTTTACTGGCCCAGAAGAGTGAAGACCAGGGCATCGGGCATCAGAGATCACTGCTGGAGGGGCATTTTGGCCAGGTCAGTGGACTCAATAACCCTTTCTTTTTTACATGTTGTAAGTCTTTTTTATTTTAATAGTGGTTTTTATTTTTTGTAATCTTTTTTATTTTATGTGTAAGTCATGACCCCCGCAGCAAGGGTTAATGTAGGGGCCCTGCAGGGTTCCTTATGGGCACCCCGCAGCATAGGGGGGGTTAATGTTAGGTGCCGCGTGGGTACTTACAGCACTTACAGTACCCCCTCGGCCGGGGTTAACTATTTGTGTGCTGTGGGGCCCTTTAAGGACCTGCAGAGGGGGATTTAAATGCTTAAATGCTGCAGGGTCCCGATTGGGACCCTTGCAGGAAGGGGTTAATGTGTGGGACCCTGCAGGGGTCCTGATGGGGACCAGGGTTTATGATTTCGGATCTCGGGCATCGAATTTTGGCCTTGTTCAATTGAATAGCACCAGAATTGTAGCACAGTGCAAGCCCGCAACACACCCGCAGACATACACCCTACTACGATAGAGTTGCGGGCTTGCAATTGAATGTCGCTCTTTGTATGCACATGGGTATGTGGCAATTACATCTACAGTGCTCTCAGCAGGATTTAAGGGAGACTCAGTTTCCCTCTACCACACGTATCCCAGTTCTCATACATCTATTCAACATCTCCCTATACACCGGCAAGTTTCTCTCATCTTTAAAAACATGCCATAATTACACCCGTTCATAAGAAACCCTCAACTGACTCAGATTCTGCATCAATTGGTCTATTACTCTACTTCCCTTGGAAAAACTGCTTGATCGACTCTACCATCGCCCAACCCACTTCATTTTCTCCAACTTCCTTCCTGACCCACTACAATCTGGCTTCTGGCCCCAACACTCCCAGAGACAGCTCTCACAAAAGTCACTTACTCAATGCCAAGTCAGAGGGTCACTGCTCTATTCTAATTCTTCTGGATGTTTCTGCTTCTTTTGATACAGTTGACCAATCTCTACTTAGCCGAATTTTCCACTCTCTTGAGATCCGTGACATAGCTCTCTCATGGTTCACATCGTAACTAGAAAATCAAGCATTTATTGTTTGGTTCTCTGGCATCTCATCTTCGCAGCTCCCTCTGGCTGTTGGCGTACCCCAAGATACAGTAACAGTCCCCCTTCTCTTTTTTATCTATACATCTTCCCTTGGTGCTCAAATAAAATCTTCTGGATTTTAGTATCATCTATATGCATGGCATTTAAATCTACTTCTTAGCACCACATCTATCCCCCTCTCTTCTAGCACAAGTGGCCGACTGCCTCTCCAGCATAACCTCCTGGATATCGCCCATCAACTCAAACTCAACATGACAAAGATTGAGCTCCTAATCTTCCCACCCTCTTACTATGCCTTACATTCCTAAACTGTCCTGCACTGTTGGGAATGCCATTATCACTCCCACCTTTAAGACCCATTGTCTTGGTGTTCTGTTGGACCTTGACCCCGCTTTCCTTCATACCATACAATAAAAAAACAAATTCTGTCATTTTCAGATATTCAGATAAAATAATCTGCAAAATGAGTCACTATTATACACAAGACACAACTAAACTTCTAACCCATCCTTTCTTCATTTCTTGCCTTGACTACTGCAACTTGCTCCTAGCTGGCCATCACCCACCTGTCTCCACTCTAATCCATAATAAACTCTCTGCTAGACTCATCTACCATACTCATCGCTCAGTGTCTGCACCTCTCTTTCAGTCACTCAACTGGCTTCCCATAGCCTCCAGAATACAATTTAGAATTATAACTCTAAAGACTTAACATTGCATCCCGTTATATCTCTGCCCTCATCTCAAAATACTGTCCCAATTGTCCTTCTTCTTTCCTCTTCTCTTACCTCCTCTCACTCCTGTCTTCAAGTCTTTTTTTTGTGTTGCCCTACTATCTGGAACTCCTTGCATTGCTCCTCTAGACTATCCTCCTGCCTCCAAACCTTCACACACCTCATTCAAAACACATCTGTTTAAAGAAGCTCATTACCTCCAGCCTTAATATGCACAATCTTTTCAGTTTCACCTAAAAAACATCTCCAAAATTCGTCATTATCTTACACAAGACACAGCTAAATTTCTAATACACTCTCTCATCATATCTCGACTTGGCTACTGCAATTCACTCCTTGCTAGCCTACCCATCTCTTGTCTGTCTCCCTCTAATCCGTAATGAACACCTCCGCTAGACTCATCTTCCATACCAAATGATCAGTGTCTGCAGCACCTCTTTGTCAGTCACTCCACTGGCTTCCCATAGCCTCCAGAATCAAATTTAAAATCATGATCCTAATATATACTGTAAAGCCCTTAACAACAGTGCACCCCCTTATATCTCTGCTCTAGTTTCAACATTGTGAAGTTCTGTTTTCCTGACCAGGGGACTTTTGGATCCTGTAGCCATTTTGTATATAGGACATGCAATTCCCATGCTTGTCCACAAGATGTCACTGCAGGACGTTAAGGTAATTACAGGCCCTTTGTCTATGTTGCCGCTCTGAGGCCATGTGACACCTAGAAGAGTGGCTGGAGTATCTGATGGGTGAGGAGGTCAGTTTAACAATACAGTATGATGACCTGATGACACTGACTACTGCATTACAACAGTTCTCCTTCTTCACACTGGACCTGATGGAAGGGATCCCAGAGGTCCTACAGGGCAATCCAGAGTGGGGCATCAATAACGCAGAGTGCTGGGAAATCCTTTGGTATCTGCGCCAACAGGAATTGGGAGTGGAACCAGGGACAAAGGATGCAGCATTGATTGAGTCATTTATTTACCAAGAAATGAACTTAGAAAAAGTATGAGGATTTGCATGAGGAGGTGGGCCAAGATGGGACCTGGCTCAAGTACTTTGAAGAGCCCCACCAATCAGGTGAGGATGAGGAAGACACATCCTGGCACCACGACTATGGAGGACTCTTGGAGACTATTATTTTCTTAAAACCAACAATGACTTACAACAGAAAGGAACAGTCAGCTCATCAGGAGCAATCCAGAAGATATTACCCCCTCTCCCCTGATTAACAGGGGGGAGTGCTTGTGATGTTCTGATTTCCTGACCATGGGACCTTTGGATCCTGTACCCATTTTGTATATAGGACATGTAATTCCCATGCTTGTCCACAAGATATCACTGTGGGAGTTTAGGCTAATTACAGGCCTTTTGTCTATGTTGCCTCTCTGAGGCCATGTGGTCCCCCCCCCCCCCCCCCCAAGGTGGACAAGCTATGATTGGGTGATGCTAATCTGGGTGGGGGATTTAAATGTGTTCAGCCCACTGTGATGTAACTGGGGGAGAAAAATCCTTTGTCTGGAGTCAGTTGTTGTTCAGAAATGCAGAGGGTCCATAATAAAAGCCATGCTTCTGAAATTCATTGACTATGATGTATTTCTTTAAGAAGGATTGATATGACTGCCGATCGTCGAGAGGCCCATTTCTTCAAGGAAGATTGCCAGCATATTAAGGGCAATTCCTATATCTATAAGGCAGGAAGAGTTGGAGCCTATCTGGAATCTTCACAAAAATACTCTCCCAACCACCCCCTTTGTTCTGCTAATGACCTTCTTCTTACCTCGTCTCTTATCACCTCCCGTCTTCAAGACTTTTCTTGTGCTGCCCCTACTATCTGGAACTCCTTGCCCCGCATCATTAGATTATATTCCGGTCTCTAAACCTTTAAAAAATGACTAAAAACACACCTGTTTAAAAATCTGATTACCTTCAGCCTTAACATGTTCAACTGCACACTCCATAGCTTAAAAACACTTACACCCACAATCTACAGTACAACACACAGACGCCTCCACTTGACTAAACAAATTGCCTTCACATTGCCATCTTGCATTTGCCCCCCTTTTGTATCACACCTAAACCCTTAGGGCCTCATTCTATTACCGGCCATAAATCGGCCGTAAGGCTGCGATTCCTTGCGGGGGTTCAGTTAACTCGCGATTCTATTATACGGCCCTGCAAGGATCTCCTCTTACGGCCGGCCGCATATCTTGAAACCGGCCGTAAGCTGTGAAATCTAAAAACGCAAAAATAAATTCAAGCCTGCACTGTACAGCTCTGTAAATGCTAGGGATCATATTGGGGGACATGAGGATTAAAAGTAACCCACTCTCAAGCTTGCACATCAGCCCAAACCCGAGTTCAAATTAACTGTTTATTTTCCGGCTGCGGCGTGGGCGGGTCTGAGGTGCTCCAAGCACTCAGACTTTTTACATGGATATTTTACGGATATTAAAAATAAAATATTTTACGGATTTGAGTATAGGATAATTATGTGCTATTTTTTCTAACACCTAAAATCTCTTTATAGTCTTCTTAAAGTGCAGGATGGCTTTATTTGAGCTATTTTATGTGCTTAATTGGTAATAGCGGGACCTCTTTCCTGCAAGTAAGCTGCGGCTCGCTTTTAGCCTTGCAGAGAGGTTTCCCGGAGCAATTGAATTGCAAATAGGAATTTCTTACGGCCGAAACTCTTGCGGCCGTTTTAGATCAAAGGCTTTCCTCTGGCGCGAGTGGCCGCAAGAGATAGCAAGGCGCCGGCCGCAAGCCTGCCGGAATCCCCGGCCGTAAGGGAATAGAATAGCCGGATAGCTTGCGGCCCTGCAACGGCTGCGGCCGCTAATAGAATGAGGCCCTTAGATTGTAAGTTTGCAAGTTTTCAATCTTGTGTTCCTGCCTTGGAAACAAGCTCTATGTACATTTGATTCTAAGCTCAAAAACAGGGCCCTCCATTCTTTATAAGGTGTTCATTTTGTTTTTGCCATGTACTCAAACCCTGTACAGCGCTATGGAATATGTTGGCGCGATATAAATAAAGATAATAATAATAATAATAATAATAATAATAATATTATATGATAATAATAATAAATAATAAGTAACTGCACACTCTACAACCTAATATTACTCAAACACAGGGCTGGATTGAGACATTGAAGAACCCTGGGCTACGGGCACTGTGAGAACCCCAGTAACATTGGGGTAGGGACCTAACTTCTATTTCACCAATATGTCTGCAGAACCATTTCCTTCATACCTGTTTTGCACTGTACCTGTACTTATTTTTACCTTAGCATATGTCTATTCCGTTGTAATTTGCTTTTTGTATTCATTGTACTTTGTAAATAATTATTACATAGTTACATATTAATTGAGGTTGAAAAAGACCTTTAGTCCATCAAGTTCAACCTTTTTAGATCTCCACTGATCTGCAATATGCATATTAATTGTTAATTTATCCAGAGGAAGGCAAACAGAAAAAAATCCCAGCAAAACCTTGCCAATTGTCTCAAAAGAGGAAAAAATAAAATTCCTTCTTGACCCCAGATACTGGCGATCAGATTTCTCCCTGGATCAATACTCTTTCTCTAGTTATCCATGATAACCCTGAATGCCCTTTTTGGTTAAAAATATATCCAAACCCTTTATAAAGTTATCGATCGAATCCGCTGTCACCACCTCCTTTGATAGAGAATTCCACAGTTTAACAACCCTTACGGTGAAGAACCCTTTTCTTTATTTTAGGTGGAATCTTTTTTACTTCTAACCTCAAAAGGATGCCCTCTGGTCAGTTGAAAACCTCCAGGCACAATAAGTTCATTTGACAAAGCCTTATATGTATTGAATGTATTTATATAGGGATGTATTTATATAGGGTAATCATATCCCCTCTTAGACTCTTAGACTAAGTTTAATTTGGTTAGTCTTTCTTCATAACTTAGCCCCTCTATTCTCCTTATTAGTTTTGTTGCCCTTCTCTGTACCTTTTCCAGCTCTAAAATATCCTTCTTATGAAGTGATGCCCAAAATTGTACTCCGTATTCTAAATGAGGGCGTACTAGGGATTTATATATTGGAAGAATTATATTTGCTTCCATGGCTTCTATACCTTTCTTAATACATGCTAATATTTTACAGCAGCTGCTTGGCATTGAGTACTGTTACCTAGGTATTTGTCCACAAGTACTCCCAAATCCCTTTCAGTATCTGATACCCCTATATTTGCTCCATTAAGATTATAAATTGCATGGCTATTTTTCCTTTACAGATGTATAACTTTATATTTATTCGTATTATATCTCATCTGCCATTTAGTTGCCAA
The DNA here is from genome assembly GCA_027410445.1 of Discoglossus pictus. NCBI lineage: Eukaryota > Metazoa > Chordata > Amphibia > Anura > Alytidae > Discoglossus > Discoglossus pictus. The sequence continues at coordinate 386,349,419 of CM050167.1, read as the reverse complement.
TTCCTTTGGAGGGAAAGTACATCATTATCTGTTTTAATTACCTTGCACAACTTAGTGTCATCAGCAAAAATTGAGACAATACTTTCCAGCCCTACTTCTGAGTAATTATTAAATAAAAGGAGAGGACCTAATACTGGACCCTAAAGAACCCCACTTAGCACATTAGTCCAATCTGAGTATGTTCCATTTACAACAACTCTTTGTTTCCTGTCTTTTAGCCAGCTCTCAATCCATGAGCAGATATTTACTGCAATTCCTGTATCCTTTAGTTTGCACAATAGTCTTCCATGTGGCACTGTATCAAAAGCCTTTGCAAAATCCAAAAAGACTGCATCTATTGAGTTGCCTTGATCCAAGTTCCTACTAACCCCCTCATATAAACCAATTAGATTTGTTGGACATGACCTATCCCTCGTAAATCCATGATGATTCCTACTTATGTTCAAATAGACATAAGCCCCTATTGAATTGAGAAATTGTAAGTTACCGGAGCCCATAATGTAGCATGTTAACTAATTTGCAATTCAATTGATGACTTTTAGCTAACCGCAAACAATTTGCTGGTTACAGGCTGAAAACCCTTGATGTAAAAATCACAACTCCGACCCAGGTAAGCCTTCGTTCTTTCAAGCCTGTACATTTTACAATCGCAAATCGCTATTCAATTGCTACAATTCCACAATCATTTTTTTAAGGTTTAATTTCCGTGTTATGTCAAGGAGTTAATACATATCAGACAATAGGTATATTATGTGAATGCATGAATTAGCCCGTAAAAATACTGTGGGAAAATTTCACACATTTTTGTATTTGCTTGCTGTTATTAGTTGTTGTCTATATGTATCTAAACATTTATTGTGAATAATTAATGATAGAGAACCATTTAGAGATAAGAGATTTAACATCAATCTCAAAAGTACTGGCCAGGTGTCTAATGATTATTGGCCAGGTGGGTAATCAACCTGAAACATAGGATACATCTGGTTCATATGTGAACTTATGAATTAGCTTATACATTGTTTTAAAGACAAAGGAGAACAGTAAGAGGAATAAGAAAGTAAGTACGTCTAGGAGAGTATTTCTACTTTCTATAGATAATGAAGAAGAAGGGGGTAAAACTAAGGCAAGAGAGGAAAAAAATCAACAACTTAAAAAGCTAGGCAAAGCTTTTTTGCCCCCTTAAGTAAACTGGATTCTAATGAGGAAATATTTCCAACAGTAGAAACAGAAGTACATTTGGACCGCACTATGGCTCATTCAACCAGTAATGAGGGCTCAAGATTAGAAGATTCAAGTAAAGACTTGGAATTAGAGGAGCAAAAATTAACAGCTTGGATGATGAAGGAATTATTGCAGGAATTTAGAGACTTAGTAATTTTAGATTTGACAACGAAATTTTTTCAAAATACAACAGAGAGAAACATAGTGCAAATGAGAACCGAGAGCTTGGAGAATAAGAATGACATGCTTGAGGAGAAATAACAATTATTAGAGCAAGAAATGCAAAAAACTAAAAAAAGAGTTATTAAGAAATCAAAACATAAAACTAGAAAACTATTCAAGAAGGAACAATATATGTTTAAGGGGTATAGGTGAAGACATTCAACATGTTTCCCTCTTGAGCTATGACACAACGTTCCTGACCTCTCTGGTCCCATCAGAATTGAGTTCAGAAATGCTTATAGAGAATTTTCATAGAAGTCCTCTCCCTAGAAAAGTGAAGGAGGAGTATCCTAGAGATGTTATTATAAGATTGCATTCTGTCATGTATAAAAAATGCAATAATGAGGAAAGCATTTGAAAAGAAGAAATACGATAATCCATACAAAAAAATCAGATATATCCAGATTTCTAAAAAAAAAATCAGAGATACACGTGAAATAATTAGTAATATAAGTTTAAACAAGGTTGAGTCTGCTATTGAGTAGCCTTTGTTGAGAAACACATGATAATGCAAAGTAAGAATAGAAGACATAAAAGTAGAATAAATTAAAATTTTAACAGAAGTAGCTAATCAACTAGTAGTCTTAAATGCTGTATGCTGAGGCGAACCTATTGGGTCCTAAAATTTTTAACCTTATGAAGTTCAACTTTATCAAAACCAGAGAGGAAACCCTTATGGTGGGAGGGGGTTTCAAAGAAGGTGGAAGTGATGAATCATCCATTTTAAGTTGTATGAATGAGGTGAGCATGTATGGAATTAGGAAAATGATTGGCGAGGTGGGGGGCAAAAAAGACAGAATCTTAGGAGAAAACAGGAGTGGATTATTAGGAACAGAATCAATAAAGTTATTAGAGAATGTACTTAATCAAATATGGGATAATTAAGGATTTGTACTCAAAATGTGCACGTACTAAATGTTCCTTTTCAACGACATATATTAAATAGAAATTATGGAGGTGACCGTTTTGATATAATTTGCCTTCAAGAAACCCATTTCCAAACGGTTAAAACCCCATACTTTAAGATAAAAGGATATAAGGAGGCAGTAAATTCAACTTACAAAAAAAAGCATGGGGGGTCTCAATGCTGTTTAATAGTAAATTGAATGTAGTAGATGATGTTGTCTGGAAGGATCCAAATGCTCATTATATTATATGGAAAGGTTGTATAGAAAATGAAAAATTTACAATAGTAAAAGTATATGTACTCAATACAAATCAGATTAGATTCCTAAACAGAATCTGCAAACTAATTAAAAAATAAAGTGATATAAATCTGGTAATTTGCAAGGATTTTAATCTATGCCTATACCCTGGGAATTGGATAGAAAAGCAGAACTATCATCTAGCCATGATTTGCAAAGGAAAATAAATTGTAAACTTTTTCAGAATATACTGTTTATGCTAAAACCTTTTCTAGGTTAGACTATATCCTCATCTCAGAGAGTCTTTTAAAAGGAATAAATAGAACAGAAATCGGTCCCATAACATGGTCAGAACACAGTATGGTTTCTGTTGATCTCGACATAGGAGCGTTACCCTTACAGAGACCAACATGGAAATACAACATAAACTTAATGAAAGATCAAAAAATAACAGACAATCTAAGAAAACAAGCAACTAACTATTTCAATGAAAATGGTCCTTCAATGCACTCTAAAACAATGATCTAGAGGCATTTTGATCCGTTGGTATCACCATTACAAGAAACAAATAGGTCTTCCATTAAAACAATTATATTCTGAACTAGCCAAATTAGATAGTCAAATAAAGAAAGATTTCGATAAAATAACTCAGGAACAAATTAGATTTTACCAACAAAAATTAAAAAGATAGAACAGGAAATTTTAGATCGATCAGTATGGAAATTACAGAGAAACCTCTATCATTTCGGAAATAAGGCAAGTGAGTTATTTGCAAATAAAATTAAAACGAATAAATTGAGAAATAAGAGGATTGATTATTTGAAATATAAAAATCAACTAATGAATAACCCGAAGGAAATCGCAAAAAGTTTTGCAGAATATTATAAACAATTATATAACTTGGAAGACACAGAAAGCTTTTTTAAGACGTACTCAAGAAGAAATAAAAGAATTCTTGGATAAGATCGAACTACCAAAAATTACCAAAGAGGAGCTAGAGTTCTTGGATGGAGAAATTAGGGAAAAAGAAATCGAGGAAGTTATTTCTAATTTAAAATGAAATACATTGCCAGGACCAGATGGGTTTAGAGCACACTATTATAAATATGTATGAAACAATTGATAGTACCTTTAAAAGAAACATTTAATCATATTAAAACAGAAGGTGTAGCACCTAAATTAATAGTAGAGGTTCCTACTATAGAGGTTACTATAGTGCCAATTCCAAAGGAGGAACTTAAATATGCAGAGTGTAGAAATTTTCGACCTATTAGCCTGATCAATGTAGATATAAAAATATATTCTAAAATTTTGGCTAATAGGTTGAAAACTATTTTAGGGGGATTAGGATCAAGGGCAACAGTGGGTTAATCACATTCACATAATAGTAGAAATTTTTAATGAAAAAACAACGTCGATTAAAGGAGTTTAAAGGAAAGATTAAAAACACTATGAACAATGGTTCCTTCGATGGCTACTGTAACCTCTATTAACACTCTATCGTTTATCATTCATGGAGTGTGGTTACATAGCAAATAGTTTTTCAGAGTATGGTAAGGGCACTTGCTCAATCACTTCTGAGCTATAAAGTAAGGTCCCAAATATACTTATATATGTAATGCTGTTAAATTCATAGCAAATAATATAGATCACCTATTTGCAGTATTATATAGGTGGTCAGGGACAAAGGGTATGGAAAGTGGTCAGTCTCATAAGGGGAAGCTTTTGTAAAGTCAGATATAGAGTCAATTTGTAGAGTCAGTATATGGAGCAAAACTGCTTTTCTGTATGTGTATATATACACAAGGCTGATGCTTTAGCTCTTAGTATATATCTCTATCCCCTCCTAAGTCCCCATGGGTCCTTGACTGCTTATAATATAAGCAGTTGTAGTTAAAAATTCATTTAAGCCCTCAGAATGCCTCTGAACTGTCTTATTCAAAATTTTCGCGCCTACATTAACTCGGAGGTTCACGCTTCCTGGTTACAGCGTGCGTGATGACGTCACGCTACGCTTGCCTGCTTCCTGACATGTTTCTACGTGTAAAATGCCTTTCTCAAAGGATGCAATAATGTTAAAACAATGATAAATATTATATCTTATGTTGGAGAGAAACAGCTACCAGCGGTCTTCCTCTCATTGGACGCAGAGAAAGCCTTTGACAGGGTCGACTGGGGATTCATGCACCAAGTATTGACCAAATTTGGCTTGGGAAGGTTTGGAACATGTGCAATAGGTGCTCTGTATGGATCTCCAGCCGCCTCTGTCAGAGGTATGGGTTTTACATCAGAGAAGTTCCGGATTTCAAATGGGAAAGGGGTGTCCCCTGTCACCCATGATTTTCACATTAACATTGGAGCCACTTTTGGTTCTCATAAAAAACTATATGACATTGAGAGGAATTAAGATTGGTACTAAAGAGTATCAATTGATGGCCTTTGCCAACGACATCATGATTACTATCTGTAATCCTCTTGAGTCCATAGGGAAACTCTTTTCTTGTGTAAAGGAGTGTAGTCAAGTAGCTAATTATAAATTGAACCTACAAAAAACAGAGGCTTTATGGCTGAATCTAAGGGAGGAAGACTTGGATTTATAAAAGAGTAACTACAATCTAAAATGGCAACAAGAAATTAAACATCTTGGAATTAGATTACACAAGGATATAAAAAAGATAATCAATATAAATTATAACAAGATAAACAAAGAAATAGAACAATTAATTAAGAATTGGCAGGGATTAAATATCTCATGGGCAGGAAAGATAATATCAACTAAGATGATTTTACTACCAAAAATCGGCTACTTTTTGAGATCCATTGCTTTTCCTTTAACACATCACTTAATAAATAGACTTCAGAAAAAAAAATAGACTGTTTTGTCCATAGTGGGAAGAACTTAAGAATAAGGAGATCTATCTTAGAGCAGAGATTCAATTGACGGGTGATGGCATACCCGTCAATCTCAAAATTTCAAGAGGCAATTTCGATATCGCATATTATTCAATGGAGTCAAGATAGTGGTGAAAATGAATGGGTTCCGATAGAAAATGATTGTGCTTGTTTAGGAGAACTTGGGAAAATTCTTTAGCAAGAAAATCCTGCAACTGTAGCGATCTTTTCAGAAGGTACACTGATAAAAAGCAATATAAAATTATGGAAAAAGTTGAATAAAATATATACAGTACCTTGCAAAAGTATTCACCCCCTTGACTTTTTACCTATTTTGTTACATTACAGCCTGAAGTTCCATGTTTTGTTAATCTGAATTTTATGTGATAGATCAGAACACAATAGTCTAAGTTGGTGAAGTGAAATGAGAAAAATATATACATAAAACAATTTTTTAGAAATAGAAAACAGAAAATTTACATGTGCGTATGTATTGATCCCCTTTGTTATGAAGCCCATAAAAAGCTCTGGTGCAACCAATTACCTTCATAAGTCACATAATTAGTGAAATGATGTCCACCTGTGTGCCATCTAAGTGTCACATGATCTGACATTACATTACATACACACCTTTTTTGAAAGGCTCCAAAAGGCTGCAACACCTAAGCAAGAGGCACCACTAACCAAACACTGCCATAAAGACCAAGGAACTCTCCAAACAAGTAAGGGACAATGTTGTTGAGAAGTACAAGTCAGGATTAGGTTATAAAAAAATATCCAAATATTTGATGATCCCCAGGAGTACCATCAAATCTATCATAACCAAATAGAAAGAACATGACACAACAGCAAACCTAGCAAGAGACGGCCGTCCACCAAAACTCACGGACCGGGCAAGGAGGGCATTAATCAGAGAGACAGCACAGAGACCTAAGGTAACCCTGGAGGAGCTGCAGAGTTCCACAGCTGAGACTAGAGTATCTGTACATAGGACAACAATAATCCGTACGCTCCAGAGAGTTGGGCTTTATGGCAGAGTGGCCAGAAGAAAGACATTACTTTCATCAAAAACAAAATGGCACATTTTGAGTTTGCGAAAAGGCATGTGGGAGACTCCCAAAATGTATGGAGGAAGGTGCTCTGGTCTGATGAGACTAAAAATCAAACTTTTCAGCCATCAGAGAAAACGCTATGTCTGGCTCAAACCAAACACACCACATCACCCAAAGAACACCATCCCCACAGTGAAACATGGTGGTGGCAGCATCATGCTGTGGGGATGTTTTTCAGCAGCCGGGACTGGGAAACTGGTCGGAGTTGGGGGAAAGATGGATGGTGCTAAATACAGGGATATTCTCGAGCGAAACCTGTACCAGCCTCTGCGTGATTTGAGGCTAGGACGGAGGTTCACCTTCCAGCAGGACAATGACCCCAAACACACTGCTAAAGCAACACTTGAGTGGTTTAAAGGAAAACATGTAAATGTGTGTAAATGGCCTAGACAAAGCTCAGACATCAATCCAATAGACAATCTGCGGTCAGACTTGAAGATTGCTGTTCACAAGCGCAAACCATTCAACTTGAAGGAGCTGGAGCAGTTTTGCAAGAAGGAATGGGCAAAAATCCCAGTGGTAAGATGTGGCAAGCTCATAGAGACTTATCCAAAGCGACTTGGAGCTGTGATTGCCCCAAAATGTTGCTCTACAAAGTATTGACTTTAGGGGGTGAATAGTTATGCATATTGACTTTTTCTGTTATTTTGCCCTATTTGTTGTTTGCTTCACAATAAAAAAAAAAACATCTTCAAAGTTGTAGGCATGTTCTGTAAATTAAATGATGCAAATCCTCAAACAATCCATGTTAATTCCAGGTTGTGAGGCACCAAAACCCCAAAAATGCCAAGGGGGGTGAATACTTTTGCAAGGCACTGTAGATTAATATCTTTTCCGAGCCCAATTCTCTCGTTAGAAATTCTGGCATCTAAGTTTAAATTAAATGGGGAGATAAAATCTAATATATATGAGAAACTTAAAATAGGAAACCTATATGTCAATAAATAGAATTGGAACCTTTGAAGAGATAAAAATTAAATTCCCTAGTATACTGGCAAATTGGCTCGATTATTGAGCATTATGTTCAAACTTGAAAAGCTTGGTGTTGATTTTTTTAGAAAGAGGGAAGAAACCTCATGTGAAAAATTGATAAGAATGAGAGACTATCGACATTTAGCATAAAAAATGTATAATATAATGAGAAAATTTTTTGAGGAAGTAAAACCTAGTATTTTGCTCAAATGGGAGAAAGGTCTGGGAAAGGAACTCCCAATACATGATTGGTAAAGAGCATTAAAGGTCACTGAGTCAGTGATACAAAATGCATCTCAAAGAGAGTAACACTGTAAAATTATTAATAGGTGGCATTTTGTCCCTTCAAGACTACATCAAATCGATAAAGTACAAAATACCAATCTTTGTTTGAGGAATTGTAGTGAGGAAGGGTCGTTCCTACATATATGGTGGGGATGCCCTTTAATCCAACATTTTTGGAGAATACTTTCTTCCAAGTTAACTGAGATAACTAAAGAAAAAATAACATTGACCCCTGAGAGCTCCCTACTACATATGTTTCCTGATAAATTAAATGGTGATGTTAGAATGTTTTTGATTCAAACACTCATAATAGCCAAAGCACTAATAGGAAGTAATTGGAAACAAAATATTGTTCCAACCTGGATGGAAATAACTAATAGATTGGAAAAAAAATACTTAATGGAAACAGAAATCAGTGTATTATAATAAACAAGAAATTAAGGTAGAAATTTTTGGAAAAGTATACGTCCGAAATTTATAAAGACTAAAAACTCAGTATTAGAAAAAATGTTTCCTCGATAATGAAAACCGAGAGATTTGTCTTGCCTTCCACCTCGCCAAAGCCTGGCCTAGAATTATGCTAGGTTTAAATTAAGAGATTAATTAAAATATTGTAATCCATGTACGAATGGTAACTCAGGAGATATTTATATTGATGTTATAAAAATGGCTCTGTGATACGATTTATAATATACTGCTTGATGAAAAAGAGATGAAATAATCAGGAACTATTAAAATGGTAATTCTTGACTTAGATGTGTATGGAATGGTCTCCGCGTCAGCAACTTAGATGTAGCAAAACGGGGAGAAGTCATGTAATGTAATTTATGTTGTGGTCGTGTTTTGTAATGTATGCTATTGTTTTAAATATTGGTATTGTACTGAAACACTGAATAAACTATATAAAAAAAAATACATATCAGACCACCCACATGAACTAGAACATTTTCTTCATTAATTTTTACTATTTTGTACATTGACGGATTGCGAGTCCGATTGCATATCAGACTTCTAAACGATAATTGATTGACATTTAACCTCCATGTTTTACTGACGTCATGATGACGGTCTCATTTACTATTGGATGTTTCTAAATCGGTAGTTACAGCCTTGCTTAATTTTTTATGATCATGCTCTGTAACTGTTGCAAATTTCAATAAGGGACATATTCTTGTATATTATACCTTATTAACCCTTCCAAAAGAAGTGAGGCTTGCAGTTCTATAAAACCCCAGATTTGCTCTAGCTCCCTTCTTGAACATGGGTATCACCTCTGCTTTTCTCCAGTCATCAGGTAGAGACCCTGTGTTGAGTGAATCTTGAAAAATTAGATATAATGGTTTAGCTATTACAGAACCCAGTTCCCTCAGTACCCTTGCATGTATTCCATTCCATTACCAATTTTTTTTTTCCAACCTCTTTTGGATTATTTCCTGTGTTAACCAGGAATTTGGTGAAGGTAGTGTAGCCCCCTTATGTTGTAGTGCCCCAACCACTGGTACCTCCCTTGTGTATACCAAAGAAAATAACCTATTTAGCTCGACTGCTTTTTCCTGGTCACTAATTATCAGATCGCATGTTTCACATTGTAATGTTCCTATAGCTTCCTACATGGCCTTCTTCACATTAATATATTTAAAAGATATTTTAGGGTTTATTTTACTCTCTTTGCAAGTAATTTTTCATTTTCTATTTTAGCCAGTCTAATAGCCCTTTTGCAGCCTTGTTGATTTCCTTGTACTTACATAAAGCAGTCTCTGTTGATTCTTTTTTGTATAATTTAAAAGTGCATGTTTTTTACTATCTTGATCTTTAAATCATTGCTAAGCCATATGGGATGTGATTTACTCCTTCTACTTTTATTTTGTTTTTGTTGGACCCTTACAATTTTGTTTTTTTTAATTCAATCTCAAATGAGACTATATTGTGATAACTGTTTCCCAAAGGTTGCTCTATTCCAACATTTGATTGTTGTTGTTTAGTCGTTCAGACACGTTTGACTCTGTGACTCTACAAACCTTGTGCCTTCAATCTTTCCCAGCATTGGAGCCTTTTCTAGGGATTCCTGCCGTCCCATATGTAAAAAATATTTTAGCTTTAGCCTCATGATCATATCTTCTAGTGAACAGTTCATCTTGATTTCCTGAAGTACTGATTTATTGGATCTTTTTACAGTCCAAGGGGTTCTAAGCAGTCTTTTCCAACACCACAATTCAAAGGCGTCAATTCTACAGCACTCAGACTTCTTTACGGTCCAGCACTCACATCCGTATGTTAGTACTGGGCATACCATAGTTTGAACTATGCAGACATTTGTTGATAGTTTAATATTTTTACTTTTTACTAGCTTGTCCAAGCTTGCCATAGCTTTCTTGGATCCCAGGAAAATAAAATCTGTCACTACCTCCACTTCTTCCCCCTTTTATTTGCCAGGAACTGAGATTGCTGTTTGCCATGATCTTCTTTTTAACATAGAGTAGATGGCCAACTGTTGCACTCTTTTCTTCTACCCTCATCAATTGGTACTTTAGTTCCTCCTCACTTTCAGCCATCAAGGTAGTATAATCAGGGTATCTGAGTCGGTTAATAATTCTGCCAGCAATATTGATTCCAGCTTTGGATTCATCCAGTCCAGCCTTACGCATAATGTACTCTGCATATAAGATGAATAAATAAGGTGACAATATACAACTCCTTTTCCGATCGAGAACCATTCTGTTGTCCCATGTTCAGTTCTGACCGTGGCTTCTTGGTCCATATACAGATTCTTTAGGAGGAGGATGAGATGATCTGGTACTCCCATCTCTTTAGTTACATGCCACATTTTGTTGTGATCCACACAGTCAAAGGCTTTAGAATAGTCTATGAAGCAGAAGTATATGCTTTTCTGGAACTCTCTTGCTTTCTCGATTAACCATCGGACATTGGTAATTTGATTTCTTGTGCTTCTTCCTCTTCAGAACCCGGCTTGAACATCTGGTAGTTCCCGTTCTTTATATTGTTGGAGTCGAGCTTGCAGAATCTTAAGCATTACCTTGCTGGCATGTGAAATGGGTGCAATTGTGCCTTTGTGCAATTGTGCGTTTTTAGGGATTGGGATGTAGACTTATCTTTTCCAGTCTATTGGTCATTGTTGATTCTTCCAAAAGTGTTGGCATAAGGAAAGCAACACTTTCACAGCATCATCCTGTCAAATTTTGAATAGTTTAATTGGGTTTCCATCACCTCCTGCAGCCTTATTATCAGCAGGACATCCTAGGGGCCATCTCACTTCACTCTCCAAGATGCCTGGCTCCAACTCATTGTAGAAGGTCATAACTGCTGTTAAGATCCTTCTTGAATAGATTTTCAGTGTATTCCTGCAACCTCTGCTTTATCTTATCTTGTTAAGTCCCTACCATTTTTGTCTTTTATTACTCCCACTTTGGCATTTAAGGTGCCTTTCAGGTTCCCGATTTTCTTGAAGAGATCTTTTGATTTCTGTTATCTTCTTCAATCTCTTTACATCGCTCATGATAGAATGTCTCCTTTTCTCTTTTTGTGATTCTCTGGAATTCTGCATTTAATTGGACAAATCTCTTCCTATCTCAATCCACATTTCGCTTTCCATTTTTCCTGAGTTACTTTCAAAGCCTCATCAGATTGACTTCTTTTCTTTCCTTCTTTTAGGGATATTGTTACATTTTCCTGGATTATGTTGCAAACTTCGGTCCAGAGTTCTTTAGGTACCCTATCTTCTAGGACTATTATTTGCCTCTCTGCATATTCACAAGGGATATTATTTATTTCGTATCTACTTGGTCTGATATATTATTTGTGAGAACTAAATCCAAGATAGCCTCATTTCTAGTAGGTTCTTGCATAACCTTGGCCAGATGATGATCTCAAGAACCTGCTCCTCTTAGCCGAACTACAGGTCTCATCCAGTTTATTTCAGGGTAGTTAAAATCTCCCATTATTAAAACATGACCATGCTTAGCTGCATTTCCAATCTGTAACAATAATTGCATTTCGTCACTTTCCATTATATTTAGGGGGTTTATAGCACACTCCTACGACTATTCTTTTTGAATTTGCTGCTCTGCTATTTAACTCTACCCACAAGCATTTAACATTATCACTAGTTCTAGCATAAATATCTTCTCTGACTATAGGCTTAAATCCAGGCATAACACACAGACAAATACCTCCTCCTCTTTTACCATTGCCCCTTTCTTTCTTAAATAGGTTGTAACCATCCAGATTACCAGTCCAGTCATGAGCATCATCCCACCAGGCTTCAGTGGTGCCTGTTAAATCCCATTTCTCAGTAACTGCTAATATTTCTAACTCACCAATTTTTCATGGCAAGCTTCTGCCATTAGCAAGCATACTCCTTATGTTGTTATGTAGCTGTAGTTCTGAAGTGCATGCCACTGTACTTGAGTTACTTAGCAATACCTCCCTATCGACTATACTAATCCTCCCCTCTTCTTCACCCCATGTCTAGTTAATTCCTTACCCCCTCTACACTTTCTACCTCATCACTTCTATCTAGTCTTCCCCCCATCTACTAGTTTAAAAACTCCCCCAGCCTTTCTACCATCCTATCCACTAGCACACAAGCTCCCTTGTCATTGAGGAGCAATCCATCCCTGCTACAGAGATTGTACCGAAGTGAGAAGTCAGTCTAGTGCTCTAAAAACCCAAATCACATGTTCATATATTTTTTTAGCCATGTATTAACCCCCCTGAGCTCCTTCTGTCTCTGGGCTAGCACGTAGCTATGGTAGTATCTTGGAAATTTCTTCCTTGGAGCTCCTTGCCTTAAGCTTATTCCCTAGATCTCTAAAATAATTATTTAGGACACTCCATCTTCCACTAACTTTGTCATTGGTACCAATATGTACCAAGACCACTGTTAATTTCCTGCCCCTCCAAATAATTTATATACCTGATCCACAACATGCCAGCCCGAGCACCTGGGTGACAGGAAGCTGATTGCTGGGATCTGGGTGACAAATCACCCTGTCCAGATTCCTAATAATAGAGTCCCCTACCACCAAAACATATCTGTTGCTCTGCCTATTCTGCCTTCCTTCTCTTCTAGTAGAACTGTTCACCTGGCTGTTAGAGGGAACAGCTCTATCTGGCATTGCCATTCCTCAATGGACATCCCCAACAGTTTCACTCAATCTGGAAAATCTGTTGGTGTGCGCCAACTCAGAACTGGCCTGTCTCTTCCTCCTGATCGCCCTGCTTCCCCTTGTAACTGTAACCCAGCTACCTCCCTGGATATCCTCACTAGCCGCATCTCCACCCTCCATGTTGGGCCCAGCTAAACTGTGCTCCGTGAACACCAACTCCCTTTGCAGTGGAGCAATATCACCAAGTGTTGCAATTCTGCTCTCCAATTATCCAGTTTGTGCTACAAGATTGGCAACATGCTCACACCTCTCACAGCGGTATGCACTCTGGATCAGCTGTTGCAGCAGTGCATACATGTGGCAGGATGTACACTGAGTGAGGTTGTCACTGGACTGACTCATAGTTACAAAAATACAGTAAAAATAAAATGAAAAAAAAAAAAAAGAAAGAAATTTGTATAAAGCTTTAAATAGAAAAATAAAATTCCCCTCCCTCTTTCAATTTTCCTTCCCTCTTGCAGTCCTATCTCTCTTTAGACCCTCTAACAGGCATAGGCTATTAGCGGACCCTCTCTAATACAATCACGGGAGTTAAGGCCAAAATAAGACTGTTACAACAGACTTTATGGCACCCTAGTCCCTGGGGCAACCTTGTAGCCATCTCCCCGCAAGCCTATAGATGATATTTCTGCCAATCATCTACCATCACCTACCCCGCTGAATGGCTAGGAGCTGATTTCTGATTTCTGATTTTCAGCACCTAACAGGATGACAGCTGTGGGAATTAGAGGGGAAAATTCAGACTTGCCAAAAGTTGCTGAAGTAATATTTGCTTATGGGAATGTTCTATAGTTCCTTTGTGTTTAAAAATGTATAGAAAGGAAAACCCAAAAGATTCTCTCTTCTGGAACACATATACATGGTGTGTTTTATTAGGGGAAACCTATACGTCTGATACCGAGGTTCTGGAAGCCATCTATTGTGAGGTGATACTGTACCACAGATAACTTACGGGTAGGATCAATATATAGACTTTTTCAAGCCCACTGAAGAGTAGGCTGTGACAATTAACATGACAATGGGGCTTTCCAATGCTAACCTAGTATTCTAAAAGTAAAATGTCAGACTTATATATATATACTAGTCACTTGCCTGTCAAAAATGACGGCAATGAGATGTGTATGTTTGGAAAGTTGTTTAGTTATTAATATACGTATTTGACATTTGAGGAACAGGTTCTAAATCCTTTGTTTGCTTAGTAGCTTTTTTTGGTGTATCTTTAATTTTTGCAGCTGCTAGTCTTTTGCTTGCAATTCTTTTGCGTTCTGCAATTCTGATAATGTGTTAGAAATCCCAAGTCTCTATTAAGTCCTGTGTTTTTAGTGATGAAGAATATGATCATCTTTATTTCAAATGCTTTTCTCTCTTGGATGCTTTTAAATTTTCCTCTGAGTATTTTGACTTTTAAGTTTTGGATGGAGTGATCATTCTGGCTAAAATGGTGTCCTACTGGGCTACAATAACTGTCTTCATTATGCTTTTTTATTGAATGCCTGTGTAAAGTCATCCTTAAATGCATTTTTTGGACGGTTTCTCCAATGTAGCAGCCTGTGTCACATAAAGTACATTGTATTATATAAACCAAAATAGATGATGTACATGAATATGATCCTTTGATGTTATAGGTTTTGTTATGTGTGGTTGTATCATCATTACAAATGTGTTGGCATAATTTACAGGCACGTTTGTTACAAGGTTTAGTTCCATTTTTTGTATTCAGTTGTTCATTGGCCAATTTTCTGCTGACAAAGTTTTTGTTTCAGGTTTGGTGGTTGTTTAAATGCAAGGATGGGAGGTTTTTGGAATATATATTTTAATTCAGTATCTTCAATTAGTAATGGTTGTAAATCTTTGATTATTTTCTGAATTTTCTCTAAAATTGGATGGTATGTAGTCACTAGAGGTATACGTGAAGTAGTTTCTTTTGTTTTGTAGTTTAACAGGTGTTCTCGGGGTATTTTAATGGCAGTGGTTATATTTTGGGTAATAATACGGGGTTTGCAACCCTTTTGTTTGAATGATTCAGACAGTGTTTTTAATTTTTTATCATGGCCTCCAGTGTTTGAGCAAATCCTATGGTATCTAATAGCTTGATTATGGATGATGGCTTGCTTGGTGTGGGAGGGATGGAAACTGGAGCTGTGTAGGTAATTACATCTGTCTGTAGGTTTCCTATATATAGATGAGTGGAGAGTGCCATTGGTGATGGATATAGTAGTGTCTAGAAAGTTTGCCTGTTCTGTGGAGAAATCCCATTTTAAGTTTTATAGATGAATGGAAGATGTTGAATGAATTATGAAAGCCTCAGAGTTTGCTTTCTCCTTTTGTCCAGATGATGAACAGATCATCTATGTAACGGTAGTATTTGTATGGTTTTGTAAATGGATACAGATAAGAATGTTTCCTCTAGATTGGCCATAAATAGATTTGCGCATTGTGGAGCCATGGCAGTCCCCATCATCTGCAGGTAGGTATCTTGGTTAAAAGTAAAATAGTTGTGGGTAAGGATATATTCCATTAGTTTAACAATAATATCAGGGCCATATTTATTGTTTTACATATTTGTTGAAAGAAAACCAACTGCATGCCTCAAATAAAATAATAAAAACAATAAATATGGCCCTGATATTATATATCCTTACCTACATAGATGAAATGTTCATCATCTGGACAGAAGGAGAAAGCAAACTCAGAGACTTTCATAATTCATTCAACACCTTCCATTCATCTATAAAAAACTTAAACTGGATATCTCCACAGAACAGGTAAACTTTATAGACACTACTATATCCATCACCAATGACACTCTCCACTCATCTATATATAGGAAACCTACAGACAGATGTAATTACCTACACAGCTCCAGTTTCCATCCCTCCCACACCAAGCAAGCCATCATCCATAATCAAGCTATTAGATACCATAGGATTTGCTCAAACACTGGAGACCATGATAAAAATAACCACTGCCATCAAAATACCTTGAGAACACCGATTAAACTACAAAACAAAAGTAACTACTTCACGTATACCTCTTGTGACCACATACCATCCAATTTTAGAGAAAATTTGGAAAATAATCAAAGATTTATAATTATTACTAATTGAAGATACTGAATTAAAATATATATTCCCAAAAACATTTAAACAACCACCAAACATGAAACAAAAACTTGTCAGCAGAAAATTGGCCAATGAACAACTGAATACAAAAAATGGAACTAAACCTTGTAACCACCGTGCCTGTAAATTATGCCAACACATTTGTAATGATGATACAGCCACACATAACAACAAAACCTATAACATCAAAGGATCATATTCATGTACATCGTCTAATGTGGTTTATATAATACAATGTACTTTATGTGACACAGGCTGTTACATTGGAGGATGAATTTACACAGGCATTCAATAAGAAAGCATAATGAAGACATTATTGTAGCTCAGTGGGACACCATTTTAGCCAGAATGATTACTCCATCCAAAACTTAAAACTCAAAATACTCAGAGGAAAATTTCAAAGCATCCAAGAGAGAAAAGCATTTGAAATAAAGATGATCATATTATTCAACACTAAAAACACAGGACTTAATAAATACTTGGGATTTCTAACACATTATCAGAATTTCATGTGATTTTTTCCCCTCTTATAACATAACAGACTTAGCACTCCTAGTGAGATGTTTGTCCAACAGGAAAGATATCACTGTGGACTAAAGTGCTCTTCTTTTTCATGTATATATTGATGTATATTATATGTGTATATATATGTTTCGTTTGTGTTTATTCCCCATATATGTATTTACCTGATGATGTCAGATGCTGTTTCCACTCTCACTGCATCTGCTGTTATTATTCAAACTGAGTGTTCCATCTCATGTAGTATTGCTTGAGACTTGATAAAGAGAGGTTAAGCCTCTCAAAAGCTTTTTTTTTCTTTCTTTTTTTAGTTTTACATGAGTCTTTTCCTGGC
This sequence comes from Discoglossus pictus, assembly GCA_027410445.1. Taxonomy (NCBI): domain Eukaryota; kingdom Metazoa; phylum Chordata; class Amphibia; order Anura; family Alytidae; genus Discoglossus; species Discoglossus pictus. The sequence continues at coordinate 386,332,409 of CM050167.1, read as the reverse complement.
TCCAAAGCGGAAGATCAAGGGTATCTAGCAAGATAGAATAAACCATTTCCAGGATTCAAGTAAATGAGGACCAAGGGCTTCAAACATGTTTTTTTTGGATCGGATGTGTCCATTTACAAAAGATTGAGGACTATGCTTAATTGATGTAGAATAATGTTTTAATTAACAAAATAATTTATTTTATAGGTTTAATTATTTTCTATTTGAAATATATTACCGTTTTTATTTATTGTAATGTTCCTTTAGAAGCAAGACCACATCAGTTGCTGTTAATTATGCTGATAATTGTTCCCTTGAGTTTTTTCCACTCTATTTAATCATAATCTATTACAAAGTGGGAATATTTACAATTTGGCCAACAAATTTTATTATTTCAAAAGTAATAAACGACGAATTAAAAGAAATATAAAAACAATATAAAAACATTAGAAACAAGTCTCCTCTGGCAGTGTGATTTAATTCACTTCTCTGATAATATATAGAGATATTAACTGCCTCTTATTTTTGAATCATAGAAATTGTAGTCCAATAAAGATAACTGCTAAACACAGGTTCTTAAACCAATGTTATTATGTCCTATAGGTTTTTTAGCAAGAAGCAAATTTCACTCTATAGTTAAGAAATCAAAGAGAAAAATTCTCTATGATCACATATTTATGAGTGAGTAAGGATTCTAAAATTTCGAACCTTATGGACTTTTCTTATGTAGGGTACTGTTTGCAGTATGGATAGCTGTAAGTGTTACCCTAAACTAAGGCAGAGATATGTAGAATTTTTATCTCATCTCTCAATAAGAGACTTACACGGTTTTTCTTATCTCCTACCCTTTACTAGACTTGCCTATATACATAGGGTGTATGTTCCTATTTTGATCCTGCAGTCAGAGTCTCACTATATACATTGCACATTAGTGGCAGTTACCCTATTTTTAAGTGAGATGTTTTAGGAACTATAAGGGCATGATTTAAAACTCTTATGGTTCTGAAGTTGCTTAATTTAAGTAGTAGTTAAATGCTATCTATTCGAGTCATACTGCCTTATACCAAATGTTATCTACTTAGCACCATGCTGCCGAACCAAAACGCTGTTGCTGCATGTCATTACTTCCTGGTTTGCGTGGACTACGTCATATGTGTAAACGCCTACGCCTGACGTCTTTGTCAAAGGGGGAGGGCATAGACGCCATTGACAGTCTTTTATATTAAATGGGTTGCCATAGAAACCCATATTGAAATAGTGATGTTAATCAGTATTGTGTGGAAAGAAGACCTATGGCTACCAGATGACTATATACAGTACAATAGAAACATAAATTATGTGTAACAGGATCCAAGATCTTGGCTTAAATACATAGACTATCCAGCATGTGTGGTGGACTAATGCATATATGACCTTGCCATTAGTCTGATCCATTCAATTGACAATGTTGCTTATATTAATGTAAAACTTTAAAGAGAAAAGCCCCTCTCTTGCTGTCCCGTATATTATTAGAAAGTCATCAAATAAGGCTTTATAAAAGATTCGTAGATCTTATTTTTAATATATACATGGATTTTTCCAGTCATATCCACAGATAAATAAGTGGAGTCTACAGGCTCAAGGATTTCTAAATTATGTTATATCATAAATGTGTTGCTAAGTTTAAGTAAATAAAAATCAATGGACAATAATTACTTGAGTGAACTATGAGTGAATGTGACTGTATCTTTTATAATGTGTAAGTGAAGATTATCATACAAATAATGATAACTTCATAAATGTGAAAGAATATACTTAGGATGTATTAAAATAAATATTCTGTACAAGTAAACGTTAATTATAGTATAAATAATATATAAAAAAATGTTCACATAATAAATGTGTGGTAGTGTGCAAAATTGACTTGGACCCTAGTGAAAAAATATATATATATATTCAATAATGATTACATAAGATATATCCTTGAATTTTTGCACGTTTCATTAATTCATTCATGAATGATTCCAAGTGGATTTATACCATTATCAATTTAAGATCATACCATTTACCTCATTTCGTGAATAATCTTGGGGCAAGAATGTTAAGCCATTGTTGTCTGATGTTATATAGATCGATTCCAACTAAAGTAACAAACTTTATTTCCTTCTCAATGCAAGGCATAAAGGTAAAGCCTATCCCTAAAATGTAGATACTTCCAGATGTATTTATGTCTGATATTTAATGGATAGCATTCAGTTCAACAATGTTAATGTTGAATCATACCGTATATCTCAGTTCATAAAGTAAATGATCATAAAGAAAAAATCTTAGTCCATTATTGTCTGACATTGTGTAAATCAGTTCCAAATAGGGTGTCATATCTTTATTAATTTCTCAGATGAATGATGTGAAGGAAATACCTTCATTAAGCCCATTGGGAACTTGGGCCCTCGGTTTATAGATCCATCTTGCCTCACATTGCAAAAGCTTTCTTTCAAGGTCTCCTTGAATCTACACTGTCCACCACACAGAATCTGAGAACATCACTGTTGTTATTGTGATAATATTTGATATGGCGTGCAATTGGTGTATCATAAGAATTGTTGATGGCATAAATATGCTCACCAATTCTATGACGTAGTTGTCTTCGTGTTTTACCAACGTATACCTTATTACATAAACAGGTGGCTACATAAATGACTCCTGTAGTTATACAATTGTAGAATTTATCAATCTCAAAAATGTATTTTGTGATAGGATGTCCATATCTTTTTGTTGGTTTTAGGTATTTACAGAAGCTACACCGCCCACATCTGAAACTTCCATTTGGTGGTTGTAGCCATGTTTCCCATGGATTATTCTCTTTGAAGTAACTATGTACTAACATGTCTTTGAGATTAATACCTCTACGATACGTAATAGGTATTTTAGCTGGAAGGGTTTCTCTCAGATCTTCATCACTCAATAATAAATGCCAATGTTTCGAGAGAATGTTCCTAATAACATTGGAGTCATATGCATAGGTCATAATGCACCTAGTTGTATTTTCTGTTTGCCTCACTTTTGGAGGCCTCTGTTTGAATTATGTTGATGTAATGTTTGTTATTGTCTCAACTCCTGAGACTTCACTCTTTTGATGGTTATTGAGTAATTCTGTTCTATTACATCCTAGAGCATATTTATAGGCTAACTTCAAACATTTCTTAGGATATCCTCTCTCCCTGAATCTTTGTAGTTTATCAGCCTCAATTTGGAGCTCCTCATCTGTACTACAATTGGCTGAATCCAGAGATATTGGCCTTTCGGAATTCCCCTTTTCAGGGGTTCAAAGTTTTGGCTTTCTTAGTGTAGCAAGGTGTTTGTTGCTGTATCTTTTCTGTAGGTGGAGGTCGTGATTTTACCTTCTAGGTCTTTAAAGATTTTCAAAATTTACAGATTCCTTGTTGATCGTGTGGGTACATTTTAGGCCTAGAGTGTTATCATTTAGAAGTTTCATAAACACTTCAAATTCATTTTTTGTACCTTCCATACAAGGAAAATGTTGTCTATATAGCAACGCCATATCAAGATTTTATTGGTAAAGTCTGTCTGAAATTCATTAAAGAAGATTTTTCCTCCTACCACCCCAGAAAAAATTGTCATAGCTAGGGGCACACGGTGCTCGATATAGCTGTGCCTCTACATTGATGGATCCATTGGCCATTGAATATCAAGTAATTATGTTTGAGTACATATTTAAAAGAGTAAGAAGTAATTAATTGAACTCTGCAAATCTCTGACCTTTCATTTGCAGAAAATATTTGACTGCTTTTATCCCATCATTATGATGAATACTACTGTATAGGTCCTCTACATCTATACAGGCTAGCCACGCTTTTTTTTTGGAACATTTAAGTCCTCAAGTTGATTAAGGATATCAGTGGTATCCCTCACATAGGAGGGTAGGCTTGTCACTGACTCCGTCCGATGGTAATCCAAAAATAAACTGCAGTTATGTGATAAATTATCCGTGCCAGAGACCATAGGTCTTCATGGAATAGGTGTACTTTTTTTTTTAACGGTAGGCAAGGCATAAAAAGTGGAAATAACAGGAAATTTGGGCAATAGGAAATTATAGGTGCAGTCATCTATAATTTCATCAATTTAAGCTTTGCCTAAGATGTTTTTGAGTATCTTTTTATACTCTGTTGTGGGATTTTTTGGCATCACCTCATATGTGGTATTATCTTGAAGAATTCTGTTGCACTATAGTCCCACCTTTATCTGCAGGTTTTATTTGAATATCTCTATTTTGTCTTAGCTCTTGTAATGTCTCATATTCCAATTTTGAGAGGTTATATCTTTTAGTTAGTGCTCTTTGGTCAATCTGTTCTATTTCATTGCTAAGTTGCTGGAGAAATACCAAAATGTTAGCATAATCTTTAAGTTGTGGAGTAAACACACTCTTATTCTTCAATTTTCTTGGAGTCAAATTGTCCCTTTTATTTTGTTCATTTTCTTCTAGTAGAGACATTAGGGCCTTTAATGCATCTATATCCTCTTTTCCCACTCCCAGATGTAAATATTCTCTCTGATTATTGTTTAAGTAAAATTTTTTTAACGGCAACTTCCTCGCAAAGAGGTTCACATCATCTTTGATGTGAGTGGACTTGGTTCTAGATGTGGGAACAAAAGTCAATCCTTTTTCTAGGATTGAAATATGAGTATCATTAAGCTTAAAATTGGATAGATTGACTACTAACTGACTCTCATGTTTCCTGTCATTATTCCTTTGACACGGAATTAATGTTTTTGATTCCTTCTGGATCTCTTTCGATTTTCTGCTTTCCCTTGTGGAGGCTGACCTCTCTCTAAAAAAGGCTCCTGTGTTCAACAGTTAACTTTATTGGATTACAATTTCTATAATTCCAAAATAATAAGAGGCAGTTAATATCTCTGTATATTATCAGAGAAGTAAATTAAATCACACTTTGCCAGAGGAGAATCGTTTCTATTGTTTTTATATTTCTTTTAATTCGTCATTGTTATTTTTGAAATAATAAAATTTGTTGGCCAAATTGTAAATATTCCCACTTTGTAATAGATTATAATTATGCTGATAGCAACATTCTGTGCCAGGATCATCACCTTGGAGCTACATCATACATATCAAGGAGTTCCTCATCAGAAGCAACTGATTCTCAAGGTCTTACTCTTACATGGGGCTAACATCATATTAGAATTAACCAGGTTCTGCAAGTATTATCCCAGCTTTAACTTAGTCTCTGGTCTGAAAACCATATACTACTGTCAAAATTGATATTTCTGTAATTTCCATTGTTACCCACCTTCCAAGCTTCTACTTAAGATCACTTTGAGATCCATGTCTGCTACCAGTAGTATCTAGATGTAGTCTGAAATACTCTGCATCTTCCTTATGTTTGTGCAATTAAGATACTACCGGGTACCATGACCATGTGGTCTTACTAATTGTTTGTCATTGCCTGAAATTGTGGCTATAAAGAAATACAATGGGGAAAACAAAAATATAGGATTATGTAAAGCAAAGGTACAGTACATATTTTCCTATGATCACAGATCTATTTGACCATCTCCAAGGGATGAAGATGTTTACAAAACTAGGCTGACTGTCACTTTGCAATACTTTGCAATTCTCTTTGGTGTTTGTATTTTGTCAATGAGGTCTTCACTGACATGATAAACTAATGAGTAATAGTCTACCTTAACAAGATCTTTGTATATTCAAATGACTCTGCTTGAAATCCAAAACATATTATAGATGTGCGCAGACTAAGTAAGGGGAATGTAGTGAAGACTCATGGTTGTACAGGCAGTTGGTATAGGTTGGAGTATACAGTCATTCTGCCACTGGTGAATGTTATAGCAGTGCTACTAGGAGGCACTATGTAACTCAGGTACAGAATAATAGTATAGATACTGATGGTATAGTGGCACTGAGAGGAGCTACCTGTTAACTCTGGCATTGGTTGATGGAATAGCAGTACTAATACAAGACAATCCGTGGCTTAGACACAGGTGAATGAAAAAAACAGGCTCAGGCTAGGACACCAGGGTTTCTCGTACAAAGGAACCTGGAGAAGATAAAACATGACTGGCTTGGATGGATGTAGAAGATGGAAGGCTTTTCTAATAAGAAGGATTATGGAAATATTCTACAGGAGCCTAAGAATGCTCTTAAGGCCATAACCCTTCCAATATACCAGTTACCAGAGCCCGCACCCCAGAATTTTGAATCCAAGATTTGTTGGACTTTATACTTGGTTTTGAACACAGTGATTGAAAAGGCTGGCATGGAGGGAAGAAGAGATTCTCATGGAGGGTGATTGGTCAAGTTGAAATTTGATATAGTTTTGTGATCTTGTGTGGCCCAATGTAACAAGTTCTAGCAGCAGTTCATATTCGTATAATTTGTTAGATAACTTATACAAGCATAGATTACAGATATGAGACACAGCAAAGCACTTACTTTATGCCAGGAACAGGGGAGCGTCTCTTATTTGCATATCAGTGGCTTTTTGATATTATCCTTTACTATATGCCAGACTGGTCCATTTTTCATCAGCTGCTGGAAACTCTGAAGTGCTTGGAACTAAAGAAACACAGGAAATAGAATGCAGATTCAGAACCAAGGGATCTGGAGCAGTTTGCTAGGTACAAGCAGTGGTACTATATTATACAAGCAACTGCACCCCAAACTACCGTATTTATATTAGTAAATTACAATGTGCCTGATGTTTTAAGAACCAATGGGTATATTTCATATTCATGCAAGTAACAAATCTACTTATTTATTGAAGCTGGTTTTTATCTCTCTTTCTGTATGACACAGAGAATAGAGCAATGAAATCAACTAAGAATCCTACTTATCCATTGAAGTTGGTTTATGTATCCAATTCTGTGTATTCCTGAAAGGATTGAGCTGAAAAATATCAACTGAAGTATATTCCAGGCAGTTTAGATATGTCATCATGGCAGCTATATATGATATTATACCACAGAGTGGGTGTATATTAATTTTGAGTAGAAAGTAATTTCAGAAACAAACAATTTTGACAGTGGGCCCCCTTAGAGCAGGGCTCTGGTGCATTGCACTGGGAGCACCGGTTGTAGTTCTGCCCCATGACACTATACCTCTTGTCTTTCCCCTTACAGGACCAGAAGGAGTAATTTTGCTTCAATAGATGAAAGACCTGCTCAAGAAATGTAAATGCCCCTCTCATACATACATCTTGTAAGAAGTATCATGGTGACCTCCAGAGTCCAGCAGAGGCATCAAACTTTATTCTTTTAACAACTTTGTTTATATTAACAACTAGCATTTTCCGTGTTTAACTATGTTCTTAGTCACACACAAGCCTCAAACATATGTCAATGGCCCTTTAAGTAAAACATATCTACCAACTTTCGAGACATTTTCTCTAGATTTACCACAAAGGATATCAACTATGAAACTGAAATATGCTGTAAAAGTGAATTGAAACTGCAACCAATTGACCAATAGATGGCAGTAAAGTTACACCCAAAAGTGATATATTTCCTTAAAAACATGAGATTCAAAAAGCAACTTTTCACTGAATGGTCTTGTTAAATAATAACGGTATGTGAAAAAGAAAATGGAGACCAAACTACACCCATTGTTCAAGTGAATTAAACAATAAAACTAGTGAGTTTGATTAATCCTGGTAAATTCAACAGCAGTCCTTATGTCTAACTTTATTACTCTGTCTATATCTGGAAATGGTCAGGTATACTAGGTCTCTTGAATTATTTTACCATTCCTTGGAAGGACAAGTTACAGGATTATTTTTTTCTCGGTTTATTTTGTCTTTAATTCTCATAACAGCAGATCGACCCTATCAGTGGTGGAGCTAGTACTGAGGCTTCAGGTGCAAAGCACTGGAACCCTCTACAGAGAAGGGGCCCAATGCTATAAGCAGCAGTTTGGGATAACGGGGGAGTTTTTTTGATCCTCATGTGCTCTTACCTTGTAGATAGGGGATCTCCAAATTGTGTTTACCCTCCAATCACTAGCTCCACCACTGGACTGTATGTTCTCACGAGTCAGGATATACAAAAATGTGCTCAGATATAAAAAAAAAATAATCACATGCAATAGTCATACAAAGTGTTACAATTTACTTTTATCCAAGAAATTATTGAACAGACATTATAGAACATAAAATGAGGGTGGGGTTTGTTAGCTGACATGGATCGAGAGGCCAGAGCTAATTCTTCTGATCTCTTGGCTTGGCCTGTGGTGCTCATGAGCTTCCCTATTGTGGACTTTTCCACATATTATAGAGTTGCAACCTGGAATTAAAATGCATTTGACAAAGATATTATGCCACTTCTACACAAAATAGTCCATAGTGTTGAAATTAAATAAAAAAAATCTACATATTTTTCAAATAAAAACTCTAAAGAGTCGATTGCATATGTATTCACATCCATCTCTGTGAAACTGCTAAATAAGCTCTGCTGCAACCAATTGACGTCTGAAGTCTCACAAATAGTTGAATTGAGTCCACCTCTGTGCAATTAATATCACATTATCTCTAAATAAACATACCTGTTTTTAAAGATCCACCAAATCTCAGTCTGCTGGACAACCTTTCAGTCTACAAGAGATCTGAGGCTGGAGCAGATGTCCTTCTTCCCTGAAGTCAATGACCCTAAACAGACATCCAAAGCTACATTGGACTGGTTTAAAACCAAATCCCTGATTTCCAGACAGTCTTAGTCTGGTTGTTGCTCCCCAATGGTCACCCAACCTGACAGAGGTGCAGGAATTTTGCAGACAAATGGGCAAACATTTTAAATCCAGATAATTATTATTCTGTAGCATTATAGAGGGGCTAAATACAAAGAAAAAAAAATACAAAATAAAGTAGAGGACCCCGCATTTGAGTTTAAAATCTTCCATACATGGTACTTTTTTCAAGGCACCTGACAAGATTGAAAACTTGCAATCTTGGAGCCTCATTCAATTGAGCTATCGTGAGTTACTGTAACAAAAAGGTGAGGCCACAAGTTAATTTGATATTCAATTGGAGTCTTCTAGCCGGTTACGAGTAACGGCCATGATAAAATTGCGATGGTTAAACCCGGAACTTACAAACTCCCGAAGTCTTTCATTTTTCAATGCCCCAAGACTTCCAATTGCTAAGATCTCAAAATCGCTAATAAATTGCAAAAATCACTCAACACCGCACCTGCATTCAAGCCCGCAAATGCCAAATGGCGGCTCAAAATTTACGGGTTCTAAATAGAACCTGCGAAGGGTTTACAGACTTGTTTGTAACACTGCAAATCACAAAATGAAGACAACAAAGCACTTTAAAACAAGGGGAAAGCAATGGAAGTCATTACAATTACATGCACAACAACCCCCAATAATCAAATATTTTTTTAAAAAAACTTTTATTTTCCTCATAGGTTATAATGGTCATGCATATGCCAATATGAAAAGCCATGCTGAAACATGCTGAAAGCTATTATAGACACACTATCTCATTAAATTGCAACACAAAAACATGCACATGGCTGACATATTAATCCTTTCTCACTCACAGAGGCTCTAATGTGAACCCTAAACATACAAAGATCATAGTTACATAGTAGTTACATAGTAACTGAGGTTGAAAATGACTTTTAGCCCATCAAATTCAACCTTTCAAGATTTCCTCTGATCTGCAATATGCAGATTAGTTGTTCATTGATCCAGAGGAAGGCAAACAAAAAACCCCAGTGAAACTTTGCCAATTGTCTCAAAAGGGAAAAAATGAATTCCTTCCTGATCCCAGATCCTGGCAATTGGATTTCTCCCTGGATCAATACTCCCTCTCTAATTAACCAGGATAACCCTGAATGTCCTTTTTATTAAAAATATATCCAATCCCTTTTTAAAGTTATCTATTGAATCTGCTGCCACCACCTTCCTTGATGGCATCTTTTTAGTTCTAAACTCAAAGGATGTCCTCTTTTCAGTTGAAAACCTCTTAGCACAAAAAGCTCCCTTGACAAATTTTTATACTGACCCTGGATGTATATAGGGTAATCATATCCCCTCTTAGATGTCTTTTTTCTAGAGAAAATAAGTTTAATTTGGTTAGTCTTTTTTCATTACTTAGCCCCTCCATTCCCCTTATTAGTTTTGTAGCCCTTCTCTGTACTTTTTCCAGTTCTAAAATGTCCTTTTTATGAATTGGTGCCCAAACCTGTACTCCATTCTCCAAATTAAGGCGTACTAGGGATTTGTATAGTGGTAGAATTATATCTGCCTCCCAATCACAATGGCATACACCCCCACGGTAAGATTGGCTGAAGGCATCTGCACCTTCTGATTGGCTGTTGTCACTGTCAATCAAATTACAGCCAATCAGAAGGCTCACATGTCTTCAGCCAATCACCCCGTGGGGGTGTATCCCATTGTGATTGGCTGAAGGGAATAGTGCCTTCTAATTGGCTGTTGTCACTGTCAATTAGACTGCAGCCAATCAGAATGCGCAGATGCCTCCAGCCAATCACCCCGTGGGGGTGTATCCCATTATGATTGGCTGAAGGCAATAAAGCCTTCTGATTGGTTTAAAAAAGATTGGCAGGTGCATTAGCAATCAGAATGGGATATGGGGGTGTATCCCCTTCTGATTGGCTTACACCTTGGCGCCTTCTGAGTACCCCTGCTGCCGGCCTTAACTGTTTGTGTGCCGTGGGCCCTTTAAGGACCTGCGCAGGGACTTACCTTTTAAATGCAGTGGGGGACACGATTGTGACCCCTACTGCAAGGATTAATGTCGGGACAATGCCAGGGGTCCCCCATGGGGACCCCCAGCATGGGCTTAATGTGGGCACACATCGGGGTCCGATCAGACCCCTGCAGCAAGGGGTTAATGCGGGGTTCCGGATCTCTTGGCTAAATTGTACGTGGCTGGCAATGTTTTGCGCGGTCCAGGATCGTGGAGCCTCGTTTTAATTTTTTTTTGCCCGCCATTTTTTTTCTCGCTTAGCCGATTTTCAAGTGCTGAAACTGGGGAATTTGGGGTTAAATATGCATGATTTTTTTTTAATTATTATTTTGTTTATTAGTGTGTTTTTGTATTTGCGCGTTTGTTTGTGACCTTGGGATATTTTTTGTCTAAGTCCCGCGGCTCGTAATGTTGGATCGCAGGCAATGAGGGAGAGGAGTAGGAGAAGAGAGACAGAGGTGAGGAAGAGGAGGAGGGGAAGAAAGACACAGGGTACGGAGAGCAGGAGGGGGAAGAGAGACACAGGGGAAGGAGAGGACTAAGTGCTGCGAGTTAACGGTTTTGTGACATACGTGAGGCGCCGTAGGGCTAAGTGCTACGAGTTAACGGTTGCTGTGGGGTGGTTTTGTTACAAAGTGAGAGCCATAGAGCCTCCACCTCCACTTTGAGAGGAACGCAGTTCTGGCGAGCTTGCAAAGCATGACAACGTCTCGCAGTTTGACAACTATTATATGTGACTAGCGAATTGCCCGTCAAAAAATGACGGCAATGAAATTGTAAGTGAGCTCATGCTATTTGGTGTATAATAATAAAATAACTAATAGATTAATAAATTAATATACTTTACCTATTTTGAAGCATTGTGTTGAAGAGCTGCAATCTGTTTTGATGTTGCTGGAGTATTAGTGGTGTGGAGCTGCTGTGTAAGCGTGATGAATGTGTGCAGTGTAATACTGTGCGTGCGCGAGAGCAAACCGTTAGCGAAGTTGTGTACTTCCGCATTGTTCTAAAATGGTGGGTAATGTGTGGTATACGTCTGTATCGGAATATCCGTAGGTGTTTGGTGGTGTTTTGCGTGTTTAGAGTGCTGTAGCCTCGTTTTCGTTTTATTCGGCGGCCATTTTTTCTCTCGCTTAGATAATTTTTTAGTGTCTAAACTCTTTTATTATGAGTTAAATGAAGGTGTAACTTCTTTTTTTGAGGTCCTGGATGCTCCCTCTTGCTGTAGGTAAGCTTTTTATGTATGTGTTATGTGTATTTATTGTGTTTTTCATTTTTTTATGTCCGAGGGTTGTGGACGATTTTTGCGAGTCCGTAATGTGTGTTAACGTGTCTCGTATGTTGTTTGCGTTGCGACGTAAAGTTTGCGAGGATTGCAGTTGCTTCGCGAGGGCCGCAGTTGATACACACACAATATACACACACATTATATATTCACACACACACACACACACACAATATACACACACATTATATATACACGCACACACACAATATACACACACATTATATATACACACACACATTATATATACACACACAATATACACACACACACAATATACACACACATTATATATACACAAACAATACACACAAACAATACACACACACACAATATATATATATATATATATATATACACACACACACACACAATACACACACAATATACACACACATTATACATACACACACACAATATATACACACACACACAATACACATACACACAATACACACACACACAATACAATACACACACACACAATACACACACAGACACACACACACACACACAATATACACACACAATATACACACACATTATATACATACACATGGTGTTAATGATCAGTGTATAAGTAAGACAGTTTATATGGCAGCTCTCAGTGATTGCACATCTTCCTCAGACCACATTATCTCCCTGTCACTCACAGTCAGCTACCCAGGCCCCGCTCCTCCAGCTCTGAGGCCTGCTCCAGTCCGCGGATCCCCGGTGTTTCCTGTTCCCCAGGCCGGCCTAGCCCCGCCTCCCCAAGGTAGCCGCACTGATCAGAGCTCGGAGCTCCGTGCGCAGCCTGAACCTCCGCCACTACCCGCGCTCTCACCACATTCCCGTGGGATTGCCGGGCTCCGGGATGGTTCGGCTAGTGGCAGTGGCGGAGTCTGGCTCCCCCTCCGGAACCCGAAACGGGGACTGGGCGGCCCTGCGCGGGGCAATGTGGGGAGGAGGTGGCTGCTTCATCCCAACAACTGAGGCCCTTGCACGTAGCCCTTGCTAAGAGAGGGCTGCGGGCAAGGGCAGCGAGGGCTGCGGGCAAGAGCCCGCAAGCGTGAGCAACGGGCCGTACGCTGTCATAGTCTAGAATAGTCTAGAATAAGCATGATGCATAGCAACTACCAGGGTCACGTGTGGTCACTACAACACTGCAACCGGAATCTGATTAAAAAAGGATCATCGCAAGTCACTCCATTTAATTGAAGAAACCATTAGAGTCTATGGCACTTACAACTTGTCTAGATCTGCTCAATGAAACAGACGATTCAACCTCTGTACTTCATAATCCAATCCAGTTTCACACATACAGTGTGTTGGCAAAATAAAAATCTGAAAAAATGGTCAAGGAAAAAAAACAAAAAACAACATGCATGTACAGTACAGTGCTAAATACTGTAACAATATACCAACTCACCTGATTCCCATCAGCAAGCATTACTAACTATTAGCTAGTTCTCAGGACATCTCACTGGCCATGACCATTAATAATGATTACCTGTGACCAGCATCAGTGGTCAAGGTGTACTATCACCTTCTCCATATGATATTGTTCATCAACATTGACATCTCATGCATCAGCTATACAGCTGTTAGCACATGTTAAAGGATATTCATAATATCAGCATTAGGGGGAAATACCCCTTAATACAGAGAGGACACAAAGGTCAGCAGCCAGATTCAATGTTACTTACATCAGACCCAAAAGCATCTGTTTTCAGACTGATATTGAGGTCAGGATCACATGCTTCACTAAAATTATAGGAATCTTACCTACTCTAAACTTTATAAATTTTTTGAAGAACCCCAGGGTTCAACAATGTGTTATGAGGGTTCACTAAATCCATGTAGAAAGTACAAGGGACAGTGCATGTGTTCCAAATACATGGATATATAAATGAAAAGTATCTATTTGCATCATACATTAGTTATATTGTATATATAGAGAGTTCTTTATTTATATTTTTTTTTATAAAATGAAAACTATTTATATATACAGAAACCTGTAGATTTATGTATTCACTATTTTATCAAACATTTACCATTTATTTATTTTGTCATTACTTATGTCTGTTCAGAACAAAAAAGTGTTTTTTAAGAATTTAATGAATACAAGTATATTTTAATTGAGGATTTGAACTAGGTGATGTATATCGTCCGAGAATTTATTAGTCAAACAGGGTGTTAAGCACTCAATACACACCATCAAAAGTTTATATATTTAAGCTAACAACATTCATGTCTTAGATATTTGGCTATGTGATAGCTTCAGAATTGTGGGCTACATGTTTAGGGGGCTGTTATTGAAGGAATGTCTACCTGAGAGGCACTGTGAACACCTTACAGCTCATACATTTCCTTCACAATGCTTGCAGATACAGAAGATGCCTTCATGGACCTGCATTGTACCTAAAACAAAGATAAAATAAGGCCTTAGGGCTGCAGCATCTCTTCTCAACAGCATTCCTCAGTGAGCATCAATTGGTGAAATGTTAAACAGAACCCTCTGGTCTGCCCCAATGCTGAGCAGCTTGGCCAGGTAGGATTCTGTCGTTAGGTGTTGCCTCTTCTCTTCTCTATTGTGCCAGGCCAGGCTGCGCATTACCTCCACATGGTTGGCGCAGATGCTGGCCTGGATCCCCCGGAGACACTCCATCTGCTGCTGCATGAGGCATGAGCATCTCTGTCTGCGCAGCATGGCTTGGAGCTGGGGCTGGAAGTCCTAGTGGCGTGGCCTGGTGTGTAGGTGGCGATGGTAGTGCCTGAGTGTCTGTGGCCTGGATGGAGCCTGGTTGTGGTGGCCAGTCCAATGTACAGCTGTGGGGGAAGGAGGTGGTGGTTGGTGCAGATGTTCCCTGCAGTGGGAGGGCCCTAGCGTTATGCTCAGTCTCTGAAAAAGGGGGGATAGTGGAGTTAAATCCTAGCGGTTTGGCCGGTGGTCCTGATGGTGACCACACTAGCCATATGACATCCTCATCCTCCAAACCAAGGCCCTTGGTCCTCTTCTTTCCTCCAGATCCTGCTGGGCAGGGGCTTGCTCCTCCACTTCCTGCTCCGATGGAGCTGACACCCCCGTCTCTGGCTCGACACTTAACCCAGACCTCCTTGATGCTGAAAGAGAGATGTTATTACTATGATTAATAATACATTGTTTTGTGTGTATTCCTAACTATCTGACATCTAGGCTTGAACCTGGATAATCCTCCTAATTGCCACTCAGATTAGCTATCATTTGCTAGATATGATCTATTCTTTGGTTCTTGGTCTTGATTGTTCTTGGCTCCTAACATTATCTTGATTCTGGCTTTGGTCTGTAACTGCATAGGCTGCAGTGGGCACACGAATACATGGACTCTCTATTGGTTAATTACTCCTGTTGTGCCCAGGAATGTCAGTGATTTGTCAGCTTCATGGATTTAATGACACATCCATCTATACCTTGTTAATTCCATGTAGCTAACATGTCAGTGTGTCACATGTGTAGTGTGTGTGATGTACATGTGGTGGCATGTTGGTTTATGGGATATTCACCACCTGACATGGAGTCTGGGTCCTGCTGGGCCACCAGGCTTGAAGCTCCAGTGGCGGCACCTGGCTGAAAAGGTCCTTGATGACCCTCTCCCACTCACTATATCGCACACAGTCACATTCTTCTCCTCCTTGGACATCATCCTCCTCACCTTGGCCCTGATGTCGGCAAAACGGTGCTTGATGGACCTCAAATCCCTTTCCACTATGCCCACTGCTGTAACCTCAGCCTCTACCTCCTTCTATCCTGGGCCCTAGGCCCTGGTCTAACTTCCCTCCCCCTCTGCAAGGATCACGGTGGGGCCACGGATGGCACCAAGGAGGACCACATTCTCCTGGTGAGTGCAATTGTGGGCCCTGTGCTTTCCCTTAGCCCTTTGCCCACCCGACTGTGGATGGGGATACTCGTCTCCCTGACCTGTTCCTGAGGCCTGTCCCTCCCCTATCACCCCTGGGACCAGGCCCCTCCCCTTATTTCCCTTTTCTAAATGTGACCCTGCCACCACACCCCTCCTCCTCCTCCTCCTCTCCTCCACCACTTCCACCACCTCTTCCTGCTCCTCCATCATCTCCTCACCTCCGCCACTCCCAACCTCTTCCTCCTCCACTCCTCTCCTCCACTCCCCAGGGCCACATCTACTCCTCCTTGCCTCTCCGCTCCTCTCCCCTCCTCTCTCCATTATAATCCCCAAAATAATATAACGATAAATCAATACAAGTTTGGCTGTATATCTATAATGAAAAAAAGAAATGTGTGTATTATGTGTATTTAATAACTGTTGGGGGATGGGTTGTGGGGATGGGATGGGGGTGTATATGGAGTGACCTAGCTCTATGTGTCTCTATGTGTGTTCTTTAAATTATGTGTATTGCTATTATGTGTAATCCATAAATATGTGTCATCAAGGATTACGTGTAAAATTGTAAATCGTTTAAAAGAAACACACAAAAGTGCAAATTACTGCTCTCAAAACTATCCTCTCTCTCTCACTGAAAAACCTCCAACTCCGGGACCTGCGTACTACTTTGTCAGAAAATACAACATAATCAACACATGGGCGGATGGAACACAACTTTATAATCTCCCTCTGTCAATCAAGTGTGGCTAGACCGCTTTCTATTGAGAGGCCTGTGTCGCACTACGTTATATCGCGATTGGATCGTAAAGGCCGATCGCATCTCGGCCAGCCCCTTAACAGTTTGCAGCCGTAGGAGGGCTTTACTGGCTTGAGGCTTCGGCCCGTAACTTGCTCCCTTGCTGAATTGAATATCATCGTAATCAAAGACGAACGGAGCCAGCAACAAACCCGCAGACATACGGATTCAGTCTCCGGATTACCCTACAATATGATAAGTGTTGTTTCTCATATGTATGAATGTTGATATCATCCTAAATGTACTACTGTGTTGTTTATATGCATACCTTTATAGTATTTATTTGATAATAGGGAGACAGCCTGGAATAGTCATTTGTTGCTTTATATTCCAGGACCTCTTAACACATTGACTTTCACTATATATTTATACAGATTTTTTAATATAATATATTTCTTATCACTAATATTGCACTTTATATGAGCACTATTTGCACTTTTTCAGCCAAGTTGGAGTGGTATTAGCACTTTAGTTTATTTAGAGTAGGTTAGCTCTTATAGTTTAGGTAAAGGGGTAATTGGTGGATCCCCAGTTCCACCATCAGTATTAGTGTATTTAGCACTTTCTAATTTTATTTTCATATTTACATATTAATTTTGTCAGATAGTTCATTTATATTAGTATAAAGGAGTAAAAAGAGGGCTCCGCTACCACCAGACTAATTTTACGGATTTATACTATGAAGGTACCTATCAATTATTAATCTCTAGAATAGAATTATATACATTCTGTTG